>VWYP01033071.1:137843-175785 GCA_013400435.1 Pycnonotus jocosus | reverse complement strand
AAGTTTTGTCTAATTTTCTAAAAAATCTCTGGCTCCTATGACAGGCCCAGACTATGCTGAGATATCTCTCCCATGCAACTCAAATTCTCCATAATAGTTCCAATTTGTGCAAGATGAGGGGTTTATTTGCATTTTTAGACAGTCTATTCTCATGTTCTAAAATATTTGCATTTTCCCAATCACTATTTGATGTTCACATCATAGCGATCTATGTTACAATCCACTGATTTTGTAAGGATTGTTGTAGGATTATAAAATTAGCAAAACACATGAATTAAGTCTCTTATTTCAATACATGGAAATGTACTTCCCATTAGTGGCTCTACAAATTATGACAAGGTATTCTGAAGCATAAACATCTGAGTAACTGTATTTTTTCTAAGGTTTTTATTTCTCTTTCTGGTTGTTTACATATTTTCCCAGTCTTCCTTTGCTCTGTGAATTCTTAACAATAACCACCAGGCACAAGTCTGAAGAATTATTCAACCAATTCTCCTCCATGAGACTTAGAGAGTTCAAATAGTTTAAAAATATCTAACCTACTGAAATAGTGTCAAATAATCTCAAATTTTTATTCCTGTATCAGAGATTTTATTTATAGTATTTCAGGGGATTTTTGTTTCTTTCTAATTCTTATTAAATATAATGCTGTCTTTGATTAGAGGAAAGTATTTTTCACGTCATATTTTGGGAACCAAACAAAAACAATAATACAAATAATCAAAAAACAAACATCTCTGCAAAACACAAACAAAAAATGAACTAACAACCAAACCCAAAATCTTATTGGAAAATACAGTGACAGTCAATTAAATAAACTCATAATGTTTATGAAAGCCTTTGTGCATTTCTGGAGCATTTTTTCACCATGACAGCTGCCAGCCCACAATGTTATGTTTTGCATTATTTCTCCATAATTATCACTCCATTCCAGGACAATGATATCAAAATTCCTGATGTCTGCTACTATTCTGAACACAATTTTAATGTAGATGTCTCCTTTTATGACTGTGGTGTTTCAGAAATATACCTTAGGGTTTTGGGGTTTTTTTTATTTTTCCGCATAAATTTGTTGTTTAGGGAAGGTATAGATGTTAGACAGTTTTCTTCTGTCCAATAGACCTGAGTAGCAAAACAAAGAACCTACAGGAAGCTGGTACTCCAAGGAGATATGCTTCTTTCCACACATTCTCCTTTCAGAGTTGTAAATGCTGTCTACTGGGGTTTTTTATAACCAAAAAATACATTACAATGCTCAGAAGCAGACATTGTGGCTTTGCAACTTTTGTAGAAGAAATAAAAAACAGAGCAATTCCACAGCCTCACAGCCAGGAATAAGATCTGGGTTTATTTTTGTATTTCTTTTTTTTTTTTTTTTTACCTGAAATTGAGTCATCTTAGCTGGGATTTGTACTTTGTATGCTTCTCATGAGGCTTTGTTGCCAGATTCAATAAATCAGAATTGTCACAAAGCAGTTTTAGCATTACTGCCCTACACAACTGCATTTCTGGTATTTTATCACAGCTGGCAGTCAATCAATGGTTCTTATCAGACATTTTGGTCATAACATTGAAAGATTAAAGTGAAAGAATGTATTTTCTAATCCATTTGTATACTTGAGCTTCTTTACTCCAGGGTATCAAATCAAATTAAAGTGGATATAAAACAGATGTCTTTTGCATGCAATAATCTGTGTGACAAGCCAACTGTCTATAGAATCCTGATACTCATTACTCCCTTTCATTTTTGCATGCTCCTTTGTGTGTTTTCTGAACTGAATCCCCAGCTGGAAAAACAATATTGATTTTTAAAATTTTGATTCAGGATGCTAACAGCAATCTTTTAGCTACAGAATTTATGTGAAGAAGCCTGTAAGGAGCCGTGTTAACTCATTGTTACAGAGCTCAAAAACCACAAAATCAGAGGTTCCAAAATAAAAAAAATAAGATTTGAACAAGAAAAATTGAAGATTTTCTTTCCACTGAATCACTTCAAGTCCAACCAAATCAATCATTCTGACAAATATGGAAATATTGGGAAACATTTTTTAAGCTTCTTCTCAAAGACCCTCAGTGTGAGACATGCTGCAGTCTCCTCACACGAACTGTAGTTGTGCTTTAGTCACTAAGATCAGATAATTAGTTCTACACCTTGGATGGACTTCCTTTTCTTGGTGTGATTAAGATACCTTAGAAAAAACAAGCAGTCACTTTTCATCCACCTAAAGACTGTTATCAGATCATCTTAATTTAATTTCCTCTTCCTTCTGCTTTAGTGTCAGTTGGTTCATTCCCCATGGGTTATCTCAATGCCAGATGCCAAGCTCCCAAAAGTCAGAGAAAAATTTTACTTAAAGTAGTAATCACTTTGAACAATCTGAACTTCTACATCTGCAGAAGAAAATCAAGGTTTCTAAAAGGCTGACTTTATATTTGTTTGTATAATACTCCTATCTAGTTGCCTTAGAGCAATCTGACAGCACCAGCACCAGATCACTATTCTGTTCTGTATGTCATGAACTTAATGAAAAAAAAAAACCAAAACACCACATTAATCCTTTGACAAAGATATGCAGTATACTTTGGCCCCTTTGGAGCTACAGTAAATTTCCAAATTCATCAAGCAAGTCCTTCAAATTTTTGGATGAGTTTCCAGATGGAAATTCTCTTTACAGTTTCCAAGCCATTCAGTCTTGATTTGGATCCCATGGGGACTCTATGGCATCAGTACATCTCAACTGCAGTTACAAGTATCCAAAATAGTGTGCTAAAAATCATTCTTTCCCCTCCTGAAATACTCCAGGTGACACAAAGGGCACAACATCACTGAAGCTTAGCTCTACAATTCAGAAAGTATTGTGCTGAGTAATTAGATGTTATAACTAAACCAGCAGTATGTTTTTGAAATTAAAGCAAACTGATGAACCTAAGGAAAGTACATACCTCTCTCCATTTCTCTGTGTTACAAGGCCTGCATTGCAGCTATCCCTTTGGTTTCAGACACTGTGAGTCTACAGTGTGGTGTTGAAATTCCCTTCACAAGGTCAATAAACAGTAATTTATGTTCTCAAGGAATGTAAGCATTTATCTGAATAGATAAATTAATCCCTCATACTGCAATCTGAGATAACATGAGATGGATACATAAAATCTTCTGGATGCTTTTTATTGGCTTACAGATTTTCTTCTAAATATATCAGACATTTTTTGGTCTCTGATATCTTTCAGTTGAGAGTACTTTAACTAAAACCACTAGCAGAAAATTAATCATAATACAAGTTTTACTTAGTAAAGTAATAAGTTTTACTTATTTTTCAGGGTACAGCTCTAGTACATTCAGATAAGAATCCAAACCCATAATTCATCATTTATTTAATTAGTTTCAAATGCTGTAAGACTGCTCCAAAACTTTTTTATTCTACAGACACATTAAGAAGACGAGATTCTTGGCCAATGAATACTGATAGCTTCTCTCTAGCTGTTTCAGTAAGGTTTGTTGAAACCATGTCATGGCAGGTTTCAGCTGAGGACACGAGCAGACTCAAGAAGGAAGTATGAAGTTTGGTTTTGTCCTTTCTTTTTCTTTTATTTTTCCCTAAAAAAAATGTGCTGCTTCTAAAGGAAGACAGTCTCCAGAATAGTTGCTTAAAGTATGCAGAAATTTTTATGAATGTTAGTTTTGTTTTTTTAAGGTTTTTAAAGAAATCAACGAGAATTGTTGTAGAAAATTGTCCCCACCACAGCACGACTGAATTTCGTTTCAGGATGTCAAGCATTCCGGATCAATAGCATCAAAATGTTCTAAACCAAATACTCTGATTTGAAATTCAGATACAGTTTAGGTATACATGTTTCATTATATTGCACTGAGATATAAGATTACTTGATGTTGTTTTGTGGAATACTAGAACTCCACCTTACTTTTATCGTTTTCCTGACTGAAAGTCAAACAGAACATTTCCACCAGCCAGATTGTGAATCAGAATAAATGACACTCCCTGAAACAATAAATTTTCATCTTGGTGAATTTAATTCTGACTATTTCCAAGGTCCTTTATTTTGGTAGCAACTATCTCTTTACCTCAATTAATACAATCTATCCAGACTGATTATCAGTCCCACAAATATGGAAATCATTCCTAGTAATCAATGTATAACTAGATAAGCTTTCTTTATCCTACAACAAGTTGGGTGGTTTTTTTTCAATTAACAAAACACTTGTGCAAATCCTTTTGATACTAAATTTGGTTAAAATCTTGTATCTCTAATAGAGTTTTATGCTGTCTCTAATCACCCTAATGGTTTTTTGTCTTCCACATAAGTAATCCTTGGAGAAGGATACAATTTCTTCCACTAACTTCATTTCAAAAAGACTTCTTCAAATATGTTTAATTGTACTTAAGTCAGCTTGAACCTTAACAGTGAGTTTTAAAATTGTATGCAGTTATAAAAATGAAATTTTCCGTGACATTTCCAGTTTATGAATTAAAGCAGGGTTGGGTTTTTTTCATTTATTTCAGTATTCTATCCAGTGCGATATGTAACTAAGAGCAGACTTTATTGAGCTGTGTTTTTTTTATTTCCAGAATCTTGTCCTACAACCCTCTTAATTTCCTGAATATTATGAAATTTGTGATTTTTATTGCATTCATAGTGAAGACTCTTCACACTCTGTTTGCATCATACCCGCAGATTCATTGAACTGTCATACTTTAATCAAAGTTGTTTATGAAGACTCCTGTATAAATTAAAATCACTAAAGCCTTTTGAAATCTTCCTAATTCTTTTTATTAAGGTGCATCACACTTCTGGTCAAACTGTAAGCTTTCTGCAACTGCTAGTGGTCAGGTTTCATGAAAGCCTCTTGCCTTCCTGAGGTTTCTGAAAGGTGCTCTTGGCAAGCAGCTAAATCCTCATCTCTGAACCCATGTGCAATGGATGATTGAATAAAATAAAATTAAAAAGTGCCATTAGCTGCCAAAGTTGGGGTAGTTGGGTTTGGTTTGGGAGTTTGTTTTGCTTCTTTTTTTTTCTTTAGGAACTTGAAAGGAACTGAAAACTTACTCTTCTATAAGTAATCATCAGATCTTCTGCTGTTTCAGCCAGAAAGATTTTCTATTCTTCTCTGGAAACTTCGAAATCAGTTCACTAGGGATGTCAGTGGACTAACAGGAAAGAAATGGAGAAAAAGTTTTCATAATGCAAGTCCCAAAGACTTGCCAATATATACCCACATGAAGTATCTTGATGTTAACTTATTGCAATAGTTAATGAAGTTGGCATTATTTAATAAACAGATGGAATGGTAGGTGCATATTGAGCTTTGTTCCTGTTTCAGAAGAAAGCTGAAGATCTGAGACACAGCTGAAGATATTTCAGCCACATTTATGTGTTGGAGGTAGAGATTGAGAGCAGGGAGGGGTTAAACTCACCTGAACAGGATGGTAGAGGATAAGGCAAATCAGAGAGACCTTCAGTAGAAAACAGCCATTGACATAAAAATCAGACCTCAGGTTACTGATCAATCATCACTCTACAAAAAATTGGAAGGCTGGAATGAAGTATGGGAATACAGGAAAATTCCAAGCAGCAACAGCATTCTTAGGTCTGAAGAGCAGATACCCAGACCAGGGATTGCCAGGAGCTTACAGACTACTTTGCTGCTGTATGTCTTGGAGGAAGCAGGGTCTAATGGAAAGAGCAAGTGAATGATTTACACTGATGTTAGAGTGGCAGGGTGTTGTAAAATAAAAAGAAGAAGTTATATCAGAACTGGAAGGAGATAGGGCTGAATATGAAATGCTGAACACAGGGTCATGCAGTACCTTCTGCTGCCAATTCTTTGCACTCTACTTATCTTCTGTTGTGTTGATACCATGAAGGAGTTGTTTCATACTTCACCTGACAGTTATTTTAGGCCAGTGCCTGTGCCACACTGTGTCCTGAAGGAGACACAGCAGGCAAGGAGAAGCTGAATCAATACTGCCATAGCTCTCTGCCCAGTTTGTCCCAGCAGCTGCACTCAGACAAAAGTTCACATATTTGAAACGTTCATCAAAAAGGGAAGAGTTTTGTCTCTGTCATGTTTGAAATGTATTTTAACACACTGAAAAGACCAAAATGTTATTTTAGACCTGATATTTTTTGCTACCTGGCATGTAAAACTGCGTATTGCTGTGTAGTGCCACTAGCTAATTTACTAGGTGTTTACTCAAAGCTCTCTACAGTAAATTATGCTGGGCAGTCAGTAAATGTAGCATAAATAATGTTAAGCTACATTCTTTCATCATACTTTTATCCCTATCAGTCCACAAATAGGAGTGTTTGCCTTTTCTGAATCCTTTCTGATTTGAGTATTAAAGCAGAGTTTAAAATGACAGTAGGAAAATTTGCTCTGACTGTTTTTCCAGCCCATTTTTGAAACACTAAAAAGTCACTATTGCTTCCTGCATACTAGAAAGAACTCCATGAACAGTGATGCAGTTGAAAGCGAGCACAGAGCAGCAGTTACATGGACAATCATTCATCACAGCCTGAAGAACACCAAATGCTCAAATAATAGGTCTATGAACCTCTGCTTTTCACACTCACAGATGATTCCAAACTGCTAAACAAGGCATGAATAAGCAACCAGTGGAAAATGGTTGACCTTGGAGATAGCTCAAGCCTATACAGACATCGAGTTTTGCATTCCAATCAGTTTTTAGACTGAAAAAAAGTTTTTATTTGCTTGATATAACCTCCACCTTGTGTTCTGCATACATCTTCTACGAAGCTAAGTTGTGTCAATTTTCCCTCTTTTTCTGCTGGTGTGATCCTCTAAAAAAGTCTTAGATAAGTGTCCAGATAGATAGAGAAAGAGAGAGAGAGAGAGAACCTCCTACTAGAATAATTTCATGATGGAAAATAAAATCTTTAATAAATGTTCTTTTTCTTCAAAACAGAAGAGATTTTAGATTTTAACCTGATTTTTAATTCCTTCAGGAAAAATACAAATGAAAGGCAAATTAAAAATAAGTAAAAGCAACACAGACATAAAGGAAAAAGAACTTATGAATGGCTTGGAATAAGTCTTAAGGAATTGAAAATACCATGTAATATCACAACACTCTGCAATTCAGCCTTGTAATGTAAATCACAGTTTTTCTGATCTCTGTGACACAGAAACAAATGTCAGATCCAGTCAGACTTACAGATAAAAACAAGAAGGGTTACCTACCAGAGTAAACAGCTAGAAAAAGGAAACTATGTAAGATAAATATCTTACTTCTCCCTGAAAATATGAAAGATGCTATTTTATCTTGCAAACAGAGTTTCTTTAATTGAAATTAATAATTTATAATTGTCTTTCTATAGTACTTAACACTTTGCAGCTCCACTGCTTTGAGCTTGAACCAATCCCATGTAAAATTACATGCATTTCAACTTGTTATTGAACATACTCTTTAGGAACATGAGCAGGAATATAGCTCTAAAACTGAATGTCTGCAAAATTTACCAGCTTCTCTGTTTCTTACTTTATGGCATAATATCTCAGAACATCTGATTTCTTAACAATTCCCCTTTCCCGAGAATATTAATTCATTTTATTTCCCCCAAAGGAATTAAACTCAAGTACAATATTGTAGATGAGTGTGAGACACAGACTATATATTTAACCAAACTAGGAAGGAGGATGCAATTTGTCTGACATATTTATTTCCTGTAAGGCATTTGCAAACATCAGCTTCAATACACCTGCTCTTTTTGAGGGTGAAATATGAAGTCAATGGGATTGCTTAGATGTAAGAGAGTCTTTTCTGAATAAAAGTGCTATTGGGGTCCATTTCTCTTTTGTAATTTCTATTAAATTAACTAATTAAAATAATTCACAAATATAAATTTCAACAATCAGTCTTGAAACAGGAACACATTAAATATCTTTAGATGGAAGCGTAACTTGTAAGTTAATGAGTCATTTTAAAATGAGCTCCCATTCACATTGATTTTGTGTCTTACTGCCATAGAAATAGGTTCTGCCAGGATATGTCTGTTTGGACCAGCTGTCTCATTGCATATAAAACACGTGTTCGATTAAAAAGCAGATTTTTGCTGAGCCCATTCAAATATGCATTTCAAAGTTGGTCCTAGAATTGTTGTACTCCCTGTTGCTTTAACAAAGGAGCAGATGAGAGATTGTGAGTTTATTTCTTCCCTATTTTCTACTAAAGAGATTATTTTTGTCAAAGAGTAATATTCTTCCCTATGAATGTCAGATCAGGAGCCAGCTCAGAAATTAGTTCTTGACCTTGCGTAAGGCCCTCGCAGAGACAGTTGTGCTGTATTGATGCTGTGGCTGCTTTCTTCTGTTCTGAGTGTCCCAAAAGGTCTCACACCAAGAAACAGACCCTTACAGGAAAACCAGAAGAGTAGCCAGACAAGAGAAGGGGATGAAAAGCAGTGATGGCCTGGAGACCACTTTCACATCAGATTAGTGCTGTAAGAACAGATTTCTCTTTGGGTGACAGTGGAAGTTGCTGATAATTCTGACCTATTGTATGTAAGTAAACATTTCAGAAGGTGAAACATTTAAATGCAAACAGAAACTCTCAGCATTATCTGAAACTATAGTTTTACAGTTCCAGATGCCTGTTGCTGAGAGACAAAGCATCCTACTGTTTACAGGCTTAAATTACATATAGATTATATATATAAGTTAATAACATTTACTAATCATATTGTAGTATCATATAGTGCTTTGGGTTGGGACCTTAAATACCATCTAGTTCCAACCTCCTTGCCACAGGGACACTTTCCCCTAAACCAGGTTGCTCAGAGCCCCATTCAACCTGGCATTGAACACTTCCAGGGTTTGGGGCACCCACAGCTTCTCTGGGCAACCTGTGCCAATGCCTCCCCACCCTCATAGTCAAGAATTTCTTCCATATATCTAATCTAAATCTACTCATTTTCAGTGTGAAGCCATTTCCTCTTGTCCCATTACTACATGCCCTTGTAAAAACTCCCTCTCCAGAGCTTTTGTAGCCCCCCTCTAAGTTCTGGAAGGTGCTCCCCACAGCCTTCTGTACTCCAGGCTGCACAACCCCAGCTCTCTCAGCCTGTCTCCATAGGAGAGGTGCTCCAGCCCTCTGAGCATCTTTGTGGCCTCCTCTGGACTCGTTCCAACAGTGAATGTCGTGTAGATCTAAAGTGGAATTTGCAAGATTGAATTATTTAGTAAACACACAAATCGGAGTGATAAAAACACAGCTTTTTCAATTTGACACTCAGACTTCATCACCTAGAATGTTAAATTTGCTTTGTCTGAGTTCAGAGTAAGTTTTCTGCCCTGGAATATATTAGTGCAGCTATTTACTTTGGGATTTTTTCATGTTGTACTACAGCTAAATATATATTATCATTGAAATACTCTGTTCTGCCAAATGGAGCAGAGCAAAAAGAACTCACTACAGTCAGGATAATTGTGATTTTTTTTTATTATTTAGTATGTATCCAGAATAGTTTATAGCTGGCTATAAAAAATGTGTAGGGTAATAAACCTGTTTTAAAAAGTCACTGGTTTTTAACTAATAATATTAATAATTGAGAACATTAATAGGACATTGTAGCAAGATTCTCAAGAGCCAGGAAGTCAAGGAAAATTATTCATTTAGTTGTTGCAGTAATTTAGTTAATTAGATTTTCTTTTCTCTACTTAATTTATTTCTAAAAAAGATTTTCTTTCTGGTTAAATTAATTCTTTACATAAAAATGTGATAGTGAGAGGAAAAAATATTTTCCATTAGAAATTCATATCCAGTGTTAAAGAAAATTCTTTTTTATTTTAAGAATAAAATATATTACTTTCTCTACCATCATGATCTTACAAATAAATGCGTTGTAAAAAAATTATCTATCCAATAAAAATAAAATGAGCAGTCTCTCTTTTCTGCTTTATAGTGATATGTGCTTAGCCTAGTAATATATTAAGCTCATTTTTGTTATGGAAAAATTGAACAAAACCCCAGATGTTTATCAGTTCATGCTTGTGCTGAGCTTCTGAGAGTGTTGCTCTGGCCATGCCCTCTGTGAAGATGCCCACTCGGATTACTGAGCTTGGTTTATTTTTGTGATCTTACCAAGAAACCCCTTGAAAAGCCAATCTTACCCATAAATTTTCCACCACAGTTATATGCAGAGCAAATTACTCACAGAAAACTGACCAAGATGAATTTTCTGTAATGACTTTTTGATACATTTTAAGAGAAAGAGACAAGATTTTATTTTATGACCCATTAGAGTGTTGTTTCTTTACTCGCTGTTTATTTTTCCATCATATTTCCCTCTAGCAATTATGGATGAAATGAATTAGCAAAGACCTTTGCTTGGGAATATTACTGGATGCTCAGATTATGTGGGAAAGAATGTCTCACCCATATGTGCAGAGGTGCTCGTGGAGAGGCTCTTCCTCCTCTCTGTTATCACAAACCATACAGGGCACAGCTTTTGTGTGAAAGAAAACTTTGCAAAAAAACTGAAGTTCCAGACCTTCATGTCTCTCAAAAGAGTAAAATTTAAGCATTTCAGCTGGTGGAATCAATGAAGAAAAAACTTGTATTGCCACATTATCAATGTAATGGCCATCACTGTCTTTCATAGCAAAAGTCCAAAAACAAGAAAGTTGCCATGGCTGTGGGATTCTCTTTGTTTGTTCCAAGGAGAAGGAAGTTTGACCTCTTACCCCAGGGACTGGGGTGCGGAAATGCAGACTGCTGAAAGATGTGCTCATCCTATCATCCTCCTGAGGTAATTTGCTCAGGAATGAAAATGCTTCACTTGTTTTCTTATAGTATTTCAATTTAGATTATTTGCAAAATGTTCTTTTTAGAGGAGGACTGGTGGTTTCAAATATTTGATATTACTGAATTAACAGGCAATGAACATTACTAAAGCTTGCTTTTCTACCAAATACGGTTATTATTTAAAATCTCTTGACTTGGTGTTCGTCTTTTAAAAAATGAAGGATAGAAGTTTGCTTTATGTCTCCTTTACCTTTTTCCTCTTAAGGGTCAAACCAGCAGTTTTAAAGGTTTCATATGCATTCTTAGTATCAAGTAATCTAACGGGACATTTGAAGCTATAGCAATTGCTTTTAACACAAAGGGAAAGTTTTTTATTGAAAAAGAAATACTAAAATCAATATAAAAGAAATAAGCAAGTTGAAAATAAATTAAAACAGATATTTGTAGGTTGGAGATAAATGAAGGAATTGGTTTCTAACACAATTTAGTGTAGAGAGAAAAAAAAAAGGCATATGAAGAAAATTTTTTCAAGTATATCAGGAGACAAAAACCACTGACTTGGAAGAATGATTCCTGGAAAAAGAATATGAAATAATATAACTATCTAAAAACAGGTAGCAAATCTTTTTCACCTGGACTCACGCTGACTATAAAAGGTACACTGAACCCATTTCTATGGTGAGTCTGAAAAAAGCAGAGAGAGAAGAGCATATAATCCAACAGTAAGAAAGAAAAAAACCCCAATAGTCAAGCGGTGTGAGAACATTTATCAAAAGTATGAAAACTTATATACTTCTGTACAAATCAGAAAAATCTTTGCTATTTGCTTTTCCAGGTTCTGCTGTCCAAATATGAAAGAGAAATTGTATCTGTAATGACAATACTATAAAAAGTATGAGCAAAACATGCTGTCCTGTAAGAAATTCAAACAAGGATATAAAGTGCACAGATTTTTACATTAAAAGAGGCTTGAGACTCTTAGACTCTCTGCAATAGAAAACCTGAAACATGTAACTATCTATATCAAATATTTTATACAGAGCAAGACTTATGTAGTAGTACCAATAGTATGCAATCATATAAAATTTGTCACCTGGAATGTGACATGTCCCAGTGTGGAAACAATCAGATCAAATCTTTCAGCATTTAATCTTTACTTTTAGGTAAAACCTAAAAGTTAGAAATATAAAGGGGGCAAGTATGATCACTCAAATAGAGTGTAAAATAGTGAAGACTGTATCTTCAGCCTTCTCTATAAACAGATACACAATACCGTGTCTCATAATTTGCTCCAATTAAAAAAAAAAAAAAAAAAAGAAAGTATGAATTTTTTGGTTCAATGGTTGGTTGGTTTGCACTTTTAAAAATACCAGAGAAATTTTATCTTCTCTAGGTTCAAACAAAACAATTTACTCATCCAAGGATTTTCCAATACACATATAATCCCAAAAATGTATTATATTCTATACTGTTTTTCTCCAAAAACTATCTGAATCTTTACATATTTCTAGCTTATCTTATGTCTCTCTGAAAAATATCATACTGTCAAAATAAAAGTGAAAAGAAGGTTGTCTGATTATATTACTTCATGTATATTCTTCTTTGTAGTGTGTAAAAAAAAGCTCATTTTTAGGAAGACAAATTGTGTTCTTATTTACCTTAGTTTTAGCATTTCTGTAAAATGAAATTTCAAAAGGATGAAGCAATTATATATACATATATATTATATACTTATATGTATAAAATGTATATTATATATATGTATAATATAAATATAGTATGCTTACTTTTTGATTGAATCAGGTCAACTCAGTCAAAACCCTAAACTTCTAGAAACAATTGTCAGTACTGAAGTGCCTGAGCAAAGAGGACAATTCAGCCAAGGGACAGTGACAAATGCTACTTTTAGAGATATTGCAGGTTTGAGTTGTCTTGTTCTGAACACGGAACTAGAGGCATTCCTGGAAATCAGTGTCTCCCAAAACTCTTTTCAAATTTCTGTTAACACTGAAAATAAAAGTTTCGTTATTGCAAGATTTCCAGACCTGTCAGGTCTTGACAACTGTGCCCAGCTAATTATAAGCCAAGCAACACAAAATTTAAATGATCATTGTGTAGAGTCACATCTGTGCTAAATAATAATTCTATCCTTATCAACATAAAAGATAAATGTATCTCTTTCAAAAAGTCATCGATGAAGGGAGAAATCCAATATTGCTTACGTATTTGACATTTCACATGCAGCATATTAATCACAATATTATACTCTGTAGTATAAGACAAAATTATACCTTGTTAATTTTGGACAGGATGACATGCCTTTCAGGTCATCTTTCCAAGTAATAGGAAAACCTACCAAAACATTTCCAATTTTCCCAGATTTACAATGCCATAGAAAATTTTCTGTAGGTATTTTAAAAATTAAGTATTTGTGTCTGTCATATGAGTTTTAACTTGCATCATAAAGAGATTTGTTGTTTAGGTACTTTGCCAACTATTTTTATACAGGCATTAACTTTCACAGCATTCATTAATTTTTATTACCATTTAAAAATTCCAAATATTCTCTATCATGTTTTGATGTGTTGCATTTTGATTGCCATCCTATCTCACTCTAGTTCTTTATTTAGCTGTTTGCTGGGTATTTTGATATCTAATGAAAGCATATAAAGTATTGCAGGTCTGGGACAAAAGGTTTACTTGACACATTAAGATGAACTTCCCTTTCTAATAGTTAGCTGCTCGTTTTTTCCTCCTTAAGGAAAAAATAACTCTGTCATTTCATATAATACATTTCATACATTTTAAAGATGTTGAAAAATAAAGTTGGGTGACGCAAATGCTTTCATAATAGTGTGGTTTATTGTTGAGGTCTTTTTCCTGGTGAGGATGGCTGATATAAGCTTGAGTATTTCTTTCTAGACTGAAGAGTCCAATCTGCTGGGATATTTTGCTCTCAAAATTAGGTGTGTTATCTTTGCAAGTGCTTTGATTTGTCGATGGTCTTTGCAAATGAGATAGGAAAAAGTAAACCCTTTTCTTACATAGTTCAATTTTAAGCACCTGTGATTTTGAAAAAAATACAAGCAATACATAAACACTTTGTTCCTGGAGTAGTTTTTGGGAGCTGGTAGACCTTCTCATCCAGTTAAGACCTTCCTAAAACTGTACACCTGTGAACAAAGCCATGCCCTGAAAAGTCATTTCCTTTTTTGACTCTTGTCCCTGTGCTTTCCATTGGTACTTCCTGAGGGTAAAATTTTGTAAGCACCACTAAGGTACTATTTCACTGTCCTTTTAGGAATCTGGAGTTCACCATGCATGAGAATTGCTGTCTCAACACACCATCAAGCTGGAATTCTCATGTGGCCAGGGATTCCATAGGAGAAAATATTTCAGATCAGAGCACTGGCACACTTCAGCATCATTAATGGTGTCCTTGGGAGTTGGCACTCAGGTTCTCTGTAAAACATACATTGCTTTCTTTGAGTGTACAGGAGGCAGATGAAAAAGGATCACTTCCATGCCTGAGAGGGGTCAGTAAACACACAAAATGAGTTATCAGAAAAAGTTCTTTTTTTTCCAGACCACTTGGCTGAATAAGGCACAATACTTTTTTACAGGTCTCCATCACTTTCCTTTTTCCATTCTTCTACAATTAAGGAGTATCAAGGAAAACTATTCGGAGACTGGAAATTCTCTCTCTGCTTATCCACCGAGGCACACACAGAAGATCAAATCCCACCAATGAGCACAGTGAAAAGGACTGATTTGAAGGGGGTCTCACTCAGTTTAAGATTTATTGTGCTTGGAAAATATTTTTAAAATCTTAATGAGTGTTCAGAGTTTGAAATTCAGTCATTTATATAGCTAAGAAGCAGCTGAGCAGGAACTTTAAATTTACTAGTGCACAAATATTAGAAGCAGACAGCTAGAAGCAGGCAATTGTCACTTAAAGGTCGAGTCCTGAAATATTAAGGTGCTGCATGCTTACACCATGAAATGCAGTTAATTCTCCATTAACCATTAATGGATTATCCACATTATGGATTGACTTGCTCCTGATTTCTCCAGAGGCACCTGGCTGGAGCCCAGTATTGCCAATAATGTAACATAAAATATGTATTGCTGCAACTAGACCCTAGTGTGCAATTTGTGATTAACATCTATTACACTTAATAGTTCATGTGACAAACATAACTATAGCTAAGTGATGCATTTTGACAATAAATATGTGTAGCTTTTAGAATTACACATTATTGGTGCCATCATTAATACTAGTTCTTCTGGTTTATTTCTACCTCTTATTTCAGAGTATCTGGGTAAATAGACCTCATCCCTTCAGACTAAGGTTAGAGATTTATGTTATTAAATAGACAGTTCAGAATCAGAACCTCTCCTATATACCTAGGGATTTCAAAAGATCCCTAAAAGAGATGAACAAGGAAAATAAAACAATACAGGCTCCAAAGACTATAGACATTTGTCCAAAAGAGATCAGAAAAGGTAAAATGTAATAAACTGAGGTAAATGCCACATCCTAATGCTTTTGACCATCACTAGTCTTACATAAGACTAATAGAATTCCCTGCTATATTCTCCAATAAAGTGGCACATCGAGTCTAATTCCAGTGAAAAGGTTACATGCTTTCTAATGCGATAAGGTAGAACTGTTTTCTCATCAGCTTTTTTTTTTGAGAATGTACAAGTATGCACCACATTTTTTAGACTGAAAAACAAATTTCCTATTTTTATGCATAAATTAGTACATATTTCACCAACATCTGGTTTTACTTTGCTTTAAATTGCTTAAGACATTTTAAGACTGGCTGTATTCTCTTCTTCTTCCTTGTATTCACCAGAAGTTTCTCTGGGACATCTTCATTTATTTAATGAAATTATTTCTTGCTAGATCTGACACAACTCATCACCCACAGCAACTTCCTACAGATGATTTAATGGAACCACTTTTTAAAATTTAGTAATAGACTCTGCATACATTGTTAGTATGTAGTTAAATATACTCCTAAACTCACAAAGTCATGCAGAGAAAACACTGAAAATGTGGGTAGATATTAATGTATCGATTCCTTCAATTTTTGTCCATTGCCTCATTGCAGGATGCCAAATTTTTACCTCACCAGAATTTCAAGCTACCAGAACT
This sequence comes from Pycnonotus jocosus, assembly GCA_013400435.1. Lineage (NCBI taxonomy): Eukaryota > Metazoa > Chordata > Aves > Passeriformes > Pycnonotidae > Pycnonotus > Pycnonotus jocosus. The sequence continues at coordinate 159,840 of VWYP01033071.1, read as the reverse complement.
GTCAAGAATTTGGTTTGAATTAATCCAACAAAATTCCTGTGGTCTCAGTCAAGCAAAACCATAGTAGAGCAGCACTTGTGGGGCAACTCTTAAGGTGAAAGGGGGAACACATTTATTACACAACTGTCCTCCCCCCTGTGCTCTGAAACTCAGAACCTGTCAGGTAATCAATGCAAAAGGGACCTACTCTTTTGTTCCTTTCTAAAAGCTGTCATTTCCTCTGTAGTGGCAGACCGAGTGCAAACACAGCCCTGGGAAATTATGTACTGATACTTCCTTGTTCTGCATGGTTGGAGCTGCTTTTACCCTCATGGTTTTCCTCGTGGGTCCAACAAGCGCAGTTATGTTACGGAATGAGTTCTGTCCATGGGAGCAGCTGTCCTGGGCTCTCTCTCAGACCCAACAACACTCTTTTGCTCATAGTGAAGCCCACAGGCTTTCAGCAACTGGCACTACAGAATCTCATGTAGTGGAAGATACAACAGGACCATGCCTCTGTTCAGTGCCACACTCTTTCACTTACAATACAAATAGGAAAAAAATAATGATGACAAGAGTGTTAAATCTATGTTAAACACCATCTATCTTTAATGTTCTTCTCTAAGGTAAACTGAAAAATAAGCAACACAAAGGTACTTAAAATATTCTTGTGGCACAGTGTAATGACTCATCATATACTACACATAGGTTTAGCTTATATAAGTTTGTAATGTTGCATTTAGATAAAAGTGAATTTCATAACCCAGTAAGCACAACAACCAGCAAGATACCATGAAAAAGAAGGGAAATAGAAAGCAGCTTAATTACGAGCCCATCATTTCTTTCAAAATCACATTTTGTGTTCATATATGATTTCCAAAACATATTTTTTAATAGTGAGGAATTTGATAAGTATTTTCTGTCAAGTCAAAACCAATATTAAATAGCACTTTTTCAGTGTCTCTAATGTACTCCTTTTCTTTAAAAGCTTATGTAAAATATGGGGAGCCATTTGAATTCCAAACCTAGTTCTAATCTGTAGGCCAGTCAGGTTTTAATATATCCTTTTATCCAATAACTCTCTCACACCAAGCATCCAATATCCATCATTTGTTGTGATAAAAAACAACAGATGTTTAAAACCCTGCAGCAAATGTTTAAACTTCCAAATGAGAACTAAAAATAAAGGCAACTAAAACACTTTGGAGGATTTAAATTATACATAAAATATAAATCCAAGGCTCATGGTCATGCAGACTAAACAGTCCCTTTATATTCTATTTTCTGTAAATGCAGACAGGTTACAGAGCCTTTTCCAAGCACGGCAGATTTCAGAAACAGAATCACAGTGTGAAACTAAATTGAACATCCTTATTTGATATTACTGTGCTGAAGGCAAGTAATCTGGAAGATCAAAATATCTCAATGCATAAAAAGTGCTTGTATCTTCTAATGATAAATATACTGTGTGCTAATCCCTGAATTTATATCACTCTTCATAGCTGCAAAACACTCCAAAGTAGTCCTCATGAGAGAAAGTGGCAAAACTCCCATCTCTTACTAATATTTGTATCTGTGCATTCATTTATGTACATCTCAGTCTATCTTGGGGCTGTATATGGGTAACCAAGGTTAAGAGGACAGCATTTGTAAAAAATGCCAGGATGAAGGACTTTTATTTGGCAGACTGCCAGAAATTTCCTTTTGGATCTGTAGCTACAATGCAGCAACAGAGAGAACTACCTATTCTCAAAAGGGCAATAGACCAGTGTCCTTCCCACGTGTATATGTAGCCACTGTGCTAAAGAAATATATGGGTATCATAAACATTGATTGTTAAGGAAGATATTTGTACAATTTACAGCACTCCTACATTTTCTCATCATCCCTCAGCTATGTGTGAAGGTTTTTTTCCTCTGTTATTTGGAAAAAGATGTAGGAAAGAATAAAAATTCTCTCTGCTGAAGATTTAGAGGGTGAAATGCATAAATTGATTTTTAGGATCTTAAAAGTGATTTTTAGGCTTGTCAGTTCCGTGTTTAAATGTCAAGGACATCTCAACAGTACTACTTGAGAGACAGTAATTTTGACACAAACAGTCCATTTCAGGAAACCCAGGTAATTATGTCATTATAGGACATAATTCATGAGTCTGCTGAATAGTACTTCAATAGCATGAAGGAAATTTGGTGAGATAAAATAAAAAATGGTTGCGATATTAGCATAAAGGTAAGGATTATTTATGAGTACCTGCCATGGATAGAAACTGATATTCTTTGTACTTTACAAGAGAATACGTATTTCTGGATATAGAAATTTAATAGAATAAAGTTTTTTCAGAGTGGTATCTCTTGCCTACCCAAATGAGGAAGGGAGATGATTCAGTTGAGGGTTTTTCTTTATAGCTGATAGAATAAGCCAGAGCACTGTGCATAGTGTGTTAATGAGAGGCTTTTTGCATATATTTCCAATGAAGGAGCAGTACAGGGAAAATACCATCCAATAAGCCCTTAGATTGTGTTAGGGACAATGTTTTGACTGACACATTTCACAGATACATTGTGAAACTGAGCTTGATAGGTTCAGACTGTCAGAGAGCACTCTAAACCAATGACTTGAGAGAAGTGCATGGACCAGAAAGATACATGAACTATGAACAGCACATCTCAAAGATCCTGCAGTAAGAAATCAGTTTGCTCCTTATGCTTACAGCATTAGAGCAAGTTAGGAGAGCCATACTATCATTCACAGAAATACTGCTGCATTAATGATTTAATTCTCTTATGGACAGAGGTATCCCACAGAGGTCACAGAGTATCCCATTAGCTCACAGAGTATGTTCCTCCATTCTGATGTGTGAAGTTCATATCAGATGCCACATATTTAGAGTTGGGACCCTTTGTTTTGTATGTTATTCTTTCCTTGTCCTAGTGTTTTTCTGAAGAGTAGTGCTTCTACTAAGACAAAGTACTAGATGGCAGCAAAATGCTTTTAAATACCTGCTGGACTGTCATCATAGCCTGTATCCATTTATCACACCCTGTCTGTGCTCTAACTCTCGAAAGAGCTTATTACTCTTACTGGCGTATTCTTGGCTCCCTGTTTTGTGACCTCTCTCTCCTCCTGCATCATTCTTAAAGCTGTCAGAGGATCATAGACAGAGTTTGAATCATAAGGGTCACAGTGCTGAAAAAGTCAGGCATGGTATGAGACACTTCTAAAGAGATCTTTCTATGCCACCACATCATTAGGCCAGCTTCAGCTGCCAGTTTCAGATCCTGCCTTTCAAGACAAGGTGAGAGACAGCAGGAAAAATAAATCTATCAATCAGTGCAGCTGGTCAAAATACACAAACTTAGGGGAACATTGAAGTGGGCTAGCACGACCTGCAAAGGACAAGTACATAAAAAGTAACTAGAAAGGCAAGAAAAACACTTTCTCTCTTACCTACTCTGGATACAACAGAAACCAATGGGATTACAGTGCAGTAAAGCTGAAAACAGGGAAAGCTTTTAAAGTGTGGGGATACCTTAGTACTGAAAAACTGGAACGTGCAATCATAAAATTGATGTAATTCAAGTTTTAACACATTCTCACTGTCATACTTCAGAAATACATACTTTGGAGCCCCACTTGGAGGAATGTGATACCTACATCATGCCTTGAATCCTACACCCATTTTGATGAGACCAATCCAGCTGTGGGTGAAGACAGGTTAACCCTTCAGAGTTGTCTCCCTCTGACAAAGGAGTAGAGTTAAGGCAATGCAGATAATCTGTGTTAAACCGTCAGCAGGCTAAAATCATCACAGAGAACAAGCAATCACTATTGAATCGCCTGGCTGCAGATTTCACAATCAATTAATGAATTAAAAGAGGCAGGGCATCATATGTGTTTGTGGTTCTTGCCCATCTGTTACTTCTATGTAAACCACTAAGTGCCTACAGACAATTGTTTCCTCTGAATTTGTGATTTTAGAGGCAGTAGAAATTGACAACCATATTTTTTTCACTTCATTCCTGATGGCATCTTTCTATCTGATAAAAACAATGAGAGTTAAATGGCAACCCCTTCAGGTAACTGAGATGAAGTGCAAAGTCTTTGAAAGACAAAACATTTAGCCCCATGCAGGGGGCTATGCTGCCAGTACAGCTTAGGAACATTGCTCCTACTCCTCAGTCTTATTTCACATCCTGATATCTGCATCATGGAAGTTGAAAAGAATATGGCAAGAGCAGGAACACCTGGACACCTTTTACTGCTGATTTGCTTTCAAAAAATCCCAAATTATCTGCAAATCCAAGAAGCTATGAGAATTGCCATGTAAAGGTGTTTGAAAGCATGAAGGGAGCTGCAGAAACAACAGCAGAGTGAGCTTGGTGATAGATATCATTGCTCCCTGTGGAAAGGAGTCAGGAGCTGCTTCTCTGTGTTGTGTGAGACACTTCACCACAACAAAGGTCATCCTTCAGGGCCAGTGGCTGAGAATCCTGGTGTGGAAATATTATTTCACTGCACAGCAGTGAAGCTTCAAATAATCCTGCTGTCCAGGCTAGGGTAAAAGCAAAGGCCTTGAAGGTGCAGCAGGTTTGACACACAGAACATTTGCTATCTGTGTGGTCAGTATAATCTTTCTTTTCATCTTTCCTATCCTCATATTTTTTCCATACAGGAAAAATAGTGGTCCTTCATGGCTGTCAAAATTAAGGTGGTTCAAGGTTGGTTCAAACCTATGTGGGATTAGGCAGACATGCCTTGTAATTTATAAGACCCTTAGCATCAGAAAAGCATTCCTGGCTTATGAAAATACAATTCAAGTCTCAAATTCTTTCCTACTAATTCATTCAGACTGTGCCCATGCTTTACCTGTTTCATTAAGTAAACTTACTTGTCAAAAGTAGGGGAAGGCAATTACACTGTCATTTTTTTTTCTCTTCTCTTCTTTCTCACCCATATCTTACCAGTTTTACATATTATAGTGTTGTGATAGGAGCAGAAAATGTGATTTTGAGGGAACTTACATAGAGGAACTTATCTTCTTTTCTCATAGACAAGATTTCCTTACCGGCTCAATCCCAGGTTTCGCACAGGTGTCTCAGATGTCCAAATCCTTAAAATTGTTTAATCTTGCAATTAAATATCTAAATAGCAGCTCAAGCTTATGCCTCCAAGGAGGGACTCTGAAGAAAGGAAGCCCTGGGCACACCCTCCCTGTCTAAGTAGGAGAAATTCTGGGGGTCCTGCTGTGTCTCTGAATGCCCACTCTCCTGACTGGGCCACAGGTCCCTGTGCCCTTTTTTCTGTAAAGGATTGGTACTTCATGGCCTCTTTCCTGAGGCTTCCATCATCCAGAGCTCAAGCTGCAGCTCCCACTGCAGCTGCTCACCAAGATACCTGCACTGGAAGAATTTCTCAACAAAAAGGACAAAAATGTTGCAGAATTTTGATTTTTTTTTCTTTTTTTTTTCTTTTTTTTTGTAGATATGAGGTTTTTGTTGTTTTATCTGTTGACTTAGTACACAAAAATATTGTTTACACATCTATTTTAAAATCTCCCCAAGTATATAGAGTCCCTGGTGAGATTACAGAGAAGGATAATCTAAAGTAATAGATTGAAGTGACTCTCTCCCACATAATATCTCTGGGGACAGTTTACCAGCACTCTGAAAAGAGCTGGCACATTTCTTGGATGACATGGAAATGAAGAAATAACTCTTTCACTGACTGTCTCCTACTTTTTCTTCACAGCTGAGCAGAAATCATGTGGCAACTTCAGGCACATTTGATAAGCAGAACTACAGCAGCTGTTTCATACACAGTAGGCATTCTTTTGACATGACTACCTGCAGACCCAATCTTTACATGAGAAATAAAGTAAAGTTAATTAGAAAAAAACTGTTTGAAAAAAACTTAAAATGTAGTAACATCTGAGAAATTCAAGAAGAAGTAAATTTGCCTGATATATATGTAAACCAAAGTCTACTGGAAGAGAAAACTGGAAAAGAAAGACTTCAGAACACATCTTTTAAAGGAACCTGAAGAATAACTTCTTCCTCAGAGCATTAATTGCTTGGAGGTGAGAAAGTCAGTAAATAAACCTCTTTCAAAACAGAAAAAAAATCCTGGGAGTGCAGAAGAGCTGTTGAAACTTTGATTATGTCTTCTCCTCTAACTCTTCATAATAACCAGAGGAGAATAATCAGAATAAGAATGCAGACATTGTGGAGGAATCCTGTGCTTTGTGCTAGTATGGAAAAAAGGCTGTACAAAAAAAGTGAGTAAGTAATACATATAGAAGATAAAATGCAATGTCCAATAGCAAGACCATTGGGTTTTGGTGTTTTTTTGTTGGTTTTTTGGGGGTTTTTTTGATAACTTAGGTTAGAGTGTTTTTAAATTAATTTGGTAGTACATATTCAGTAGTCAAGCTGCATAAAGGGGTCTTGAAAGGCATTTCAGTCATATTTTACTCATTCAATACATTGGTTGCCTTGAACAATCACAAAATATTAATTTCTAGAAAGACAGTTATAACTGGGAAGGGATGAAGTGAACAGTCCTGGAAGAGAATACAGCGGAGGTCCAGGAAAGACAGACTGGGAACCTCCCCTGTCTGCTGTCCTAGTGGAGCTGTAACAGATGCCCTGCTGAAGGTTTATCTGCATCCCATTAGATCCTGTAGATGAACAGGTAACAAGAGACACAGAAAATAAAACTAAGAGAAGCAATGAGAGAGTCTCTGAGGACAGAAAATAGACAAAAATTAAAGGACACAAGCTGTATCAATCATCATGTCTGGTTTCAAAGAAGATGGGAGTGAGAACATCTCACCTACTTCAGAGAATGTAAATGTATGTTTTTTCCACTCTTTATTAGCAGAAATGCCAATAAGACAAACTAATACAAAGCAAAAACCAGTTTGAAACAGGATTTAGATTCATACTTTAAAGTAGTGCTACAGTTTTGAAAATATTAATCACAGAAAATGCAGCTTTTGAACTGGACTACTAAATGACAAATCCTTCTTCATACCCCAAAATTTGAAGATCATTGTTCTTAACCCAAATTCAGTTTCTGGGTTTTTTTGTTTGTTTGGTTTGGTTTGTTTTTTGTTTTTTTTTTTTTGCAAGTCATATTCACCTTTCTTTCAAAATAAAAGGAACTGTTCTGCAGTGCCTGGTGGGTTTTTTGTTATTTTGCCCAATTGCACCTGAAACTCAAACAGGATATAAATAACTTCACCACCTGCTTTTCAGCACTCCCTGACAAACTTACTTACCTACTTTTGCACAACATCTTATTTGGAGATCCATTACATTTTAGTAACTCAGAACCAACTACTTGATATTACTCCATCTACACATATTATTCTGCAGTTATTGGCAATGAGGTTGAATTGATGCATGAATTTTGAAATTCAAATGCAGGTAAACATCAGAAACCCTTTAGTTATATAAAGACATATAATTATTCCTCGTCCAGGCCTATCTGCATCATGAAAAGAGGTCTCATTTTTCATCAGGGATAATCTGTGCCTTAAGAATTAGTCCATTCAGAAGTTCAGTCCATTCACTGTGTTTTGTTATTATCACCACCAGAGGGAAAAGTAATTTTATCATCTTTCCAGGATGCAATCACTTCAGTCCCCAAACTGCCTTTATGCTTGTCACCAGATTTTGAAACTCAGATGCTGTTCCTGTCTTCAGCTGAGTCATTAGAGACTACAGGAATGCAGTGAAGATTGCTTCCTGCCTTCTGCTGTAATGGAGTTTGTGGCAGCATAGCTTGGACAGCATATTGAACATTTACAGCAGACATTTTATTTCTGCTGGATTAAGTTTTTATCCTTGGTATATGTCTTTGGTCTTGTTATGTTCAAGCATCAGAACAAATAAAGAACTTTACTGATTTCCCATGAGGTAATTCTAAATTCATGATGCTCACATGCTAGAGTTGATCATTTTACAGCCCACAGATTATTGCACAAAGTCAAGATTTTTTTTTGAACTGGCATGCTCAGGAGATGTTATATTCAAGCCAAACATTGTAAGACATGCTCTTCTCTTGATTTATTATAGTCCTACTTTTCAGCTTTTCATGCTGGTAGTTATAGCAAAGACAATCATTTGCTGAGTTAAAAATTACAAAAGTCTTATTCTATGTACCTTTACTTAAATCAACTGGTGCTTCCATCTTCCTGTGTGTGAAATAAATGGCTTTACACCTAGTTCTCTAGGAAAGAAAAATACGGCAACCATAAAATTATACCAACCTGACTTGTTAAGCTAAAAACAAACCTCATTTCATCATTTAACATGTGAAGGTACTACAATATTTTGTCCACCAGGATGCCAAGTTTCTTTTCCAGCCTCAAGAAAATACTGCCTCAGAAAAAAATGCCTGAGCATAAAATCAGTATGAATTTACTAGAGCTCTGAAACACACAATTCCCCATTTTCCCCATGATGGGGCTCCATCTTGCATGGTTACCATGTCCTCATCAACAAGGAGAGCTGGCAACAGCTGCATAGAGTGTCCAGAGAGGAGGAGAGGAAAAGATTCCCATTAGAGACACAAATTTTGGTTTGGTTTGTTTTTTGAATCTGTAGTTCTGCAGACTACAAAATCTTTAGCTGTAAAAATTATATATCTTTTTAATATTAATATTCATAGCAATAATTTTTAAAAATACTAACTTTAATTTTTAGACTATAAAATAATCCTCCTTATTGTATTTTTTTTATTTTGGGCCACAGAAAGTCATACTTTTTATTTTTAGCTTCTGGTTGTTTCATCTCTCTACTCAATATTTCTATGGTGAATTTATGTTGGAAATCATAATTCCAAAACAGATAGCAAACAAAAATGCCTTATTGTGTAAAAACAGTGTATCCTATTATCTCTTCTGGGTTGCTGTCAATTCTGAACCAACATAATTTAAGAACAAAACATCTGTAAGGCTGTCATAAAATACGGAATTCATCTTTTCTTTTTAAAAAAGTCTTTGAAAGACATCATTTCCACCCCCCAATAAAACCAAAGAATGATATGAATGAAATTATTTAAAAAAGACATCTGCTTTCTTTAATATCTAATCTAATATTCCAAAATAACATCAGTCTACCTCTGTATAGGCTTTTATTAATGAAATAATAATGTATGTTTCTTTAATACAAAAACCCTGCAGTCTACCTTATTTTGTGGTAAAAATTAATCAGATTAAGAAGAATTATTGAACAACTTCCCTGTTCTCTATTTCAAATTGTCATTTAATTTTTACTGCACCAGAAGATTCTGGCTCCACTGAATCATTGAGAATAATAGCTTCCAAAACCTTTCAATTTCTGCTAACTACAATTCTGTAGATTTACAAGAAAGTGCAAGGATCAAAGGCCTAGGAATACCTCTGTGTATTGTCTATGGACTTTTATATGTCTTTGCAATTTAGATGGTGTATGGCATATAACTGAGTATCTCTACATAAAGGAAATTATTTCTTTTGGGACTTCCTTGAAAATATTGAGAAAAGGTTAGCTAAAGATTGATTGCAAAGTAAGACAATGTAAATCAATATTCTGTATTTAAATCTAGGAATGGTTACAGCATGATTATTTAATTTGCTACTTTATCTCAATGAAAGTATGAAAGTTTCTGTATCTATTTTAAAGGGTCTAAATTAAGATTAAAATAAGGTTCCATTTTTCTGACCAGGTTGCCTTTGAGGCATGATATTATGAGACTAAGAAAAAAAAATCACCTTTAGAAACAGATTAAAATATTATAAATTAGTATTTCAAAACACAGCAAAAGACAGGTATTTATTGTAAACTAGAAAATTCTTGGTTAAATTCTAAAAGGAAATAGTTGCAGCACAGATCTTTATCTCTGTTTTATAATGAACATTTATCAAAAACAGCATAACTTTGGATTCATATAATAATAAATTGCAGTAGAATAGTTATTTAAAGGAGTATCACAGTTATGCTTAGTAGAACAAGAAAATGAGTTATAGGTTCAGTTTAAGGATTTCTGACACACATTTTTGGCACTGAAACTGGGCTTTATCCCTTCACTGTCTCCCCATGAAATGGCCTGCATTGAACCAAAGTTTAAATGAAATTAATGCATGCAGGCCTTGCACAAATTCCCAAGACTCAACCATTCAACCAGACACAACAACTCTATTTCAATTTCTTCCCAAACTGGTATTACTCCAGCCAAACAAATAATTTCTCTGCTGAAATTGTATTCAGTCAGTTCAATTTGACAGAAAAACTATTTTTGTGGAATAACGTTTTTCTACAACATTATTAGGATGGTTACTATGAAAGATTATTCATGAAGTGCAATTATCTTGAAATGAGCACAGACCTAGCGTATGGAGATGTTTTTCTGAATTGAAGGCTGGGTTACATCTAGTGGAATCTGCTTTTAACCCAAGTTATGTAGCCTGACATATAGCCCACATCAAGCTCTGTCTTTCAACCAAGCAGGAGCAGAACAAATGTACTTTAAACTCAGGAACCGTCTCTGAGTTACACAGTGGAAATAATGGACGGGTTCATAACTCTTCAGACTAATAATAAATAAAAAGTTATCTCCTGCACTCTTGCAAAAACAGCTGTTCTTAAGTGTGACTTTACTACTGAAAAATTAAAACTTATCTACCGTGGAAGACAAGCACTTAGCACTGTAAAGATCAGTAGCACTGCAAAGTTCAGTAGCATCTGCCACTTTGGCCAGGAAGGGAAGGTGGAAGGTTGTTTTATGGTTTTTGTTTTAACACAATCACCCAAAGAACAAGGACAGCATTTTCTCCTTGGAAAAGAGACTGGGCAAAATGGCATTCTGCACCCCAATCCTCTGCCATGAGAAACTATGCTAGTTTGAAGTTCTGTTTTGTCTAAAGCATTTTTCCTCCTGATCTGTGCATACATACAGATTAATTCTGAACTGAAGTTTTCCCTTTAACAAGCTGATTGATTAAGGCTCCTGTGGGAATTGGGATTTATGAGTCATTCTAAAAAATATAACCCAAACTAAAAAAATACTTTTGAAAGGCTGAAAAATGCTAGCTAAAATAACATTGACTGTAAAAAAGTCTCTTTTTGAAAAACTGAAAGGCCACCTGAGCAATTCTCATTGGACTGTGTATATTTATTACAAAACATCAATTGTTAAATCTCCCACACGGAACAGAATTTTAATTATCCACACAATTTTCTGAGAAAGTTAGAGACAGAGAAGGTTGGAAGGAATAAACACTTTCACACTCTTTGATAATATTGGCAACTGAAATAGTTTTTTGAAAATATTTTTTTGGTTAGAGAAGATACACTCATTATGTCTAATGCTCCCCATGTTTCTCTGGTTAGAAAAAAAATGCTTAAAAATCTGTATGTCTCTCAATCTTTCAATTCATGCTACAAGAGAGGCTGTGCAATATGTTTTGCTGACCAACAGGGGCTCACCTTTCCCAGTGCTCTGTGGTTTGTCCTGGAAAAGCTAAAAGGACCCTTCCAGTACTGCTGGAAGAAAGAACAATGCCCTCTCTTCTGTTTTCACCAGCTTCACCTGCCACTCCAGATATCATGCTGCTACTATGACCCTCTGGCCATCTGTGCTTCTGCTCTGTTTTCAGAGCTTACCTCACATTGCCCCATGACTGGAAAGGAGCTGTGAGTGAGAGCACAAACCTAGATGTCTTTTGGATGGCAGTGGGAGAGATCACTGGGCCACAATTTGTGTCTTTGTGTGTGTGATTACACTGAGAGTAAATCACCCTTTCCCATCTATCTTCAATCAATAAATAATTAAACAAACAGAAATTAGTTGGTTGACCCCCATCAGCTATTCACTGATTCTAGCAGCAAAAATTTTGAGTAAAGAGATTAAGAGAACTGAAAATAATTAGCACTGCAGTTGATAGTAAAACAGAGGGGTTGGGCAATAATCAAGCAGGTGTCCTCAGAGAAGAAGTAGATGTAGGCAAAAGCAGTAGCACCTCAGAGCATCATGTTCCTGTTTTGGCCAACAAACCACAGTGAAAGGAACAGCATTTTAAAACCAAGCAATGTAAGAGGTGAATCGACTTGCTGCAAAGCAGTGTCTCTTTCAGATCTACTTAGGTAATTTACCAGGCATCAGCATTTCTGTGAAAAGTGCAGCCAGACCTAAGGCAATTATATCTGTGCCAACTTCAGAAGCAGACACAGAAACAAGAAGAGCTTAGGTAATAAATTGTACCCAATTTACAGGGCTGTGACAGGCTTCCTGTGACTTCTGGGATTTCTGAGTAAATCCACCTACCCTGTCATATTCAATAACGTGCCAGTGAGGTGTACCATGTGGGAGGTTGGTCTCATTTTCTAAGTGAGAAATGTCTAGCTGTTGTTCATTTGCCAGAACTTATGCCTAATTTGTACCAAGTGAAGTGCAAAATGTAGATGAAGACATTTAGTCATAAGATGCAAAACAGGCAATGCTGAAAGCAAGTATCCATACAAGAGGAACAACAAAGGGACAAACTACAACTTTTCCTAATCCCACCTAGAAAGCAGTGCAAGAGAAGATCAGACTAGGTGGGTCTTTATCAGAAAGACATTCTAGTATTTCACTTTGAATTTGCCATTCCCTGTGTTATGACACCAAGCAGTAAAAACCAGGTGGTTAGTGGTGCACCTATTTTTATACAAGCTAGTGGTTTCTCATAAAATCAAATGCTGACACATTAAAACTGAGGCCAAGTTTGTAAACTGTAAATCCAAAGGAGAAGGCACAGGTGAGAGTAAAGTCTAGGTGATGGGGTATGCAATTGCATAGAGCTCCCTTAGCTCAGTTTCAAAACTAACAGAGGACACAGAGAACTAGAGAGAAGGTTTAAAGCTTCATGGGAAGACAGATGATGATACTGCTGCAAGGAGTGTGGTCTTTAGGAAGGTGAGGATGCCCCAAGCCCCTTTTAAAGACTGAGTATCTTTTAATGGATTTACTTAGAATTCGCTAGAAAAGACAGGGAGCTACTCTGTTAAAATCTTCCCGTTCTACAAGGTGACAAAGTTTGAAGACCATGCTGGCGCTGGTTCTCTCCACTACTTTAACTTTCAAGCACTTTATTTTGTTACTTATTTCTACTTTGTTTAGGTGTAGTCTAAACCTCTTCAGAAGATTTTATTTAACTTCCACTGTGACTGATGTTCCTGCAAATTATTTTCCTCTTGCTCTAGTCTTTAAAATTCTGTTCCTTATTCTTTCTAAGACTGTTGAGATGTTAGAGATGACACTGTTTCTTACAATTTCCCCTTTTAGAATATAAATTTCAGAGAGTTTTTTTCCTTTATTCTGGCATGTTTTCCACCTTTGTTTTTTAATATTTCCAAATGTTTTATATAGTAAAGTATCAAAGCACCTTGCTTGATCCAGATGGTTTCACAAGCTTGTTATTTAAATTTTTTCAGGTTGTCCTTCAAAAATTTAAACTTTATTTAAAAATCTAGTTATGCTTGCAGCTTTACTTGATATAAACCTTCTTGTGATGGCATTTTTCCAAGGTTATTTTATATCATCAGTCCTCTGTAATTTCTTCATTTTTTCAAAGCTAGAGTACAAATATTGTCATCTGTTCTGACTGATTTGGGGACTATTTGATACAGAAAACTTACATATCTGAGAATTACTGCCCAGCATCACTTCTGTTCTCATTCATTTATCAAGATATACCTAAAAGTGAAAATGTCACAGAATAATACTGTCCCTGATCTCATAGATTTAATTATCTACTACACCTCTATCCACCCATAGAAGACACACAGAATTAAACCTAAGGCTCATGGGAAGACCAGCTTTTTTCATCCTCTAAAATGTTTTTGCTTCCAACAGATCCTTTTTATTCCAAGCTTTTGGTTTTTTCCTTTCTTTGCCATTCTTTATATCATTAATATACAATGGTACATCCACTCTCTTATAGCTCCCCTTTACTCTTGTACTGTGACAAAAGAAAAACAAACAGTATATATCTATACATGACCTAAATTTGTTCATGACTAATTATCAAATCTGAAATGCAAAAGAGTAGGAAAAAAAAAAGAGGAAATGCATATAGAAAAGATATTAACTTTTCCAAGAAGCTATTAAATAAAAACTCCAGAAATCCATCCACATGGATCAGATGGCTGAGATGAAGACAAGAGCAAGAGATACGAGTTACGACTTTGATTCAAAATTCTTTTCTCATCTGAAAGAAAACTCTTTCCAGGGTGATATTCCTGATGATAAATATTTCATTTAAAAAAAAAAAAAAATTCAAATAGTGCATGAGATTGTTTCCTTTGCAGTATTCTACTGAGGCTATCAATCCCAATATGCTTAGAATGTAAGAGTCTGCTTAAATCTTATCTAGTTTATTAGCTTATCTCAGTTTATGTAAGCAGGCTGAGTAGTAATGTATTAAGAACATCTTCAAATAAAAATCAGTGGAAAAACAACTCTATGGTATTCAATACCAGGCATTAAGTGATGAGCCATGTGATATGTAGACTACATATAATTGTGAAGTCTTAAAGAACTTTTGTCTCAATTTTGCACAGCAAAACAATTCCTCTTTCATCAGTACTAATAAACATAAGGTGTTTTAGTCCTGTATATCTCTTTCCAGATCATCACTTCATCAGTTCCCTCTTGGCTGGAGGATGAGTCTTTTCCAGTTTGTTTTCTTAGTCAGCAGGTCACACAGAAGTAACTGAAGTTCAAACCAGACCTTCCAGGCACTGCTTCCAGAAATAAAGAGCACCTGAGTGTTCACCTCCAACATAAGAATTTGCATAAGTTAGCAATGGCAATAATATGTATTCATCTTTAGGAACCCTGTATGAATTCATGGTAAGAAAATGAAGCACACCTTTCCAGTTATAAATAATGTATCTGAGAAAAGGGTAATAGTTTGTACTGCCTTAGAGAGATGTTCCATTGCAAAGCTAACAAAAGACAAAAAAGTTCATCCATTGTATAAGAAAACTGGTTATAATTCCTCCTCATTCTTCAAATGAAGAAAGGTCAAACTACACACAGTATTTAAATGCAATATCATGTATTACTTCAGATAAAATTGAAATGCCTAATGTGAATAAAACCAGTTTTGCCCTTAAGGGCAGTAAGAAACTATCAGATATTGTTACTGTAAAAATTCAATGCAAAAGAAAAATACTTTGTTCAATTTAAACAGAACTTGAACTTTGTTTAATTTATACAGTGGTTAGATTTCCTCTTCTGTTCCCTCAAAGCAAAACACTGCCATTCTTATGCATATGTCTCCTCTCATTTAGGCCAAGGCTCTATATGTGAAGTAACTGAACTTAAGAAGATGCCTCCAATTTCATTGGCTGTGTTGTGATAGAGAAGAATTTTGATAGCAAGTGTCAGCCCTTGTTAAACCCAACATTCATCTCATATTCTTCACACCCAATCCACTCTCACAGTCTGTCTACCCTTTAGCATGATTTTTTCCTTTGACTTCTTAAACGAAGCTCCAATTGTCGCAGGAGATTGTCAAAATGTAAAATTACAGATCTTTAAGATGTTCTGTGTTTGCTTTAATGTGATTTTTATCTGGATTGGCCTGGAATTGCCTTCTTGTCTCTAGGGTTTATAATTTCAAAAAGTCAGTGTTAAAACTACAATATAGCTGATACAGATTTGTCAATGAATACTGTGGTTAGCAGGAGTTTCTCAACAGCTCAATGTATCAAAATAAAATAACTACATGTCTTATCATGGATAATTTGACCTGTGATTTGCCCTAACACAGAAGAAAATTGAATCCAGAGAAAGTGTTTTCTTTTTCTCCTCAGAAATAAAACAACATAATTGTGTTTGTTGCCACAGTGCTGAAATCTCTACTTTTACACTGAAGTAGTCCTAGGGTTCAAGAACATTTGATCAGTGAAAAAAAAAAACAAACGGAAAAACACCAGACTATTTTGATAGTCTTCAAATAAAGGATAATAGTGCCTAAAGATTGAAAGAGTTTTCTTTACAACTTGTACCTGCCTGTGGCCATATATGATTGTAAAGTTAGAATCTTTAAAGAACAGTATTTCTCATCTTCATCAAGTCTAGAATTATGGAGTTGAGTCACTTTTTTTTAAGAGATCCAGGTAAAACTTTAGAACTCTGAACTAAGATTTCAGCTCTCTTATTCACTAATAAAAATTGACAGTAAAGAGAAAAATCTCTATAACCATTCAACAACAGTTTTCCCCTAAATCTTTCATGTATATGTCTGTGCAAAGGAGGAAAAGGAAGGGTTATGGAACTGTCCAGAGAGAATGCAGAGGTGCTTTTTTCATCTTTTCAAGAGAGTTGTTTTCTCAGATTACTGCATTGCCATCTTAATGTTCTCATATTGTTAATGAAGCGATACCTTATGTACACAAAATTTGCCAATAGATCTCCACATAAAGGGTCTAGAAACTTAGAAAGGCCAGAATTGGAGGGGGTTTTGGAAAAAATTCCTTTCTTATGAGTGCTTTATTGCATGTAAGGTGATTAGAACTGCCCTTCCTAAGACACATCTTAGATCAGATCAAGACGTACTTGAAGAAATCCAGATTGTACTTTCCAATGATTCTTAACCATTATCACTTTAGAAACCTAAAAACTGTCCCACAACATTTTCTTTATATTCTAGTAAGTGTGTTTTATGCCATTTAAAATCATAGGGTAAGACAAGGAAAAAACACATTGCATAATGGAGAGTAGGTCCCAAAGGAACAGGTGTGTTTCATTTACCTTTATATAATTCATGCTGTATAAACAGATATGGTGATGAAAAAACTTTACCAGACTGTGCTTACCTGCTTGTGTATGAATGAGCTCACCAGACAAGCTGATTCTTTCAGAAGGATCAGAAAGATGTGCTGCATATTCCTACCTCGAGGAGGTTTAATTTATGGACCAACCTTTTCTTTGCCGTCAACTCATCAGTTTTAATATCTCTCTGGTCCTTCAGTTTCACATTTTCTCATAGGATTAGGCTAGGAAGATATTTTTTGAAAACTGAAAAGAAGAAATGTAGCTTTCAGTCCCTCTGCAAAAAGATTCTTTTTTATCATCTGACATTCATGTTCAAGTATCCATGGCTGCTGATACTGCTATGCCAAGGCCATAAATTCAAATCTCTTGCAATCTTCCTAATGTTCTAAAATACTGCACCAGTTACACACATTAAAAAAAAAAAAAAAAAAAAAAACAAAAAAAAAAAAACCAAGAAAAAAAACCCAACCCCAAAAATATGTGCACTTGATTACCTTGCATCTGTTAATTATAGGAGACCAGTCCTTAGCCTCTTGTTCCACTGGTCCCTCTGGCAAAATGATAACATTTGTATTATACATTCATGTGTACAGCAACAGTTGGTGTCCACCCACCAACATATATTTTGTGGAACCAAACACAAAAGATATGTTTTTTGGAAACAATCTCATTTGATAATCCAATTCATTTTTCTGGACTAAAAGAAAGGTTTATAATCTTTCAAACACAATCATCACTTATATTCTTAAATATGTTTGTACAATTCAGGATTCAGAGGATTTATTTGACTTTGAGCAGAGAATTTGTCTTCTGTAACCATTTTTGTAGTCAGATTTCCAATTCTGGGTGCAAAAATCACACTCTTAGTGCCCAAATCGTCTTTCAGGCCAAATGTTTTGACTTAATCCCACTGTTCAAAAAATCGCAGTGCAGTGCCTGTGTGCAGGTCAGGCCTCTGTCTAATCACCCACTCTCTGCCAGAGACACGCCACTCACTCTTGTGATCCTAATGCTCTTCAGATACAGGGGTTTTAAAAGGTTCTGTACTTCATCAAACCATAGCTGGTTTGAGTCGTTAATGACAAAATGAAACAACAATTTACTTCACTCTGATAATCTCAAAATGTGAGTTGCCTGGATGGATTAGTGACATGCTTTGTTATGTTGCAATAAAATGATGTCATCATTAATTTAGCTTGAAGTGCTGCAACTTCTGGTCATTCTAAGTATGCTGAATAACTGCTGTAAACCATAAAATGATCATTTAAAGCAGCTGATATGTTTGCTTCAGATTCTTGATGAAGTCCATCACTTGCAGCATTTTGTCAGCTATATAGGCACTAGAAAATAAAATAAATGAAAAAGTGGACTGATTCATGCTGTGTTGTTATTTCTGCAAAGAGCAGACTGAGCAAAACTGTGTTTGATGTTCATCACAATAGTAAAACTGTTTCTGTGTATTTAAATAATGCTTTTGTGAAAACCTGTAATGGCAAACATTAAACAACAAAATTGAATTCAGTTTCCAGAACATCTGCCAAAATGACCATAATTTCCCGCAACTATGGAAATGTATTTTGCTGCATGATTTAATCTCAGATCCACCTAATGGAGGTTAGTCAAATTTATTATTTCTTCAGCCTATACCTTTTCTAAGAGGAAACATATTTAAAAATTTGGAAATTTGACTTTTTGTTATGTCTCATTTAACTTCTTTTTCTAGTATGACTGATCTTCCTATTAATAAATTGAATTTTAAATGAACGGCAAATTTAAAAAGGAACTTGTGTGACTTTTCAAATGTTAAAAGCAATTTAAAAATCCTTTTAATAAGGACAATTTTTCAAATTTTCTTCAAGACAACTGCAATTAATTTCACTGCAGTGTGTGCAAAGAGTTTCTAATAAGATTAGCAGAAGTTTGCTTCTAGTTTTTCCACATTTCACCCATTCCCAAGGGAACCTTTAAAGACTTGTTACTTGAACACCTAGGAAAATAATATCCCTTAGAATGAGCCAGTATCACTACTCACTCATCTGAAAATCAATTCATGTATCTTTGCCAAAACTGCAGAGAGGGGCAAAACTGGTATTAACCCAATGCTAATTTATACTGACCTGTTTATTGCCTGTTGTCTCTTATATAGTCCAATAAAAAGTTATCCTGCTTTATTTTATCACCATAATGCTCCTATGAAAATGCTTCACCTTCATAAAATTGTCAGCAGGCATATCAACCAGCGTTTTGGAAAAGCTGACCAGCAAGATGACTGGTTCACAACACATTAATTAACTTTAGTTTGCAGAATGTAGAATTGTTGGAACAAATAAACTTCCCCATGCAATTGTTACTTTAGTTTAGTCTGAATTTCCCTATCCAGAAACAAAGATTCAGGCAAGAGTATGAATGTTTATCTTTTCCTGGCCCTGTGTGAGTTGGGGATAAGCCCTGTGCTGGAGCAGAAGAGGGCTCTGGTTTGCAGCCTTGGCTCTTCTAGACTTAAATTCTGCCATCCCAAAAGAAAGGCGTGAGCAGAGAAAAGGAAACTTCAGATATTTGTGGCTGAAACAGAGTTATTATTCTCTGGGTATAAACATGAGTTTTGTGATGGAAAACTGGGAGAACAGGTCTGATCATATGCATATGAGAAAACAAGTATACATGGCATGTTTTCCCAAATCTAAATCTTAAAAGATTTTTTTCCTTCAAGTTTTAATAAAGTGATTTAAAATATTACCAGATGAAAAATCCATTTACCTTGAAAATGACCAATTAATTAAAAAGTTGCTAAGATTTTAGTAATTTGGTCTCATGCTACTCAACATCACAGCCATCAGACTGTGTGGGCATATTAAACAACGGGACATCTGGAGATGTGAACACAAAAATGCTTTACATTGGCATCAGGGTTTGCCTCAATTAGCTTTTGTCTAAAATAGGTCTCTCTGCTCATGTGCATTTGCTTTCTCTCCCAATATCTGACTGAATGAGTCAAATCATTGCTGATTGAATCTGTCAGACTGACTCGGCACAGACACCCACCGGGTACAGATGCACAAGGACAACTTTCTACGTCAAGAAAGCACAAGTGGAAAAACAGACACACCATGTGGAAGGACCCTTAGCTAGTAATTTCAGAAAGAGAAATTAGGACCCAGAGGAATACTAGACATGTTTCAGGAACACAGCCTTTGTTTAGTAATCAGATTAAATTGCATTTGGAAGCAAACCCACTCTTAACTATGTGCAGCGTGTAGTTGAAGGCAGGATTCCTCTGTCAAAGCTGATTAAAACAATGATTTTTAAACAAAATAACATATAATGGAACAATTTCATATGAAAATGAAAGAAAGAACTGTGTCAGTAATATTCCCCACATCCATTAGAGGATAAGGTGTATGAGAAAGCTGTATACATAGGGACAACATTCTGCATGGCTGAAAATGGAATCAAGTTGGGACTAGATAACTTCTTTGAGAAGAGATCTGAGCTGGAAGTAAAAACAATTTTAGCATTCTAGACCTATACAGAGTCTGCACAGGGATATTGTGAACTGTTTCTGTTCCTTGACAATAGAAAATATGAGAGGGAACTCAAAAGAGACAAATCCCTGTCTTTATTGGGAAATGTCAAAATGAAAACTAAAAGCACAATGATACCAAGTGATGTAAGCTGGCATGTGCAGCCATGAAGTAGTGAGAATTAATATTTCAACAACCCTGAATGACATAAACATCTAAAGTGGGTACTAACAAGTTAATTTTTGAACTTTTAAAATCAGAAATGTTAAACCTTTCAGACACAGTTGAGACAGCTGTAGATAGTTTTTCTAAGAAAAAGTTCTGCTCAAATAAAAATCATCTTGATAAAAATGTTATTTTCCTCTTGCCTCCTGCCTTTCACAACTGTGTGTGCATACCTGTGTGTATGCATATATGCACATGCATACATATATACATACATATATATGTAGAAATATACATACAGCAGCATCAGCTTCATACCAGAACAGTGCTCAGACCAGACTGCCTCATGCTAGGGTCTCCTGCATCACTTGGAACTTCCATTCCAGAACATTTCCCCAGATGAAGACAGCAAAGGATATGCAAAATAGGTGGTCAAACATGAACATGACCTTACAAGTTCTCAGCACCTATTCCCCAGCCTAAAATTGTCTCCCACAGCCAGGCACTTACACTGAGGAGAGTTATCCACATATTCCACATCAGTATCAAGTGCTCTAGTGGTAGAACTGGCGTATTTCTACTGCATCTAGGAAGCTGTAACAACTGCAGAGAGTCAGCTCATCCAGATCTTAGTGGAGCTGAGAATGAAATAGTGACAGTGAGTCAGTGCTGTCTGTGAAAAGAGGCTTTCAGGAATATCAAACAGAAAACTTCACAGACGTGGGATATTTTAATCCAGAAAGCTAGGAAGAATAAGTATTTGGATGTTCTCTGAAATACTGTGGTGGCTTAACTAGAGATATTGGAAACCATCATTCTGAAGTTTCATATCTATTGTGGGAGTTAAAAATAACTTAGGCATTGCCTTAAGCATGTCATTTAGTACCTACGCTGAGTTTTTGATCCAAATTTCCCTATTGCACAAAGGAATAATAGACTTTTCCTATTGCAATTCAGCTTTGTGTCAATAAAATGTTAGAGGTGATGATACAAACAGATTATGTGACAACTGGAGGTAAATAAACTGAGACTAATACTGCAAGAATTCTGAAAATCGCTTTGTTACATACATAAAAGAAGATGTCAGAAAGTAATACTGAATTAAACACTTAAAAGAAAAGGTAGGGCTCTCAATGCATGATATCACTGGATCCATAGTATTGCACAGTACAATAAATCAGTGTTCATGGGCAATTACTAGTCTGAGTAGCAATGGACAGAACTGGTTTGAACATATCCCCCAAAACACAAGAAAACTACAATTGTCTGTAAAGAACCAGCAAAGAAACTGTGATAATGCAGAGATTCATCCACAGCAGAATTTCCAAGAGACACCCTCTGCATCAAAAATGTTCCAGGTTACTTTGTTATCAGAAGATCCCTGGGGTTAGTGGGAACATAGCCTCTTCAGTTCCTGAAAGCACAAACATCAAAAGAAAACAGCACACAAAAAGGAAAGGACAGAGTATGAGAAAAAAAAAGTTGAGGCAGAAGTTTAAAATAGCCAGGTTAAAAAAAAAAAA
>VWYP01033071.1:38296-137786 GCA_013400435.1 Pycnonotus jocosus | reverse complement strand
AAAAAAAAAAAAGGGGGCTGAATCTGATGCAGTATTGTTTTTCCTTAGTTGCATTTTCTTTGTAGCTGAATCTCAGTAAAAATTGTAAAGAATGTTATTTTCTGAATTTCAAAACCATGTGTTGGTACTTTTTGTGCTGTTTCAAGGAATGGCTAAAATAAAATCAAGTTTAAGTGTAATTAATTGTTTCTTGTCCTTTTCTCAAAGAGGTAATTCCAAATATTGCAAAGGCAACAGAGAGTCCTAGTTGACCTCCTCTGGGAAAGGTTTTTACTAACATTACAAGAGATATTAATTCTCCCCTTAAAAAAGTGAAAAA
Organism: Pycnonotus jocosus; assembly: GCA_013400435.1. Lineage (NCBI taxonomy): Eukaryota > Metazoa > Chordata > Aves > Passeriformes > Pycnonotidae > Pycnonotus > Pycnonotus jocosus. The sequence goes on along the minus strand of VWYP01033071.1, from coordinate 137,467 downwards.
GAACTGTACAATTTGCTTTGGTTTTACCTGATTTTTTAGAAATCCAAATTGTCCTACCTTGCTAAGCTGTGCACAGTAAGCCAGGGAAGTCAGTACCATCACTGGATCTCCATTTGGTTTCCCAGGGAATAGAGGTAGTATTTGAGATAAAACCATATATTGCCAGTGCTGTCCTTCTCAGAGGCATGAATTTGGGATTTTTTCTTGTAATCTCATTGAAAACTGCTAAAAAAAAAGGAAAGCCTTCTGTATCTGGTGAAGAAAGAAAAAACAACAGACTGCATGCACATCACTTAACAGGTTTGTTTCCTTTAAGGCCATCTCATCATCAGGACATAGTGAAAACCAAGGCAGGAAAATACTTCTCATGGTGACATAATTTCAACTCCATCAGTGGCTCAAGGGAGGCTTCCTTTAAATAGGTATCAGTCCAGCATAGTTCGCCATGTATGAAGCTTTTATCTAGAAACACATACCTCTACTTTATCTAATTCAGAGAAGCCTTTATTGTACACCTTTTATTATGAAAGAGCAAACAAAGGAAAGGCAAAATTGTCAATGCCAAGGGAATCCAAATTAAAAACAGATTTGGAGAAAAAAGCATACCTAAGAAAAACATTTCACAGATGTCTACAATCTGTCCGAAGTATACTTCTTTTGATGGTGAAAGTAATCTTTTTTTTCCCTGTCCTTCTCAATGTTAAAACTTGTTTATTATATTTTACAGTTATGTTACTTTTTTAAAACAAATAGGGTATTTGTTAACTCGACAAAAATCAAACATGGAAAAGCTTGATAGTAACTAAGAGTTCATCTGTACAGAACACAGTCAATAGGGCAGCTGGAAAGCAAGAGAGTGAATATGCAGTCAAAAGAACATGAGTTGCTTTTTGTTTTGCAATTCATCTCACAGAATTCTAGGGTGTGTAACTTAAAATGTAGTTGGTGGGACACAAGCATCAAAAATAATAAGATATAATAGAAGATTTATCCCATCTATCTCCCAATTCCAGATCTACAGCAGCTTTTTGTTTACCTAACCTTTTACATCGCAATTTTGCTTTTGTAAAATGGGAGTGATGACACTTGGATCCTGACTTTTCTCTCCCTTTTCTGTCCACTTCTTCTCTTCACAGCACATACTCTTTAAAGCAAAGGTTATCTTCTACTGTCATTTATTTAAAACACCCTGCATAACTGGTGGCTGATTTGGGTGCAGTGATTTTAGCATTACTGCTGCAAACAGCTGTAGTGACAGAAATGGTCTCACCCTCCCAGACAGGGAGGTCCAGATTGTCAAGCATGGTGATAGTGAGGACTGGAGGTACCCCTGATGTCAGTCTCATTAATCATTAAACTGGCTATTCCCAGGCACTTGTGGATACTTGTGATGGTGCTACCTTAATTCTACTGAAATGAGGAAACATCATAAATCTTATGAGTTTTAAAGATTAAAAATTATTTATCCAGTGTGTAGATAGGCCTCAGTAGTGTTCCTGGTCTATTGCCTTCATCTATTTAATTTATTATTACGGTAACATCACATGACCAGTACAAGTTAGGTAAGATGTTTTGAGTCCTTCCTACATGACCAGGCTCTCTACAAAATGAAATCCAGGTGCCATGCCTCAGGTCACCCTGAAATTCAGAGACTGTTCAGAGATATTCACACAGCTCGAAATTATGGGTGTATCTCCTACCCAGTAATTCATCTGCAATGCAAACTTCCCACAGTATGCCTTCTTAGTTCCCACGGTGGCAAATGACTGTGGCCAGGTCCCAGCACCAGGCTTGAGGACAATTTCACCATTCTGCTCCCCTCACATTCTGCCTGGTTCTCAAACCTCCACCCAAAGCTCACGATTGTCCGTGGCAGCCTGGCAGCAGTGGAAAGGCCATGTTTGGATCAATGTCCTGCCACCTAAACTGAGGCTGTTCAATAGTGGGATCACACACCCTGAAGTGAGCAGCTGCACCCCACTGTGCCAGCAAAAGCCTTCTCACAATACCCTCTATCAAAACCTTAACACACAAACTGTCTCATCTGTGAGACATGCATAACAAAATTCACAACCAAGTATTTTTAGATGAGATTCAATCAGTTTTGAAAGTGATCAATACAATGAATCTGCCGGAAAAATATCGTGCATTTGAAAAAGAAGCCAGGTAGAATTTGGAGATGAAATTTTATGTAAAATGTGTATGTAAATAGAGATAGTAAATCAGGTGCTTGATTTTTGGATTTTATTTTGATTAAAAGTATTTGGGACAAAGTACTTATTACTCTTTGAGTGGTATGATATAGGCACTATTGTCTTATGAGTGAGTTTGAATTGATAAAAAATACATTATTGTTACAGCTGCATAGAGGATTATTTGCATGCAAAACCATAACCAATATTTGCTTGTGTTTCAGCTTTACTCTCAAATAATTTATATGATGATTCACTTTCACTGTTCCACTTCATTAATAGTAAAAAGGAAGATGACTAAAAAAAGAGTCATATTTCTGCCTGGAAAATACAAACTGTTGACAAAGGCTGCACAGAAATCCACAGCCTCATTTTTTTTCTGTGTAATCACACTTTAGATGCATCTTGTGTTCTCTTGCCTCCAGTATGATTTGAGTGGAGTGGTGATGGATGGTAAGACAATTTTTGTGAAGTTCAGACTCACCCTGTACCACAAAATACATCATATGCACTTAGTAAGATGACAGCAACAGAGTCTTTTCAAACATACTGAAACAAAAATCTTCCAATTTTCAAATATGAGGGATCTACAAGTGTTCTAAACAAAACCTATTTCCTGCACCAGTAGGTGGAAAAATATGTGTATACACATAGAGAGTATCAGAATATAAGGTTCTAATAAATATTTTACACGTTTTCAGCTACAATATTTGCAAGAACATTTTTAATTCATGAAATTTTTTTGTTACTAGAAAGGAATAAATTGGCTAATAGATGGGCTATTGGGAGGTTTTAGTTTGCTGTTTTGTTTTCAGGACAGGAAACCTAGCTTTGGGCTGTGATGACATTCAAGTTCTCACATTGAAAATCACATCTTGAGAAGTCAGCCTGAGAGTATCTACTAGTAATGTCCTGAAGTCACATAAGGAAGCACTGAGTCAGGACAAAATACGCTTGATGCACCAGAAATGAGTCAGTAGTGGGTGGCCTGTTACGTAGGCATTGAAACAACAGCAGAAATACACTGCCATGAATAGAGTCAGTCAGATTTTTCACAGGTGTCATTTCAGGTGCTTTTCAGTACTCAGCTGACAATCTTTTTTATTTGAAAGCATCTCACAGGGATGATGAAGAAAACATTGATCTTCGTGAGCCTTGCAGGTGATGGTCAGAATCCCTCCCTTACAGGTTCTTTCAGTTTGGTAGAAATTTACCATGAAGACCTCTACTTTGTTTCCCACTCTTGTTTCTAGACTTGGAGCCCCTATATCATGCTGAAATAAAGATTATAGGGCAAATCTGAAGACATTGGGCTGCATTATTTTCAAAATACCACCACGAAGTTCTGACTTCAACAGAAATAATAGAATAAATAAGAATAAGAATAGATATTAGAATGAATACCCTCTCTTGATACAGTCCAGTATGCCACACATAGTTTAAATCAAGGTCAAACAGAGCCACAGTGGGGTCATTGATCCAACCTCCCTGTTCAAGCAGGGTCATCAAAGAGCACATTTCAGAGGATTGCATCCAGACAATTCCTGAATATCTTCAGTGAGGAAGACTCCAAAATCTCTCTGGGCAACCTGTAATTCACATAGGTTGGCTGAGAGATCAAGAGATCTAGAGGTGCTGACCCTCTCCACAGTTTTGCCTGAGATAAAACAAAACTGATGAATCTTAGCCTCAACATATGTAAAAATTTCAACTTACAAGGCTCCTTTGCAAAAGATCTGTGCTTGCCTGCAGACTTCCTGCACCAAGGATGCCCTTAATCAGCCAGGACTCAGGGCAGTGCCATCACTATACACAAAAGGAGGGAAAGGATAAGATTTGCACACTAACCATGCAATGAATTTTACCAGTTGACTTCTCAATGAAGATGCTGTCAAGTTTCATAGCTTGCCTCTTCCAAATACCCCTTAGATGTGTATGGGTCCAGCAGGCTCAGCTGCAGTGTGCCAGAACAAAGGCTTGTGAGATTTAACAGTGCCTTCACTTTCACAGCTGCTGGATGATAAACTGAATAAAAACATCTGTCTGGTCTCTGCACTTGTGTTAGCACAGTTTTGTCAGACACTTTACAATCTAAAAGATAATCCCAGTTTGGAATATAGAAACTTGGGAAATATTTTACTGGTAGATGCATGACATTTGCAGGCTCTTGAAAGTCATAGATCTGGGATTGCTCACATATCCTGATTTCATTCCCACTAAAGAGCCTGATGTCTCACTGCTACAGGAAGATAAGCAGCTCCTGAGAAAACAGTCATACCAGTGCTCACACATGTAGACAACATCAATTATTTCTGTGCATCAGAGCCAAGTAACACATTTAAGCTTTAGTTTAAAAGTGGGTGGCAACATTATTTCTGTTCTTATTTCTGATTTACCTGTGTTAACCAGAGTCTTTCTTAGTTTAGGTCTGGAAGTGGAGTAAGTCCCTCAGTATGCATTGAAAAATACCCAAGATACACAGAACTAAGAACACTATTAGCTTATAGCTCAAATGCATTTTAAGGTACTGGAACCTTTTCCTCCAGCTCTTGATGGTGCTGGTGTAACTGACTTCAAACCCACCAGGATTGTTTAGTCCAGGGGACCACGCTAAACTTACTCAGAAGATAAACTTGCCAAAAAATACTCTGCTTTGGTACAAGGGCAAAAACACTGACTGCTTAGATATACTGATCTGTTCTCCCTGTGCCCAATTACTTGCTCATAAATGGATGATAGAGGAGAAACACCTTCAGGAAACCTTGGTTCCCAATTGCTCACTATATAAACCATAATTTCAAGTTGGAAGAATTCATGGAAATGGGTGCTGCCATGACACTTTGGGTTCATGAGCTGGAAGTTGGTGGCTATGCCACATTCTCTGGGGAAAAGCATCCCTCCACTTCCTGTAAATAAATTAAATTGGAGCAGAAAGGCCTTTTGCCCTTGTAGTTTTTCTGGCAAATATATATGGGTGACAAGTGTGACGCAGGGGGTTTTAACCAGCCTGGTACCAACAGGAAGCTAGATGTGGCAGCTGAGAAATTACATTTAAGGTGTTCATTCACAAGCACTGGGCCTGACACGTAAGTATGTATGACCTTAAAGGAATGATGTGAAAAATGTGATTATGGAACGAGTCTGATAAATTATGTCCGCCACAGTGAGCAATGAAAGATTCACACTGGGAGCCATAAAAATGATTATCTAGTGCAGCAGATGTTTAAGTGAAAGAAAGATATAGGAAACCTCATCATGGAATAGCCTGCCCAAAGGGAAAATTCCTTTTCCTCTCTCAATAATTACTGCAATAGTCTTTTGCCTCAAACTAAAGGAGTATCACATTCTTTACACAAGACCGCATGCTTAGTTGGGCAGAGAACTGTTACAGTCCTTCTTATGCAGACTAAGGAGTTGATCTCACAAATACATGTTGACAATGGAGTCCAGAAATAATTTATGTACTGTGCAAAAATCAGAAATGGGCCTAGTTCTGAAACATAGATGAAGGCACACTGAGCTCTTCCTTCTATCTCAAAAGAAGAAGAAAGTGCACAGCTAGAAGTCCTCTGTCTGTTTCAGTCTTCACTTTAAAAATCCAAAGAATTATGGTTTATTGGAAAAGGAACTCATGTGATGACTGCCAAGATACTTTCTCAAGCTACAATTTTTCATCAGGTCTCCCTCTTATTCTGATACCCATAGGACATAAAAAAATTATTGATTTATACTGGGAAGAAGACTTCTGGTTTTGTCACAGTGTAGGATTCAGTGGATAATCCCTATTATATAAAATGCACTTGCATTTTTCTTTACTGCTAATCCTACTGTGTAACAGGTTAGGTCAGTCAGTACCTGTAGTTTGTGCTCCTCGGTAAAGATTTAGATGTTCTAAAATAGTTTTAATACCAATTAATCCACACTTTTAGAAAAAAAAATTAAATATTCAAGGAGGTTTTAATGAAAGTTTTGACTCAGTGATCTCCAAACATTTTATTATCTACATGTAACTACAGGAGGGACATGAGAAATCTTCCTGTGACTAGAAACAGTGAGGAAATCACTGCATATTTTCCCAAACATCAAAAATAATATATGCAAATCTAATGAAAGCAGAATTTGAGAGGCAAAAATCCAAATCCTTCTAACTGCCTTTAAATTAGAGTAAGAAAATTTCTAGAGCTTGATTAAGAGGCATTTTAAACAGTTCAGCTAAAACAACAAGGAATATAGGTAGAAAACAAGAAAGAAGAAAACAGAAATAGAATGTAGCTGGTATTTATGTGTATCACTCTCAGATAAAGTTTTGAAATAGTATAAAAATTTTCCTGAGGCAATATCACATAATATTTGGTTTATGGGATATTGAGACTATGAATTACTGGGAAATGTTGCTTCAAAACTTCTTTTTCCAAACAGTGGCTTCCATTTCTTTCTCCATCAAGGCTGTACTTCTTTTCCCTCCAGTTTTCCTCATGAAAAATAAAACCACCCATAAAGCAAAACACCTTTGCTGTAATTCTTAGGTCAATTGATTTCACAAGTCACCATCTACAGCCAACTCACTTTCTTCACATTTAAGAAATCCCCTGGAAGTCCTGCCAGGGTGCTGTTGAGAGCATTGACGTGCTCAGCATAACACCTTCTCAAGGTTTTGGTGGGCTGATCATGTGCTATTGTCCATGACACAAATGGATAACTCTGCTCTTCCAAAGCACCACATGAACAGCTGCAGCCTGACCTGTGAAGAAACCAGATGTGTGCTTACCATCTCAACTTCACATTTCCAACACCCCCATGTAATCTTCTCGCCTTCGGAACAGAGTTTCATTGGGATTGTGTTGCAAGGCTGTCAGAAACTACTGGATTTTTTGATTACTCCCTGCTCTGTGTTCCCTGAGTCTCTCTGACTGTTACAAGCAGATGACTCCTGTGCACACCAGGAAAGGTTTTCACAGCTGAGTATGGAAGTCTGGGAAACCAGGAGCTTGTGCATTTGGTTAGCTTGGCCACATGCAGGAAATTTAATTGAAACTGGCATATCCACTGACATCTAGAAATCGAGTTGCAAAATCAGCTATTTTTCCTCATAAATATCTAATCAACAAACATTCTTACAGAGCACATGCTCTATATTAGGGTATATTAACAACCAGACTAGGTTTAAGATCAACCCTCAGAAGTAGTGAGATTTAGTAGTAATAAAGCTGGGTTTAGTAGCAGCAAAGTAGTAACAAAGTGTTAGTAAGGTATATAGCTGTAAGTAATAGCCTATTGTTTATGTATCTATGTGTGTGTCTATGCACAAATGTATGTAGGTAAGCATATACACATATATGTCAGCATCTACAAACCCATAGGGTCCAGGATACCACTAAAGGAAAAATGTATTGCTTTGCATGTGTACATACCTGTAAGCATAAGTAAATGCACAACTGGGCACACATTTCTCTCTGTGTATATTCATGTAAATGTTTGTGTGTGTGCACACATGCACAGCGTACATGCACCATACATATGGAAAGTATATGCAATATAAACGGCTGCTATTTTAGGAAATTGTTACAAAGTTCATTTCTAGCAACAAAGAACCTAACTTTGATAGTATATGTCAATGATCTTTGTTTATTATTTTACTTGGAAGTTATTTTCAATTGCCTTTTAATATTCTGCTGTAAAACTGTTGACTTTTTATGTCGGTTCATCCAAAAGGAAAAGGTTAGCAATGACGAGTGAGTCAGTTTGCTCCCTATGACAGGTAGCTGTTACTAAGTTCTCCTTCAGCCCAGAGAGAATCTTTATTCTGTGATATGATCCTATGATTTATTTATTTATTTCTTCTTTGGTTAATATATGTTGTCTTGCTGAAAAAGTCCACTAAATTTTGTAATCCCTCTACCCGTGAGTTCAGTACGTGAATCTTTCCAGCTGCGTATTCTGCATTTTGGATTACACTTTGTGCTTTTTTAATCTCGCAAAGGTCCTTTTGACCACAAGTTGGAAAAACATAGTAGAGAAAATCCAGTAACTGAAAACAATAACAGAAGTTTTCTGTAACACTTCCTTTACGTACAGAAATACAAGATCATTCAGGTGTATAAAAATTTTTTTGTCCCAAAACCTTTAAGTATTTTGTCGCAGCTCTTGAGCACTGCATAAGTACTGCTTACTAGATGCTTAATGTGATTAATTATTAAGATAAATTAGAAGTAAATTTAATTTAAGATTAAATTAAGTATATTTAATTAGACTAACTAAATAGCTATCCAAATAAGAGGTGAAAACCGAATGCAAAACTTTTATAGTAGATATTATTAGTATTATTAAGGTTTTTTTATAAACTGTATTTTAAGTTGCTACTTAACTTTAATTTCATTTGAAATTGACTAATTGTAAATGGAGTTCTTATAAAAAATTTCTTAAGGCTGAAAATTCATTTCATTTTCACCCACAGTGTTTTACTATTTCTTCCTTGAAAATTATTGTCTGTGTTAAAACCTATAACTGCTACGTAGTGCAGCAGTTTGCAAAATTTCAATGTCCTAAATTATCTGCTGTAGCAACTATGTAGAGTGGAACCAAAGCACTACTGAGCCAGACATCTTCATTCAACCCAATAGGGACTGAACAAATTTATAGTACACTTTTAGACATATGTTTATATTATCCAAGTAGTAAGATTTTTCTGGATTTAGAACCAAAGGATAAATAATTTCAATAAATAATTTCAAATGATTTTTCAAATTATCAAATGAGTTTTCAAATTATATTCTAGAATGGATGGTCTTTAAAAATGAAGTTCATTTGAGCACTCAATCTCATTTAAGCAACAGTTTTTTCCTGAGAGTTTCCAAATGCTAAACTTCGAAAGTCATTATGCAAATGTATTGACTCACGGGACTTGTTTAGTCCTCCTTTTTAGGGAGAAAAAATATCTTCAGGACCTGTAATTATTGAGAAATATCAGCAATTGCATTTCCCTTCACTTCTAAAGCAATATAATCAAATGTTTGCTTACTTTAATTATTGTAGCAATCTCTGGGTGCTTTGTTTTATTTATTCAATTCCATCATATTTTACTCTATGTTTTATTAAAGAGCGAAATAATTACATGGTTTTTCAATAATGAACTGCATCCACTAAACATTTTTCATGTATCATTTCAGAATTCAGAAAACAAGAAACTCTTTAGATTTTAATTGCTATTTTTCTTTTAAAGTGCATTTACAAAGGGAAAATTCTACAAAAGCGGAGAACACATTCTTCATTGTTGCAACCAGACATTTCTTACAGATACACCAACTTGCACATTCAAAAATAAAATTGCTGGAAAGCATGGTCAAAACATCTTAGAATCTTTGTGGGTTTTGGTTTGGTTTGGGGTCTTTTTAACAGTAGGCTTAACTAACACTTGTTATTAAGTTGCTGAGACTGCAGTTTATTGTAAGTCTTTCACAACACACTGTAGGTGAGAACATTTATGTGCCATAGCAGGGAGGGAGTCAACCAAATTCTTCACTCAAGGGTTCAACTCCACGTGTCCCTTACAGAAATTTTGGGTTCCAGCAGGCATTCCTCCTGGTAAATTTTCATGTCTATGTTTACATTCAGCATGTTTGACCTCCTGAGTGTCAAGGCCAGGTATCTTTTTCTTATTACTTGAGCTCTGTTTTTCAGACATGAACAGTGTCTAAAGAAATCCTTTTGATCCATATTCTCATGGAGTTATCAGAAGGAAAAGAATAGCAGAAATGAAGAGAGCTGAGATTCTTCAAGTAACTTTAATAATTTATTGGGAGGGGGCGGGGGAAACCTACAGTTGTTGAGTCTAGACATAGCAGGAAGTTTTGTCAGATTTAGAGAAGGGGAAAAAAATTTCATGGCTTTACATGTAAAACTGATTTCATGAGAATTTGTTTTTAACAACTTTCCATTTAAATTGATCTCCACTTGCTTATTTTTTTCATATGCAACTCACAGTAGCCCTTGAAGCTTGTTGAAAAGCTTTCAGAAGTCTGCCAAGAGGTAATCCTCTCAACGGGAGTTAGGAGACAGACACCTAAGCTCAAGTATTTGTTAAATTGGAGATGCCTCTGAAAATCCATAAAGCAGTTTCCCTCCCCTTAATGCAAGACATGTATCTGTGCCCACACGCACAGTCTGAATCTCTGATCTTCATGCTTGTGTCTGCATAACTGTTCAACCTATAAATAACACCAATATATTCTAATTTTCAATTAATAAAACCAGGAAAAATGCCTTTATGAAATGGTATCACAAGTGCCTAAAGTTTGTCACATAAAATTACAGAATGTGACATGTTTTTAGAAATGTGTTGTTCTCACTAAAATTGCATTACCTGTTCTGAATATAAAACAACCAAATAAAAAACACAGCCATATGTTCTGAATAGGAAGGGAATTAATGAATGTGTACTGATCATGACTTTGGAAAAAAATCTTAAAAGAAAATAACTCAGGGCTTCCAAAGTGAATTGTTATTATATATAGTTTGTAAATTAGTATGGCTTAACTGTTTTTTAAATTTAGTAGATTTTTTTTAACAATACTCAATATGTTTTACCTCTAAGAAAAGATCCACAGAATTTTTCCAAACAGGTAGCTTACCAACTGTATAAAACTTGAGACAGGAGCATCCTCCTTAGCCAATGGGATAATAATGCTTGTGAAACACATGATGGTGACCCACTCTTTCACATGAGAAAAGGCACCTCAGCTGTGAAGCTCCCAGTCCATGGAACTTCCTGAGTATTAGTCCTGCTTTGGATATGAAGGTGCAACATACAAGATGTTTTTTACAGTACATGTACCACAGCACTGACTCTACATTATCACAGCACTGCCAAGCTCGCCTCTTAGGGATTTTTTCACTGCCTCACTGCTTTTTTCTGCCTTCTCCTTTTGCTTCATCCCAACAGTTATTTCCACTAGAATAAAATCCATCTTCTCAGTTTTTCTTAGCTCAATATCACTAACTATTATCAGAAGCTGTACAAAACATGGCTTTTAGGTTGAATTTTTCAAAAATATATCCTCAACCTTAAAACTTACAGGATAATCCATCATCCACGTGACATCATTGCTTTCACTACAGATCATTTTTATCCTTCATTTCTCATTTTAACATTAACAGACTAGAGACAAACAATGGCAAAACTTCCACTGAGCACAGTCAGGGTTACAAGGAGCAGTCAATTGTCCATTTATTGGATCTGTGTGGAAAGGTTTTAGCCTCAGGTTTGGCTGCAGTGCAAAGCTACGAGAAGTTTCCCTTATGTTCAGTGGAGCCAATGTCCTGCTGGCCAAGGCAGAGCCCATCAGCAATGGTGTAATCATCTCTGGGCTAACAGTTAACAAGGGGAAAAAAAACCTGCACAACAGTAACATCATCAGCAGGAGAGGAGAGAGAAAGCCCTGCAGACACCAAGGTCAGTGAAGAAGGAGGGGGGGAGATGTCCCAGAACCAGAACGGATTCCCTTGCAGCCCATGTGCAGACCGTGGCGAGGCAGGATGTTCCCCTGCAGCCCATGGAAACCTACCATGGAGCAGAGATCCACCTACAGCCCATGGAGGACCCCACGCTGGAGCAGGTGGGTGCCTGAAAGTGACTGTGGCCCCATTGGAAGCACATGCTGGAGCAAGTCCTGGCAGGATCTATGGACATATGGAGAGAGAAACCCACACAGGAGCAGGTTTGCTGGAAGGACTTGGGACCCTATGAGGTCCCATCCTGGAGAAGGCTGTGCCTGAAGGACTGCATCCCATGGAACGGACCCACAATGGAGCAGGGGCACTGTGAGGAGTCCTATCCCAAACGAGGAAGGAATGGCACAAACAATATGTGACAAATTGTTTGCATCTTCCATTCCCCATTGTCCTGCACTGTTGGGGAAGAGGAGGGAGAGAAAATAGGGAGTGAATGAAGAAAAGTCTAGCAAGAAGGGAGATATGGATAAAAGGTCTTTTTTAGATTTGGTTTTATTTCTCATTATCCTACACTAATTTAATATGCAATAAATTAAACCAAGTTCTCCTGAAGTCCACTCTGTTGTGCCCCAGAGGGTAACTGCGGAGTGATCTCTCCCTGCTCTTACCTTGACCAGCGAGTTGTTGTGTTTCTTCTCCCCCATGCAGCTGAGGAGGACGGTGATAGCACAGCTTTGATGGGCAGCTGGCATCCAGCCAGGGTCAAAACAGCACAGTCTAAAATCACTAATATATTTATGCAAGCCCTTTCTTCTTCAAAGTGCAACATCTTAACTAACTACAGGAATATACATTGTTGATTAAATTTGTCTATTAAATGGGCTTAGAGTCCCTTGTGATGGATTGATGATTCAATGCTCTCTACTTTTTTATTCCTTCTTGGGGCATTCAGTGATCCCATTTACTGTTTTCTTCCCCCTTGGTCCAAGTCCTCCCTCTTCTCTTTTCCCACTATATTTTCTGGTTTACAGTTTCAGGCTTTTTCTGTTCACATTTCTCTTACTCTTTATATTCCCACTTCCCTGTTCTAAAATTCTTGCCAGCTGTTATTTTTTAAATTTTGTTCCCCTACTTCAGAACAGGAACAACAGCAACACTCTGAGAGGAGGTGAAGCTGAAAATATATTGTTTTCCTCCTGAGTGCTGTGGCATTAGAAAAGAATTATGAAGGTCTTCTCATTTATGCCAGCAGGGAAGTTCTTGGATATTTCGGTACTTACCCATTTGATTAAAAAAGCAGCATTTCAATACATATTTTCTCTGTCTTTGTCAGTGAGATTACTCTTCCTGTCCATGTTTTTCTTCAATGTCTTTCTAAGGGAAGTCTAAGAACACCCATCTTATTTCTCAACTCTCCAGTTTTCCTTCTCTGGTCTTAAATTTGCAAATGTAAGATGAACATTTCTCATGCATATCAATGAACAAAACTTACACCCTGTACCTAAAAATGAAGTTACATCACAACATATATTACACAAGAACATTTGTCCTGATTTAATCTATACTGCAGTAATTTCATTCTTAAAAGAAATTTCTTGGTTTTTTACATTTATTTCATACTGTTTAGCTTTTTGACATGAAGCTAATTAGTGTAAAAATATTTCATTAGAACATATCTGCTTGTCATTTAAATGGATGTGAACAGGGACATGGTATTTAAAAATAATCCTGTGCTTTGTTCCATGCAGTGCTCCGATGCCTCATTAAAGTGAGCTCCTCACTGTGCCTCTGTGAATTCTTTGCAGTCCCATTACGCCAAACTAGGATCCATGAGGCCAAGATGAGGAGGACCCTGATATGCCAGTCTCCTTCTACTAGCATAGAAGAATGCAACTCTTTCACCAAACATCTCACAGGGCTAAGAAAAAGCCCTGCTGAAAACTGAGGAAGAAAAACAACACTTAAAGATCAAGTAATGTTTCAGCTTTTAGAGCCTCTTATAGAACTGAGAGGTCAAGTTCAGTGCCTGCCACTCAGACTGGAGTGGTTCACAACACAATGCTGAACTTCTCTTGAGAAAAAAGTCTGCAGGGAAAAGAAATGTATGTTTGGGATATTTTTTACTCATCATCTGCATGAATTGAAAGAGAGATTTATAGCAGTAACAGTGGCTATCCTTCACATAAGGTACTGTACAGACTGCTCTAATTGGACCTGTGCTGAGCAGGAGGATAGATTAAATGGCCTCTGGTGATCCCTTCCAATCCTTCACATCATCCTGCAAACCCATACAAGTGCCATACTCTCTGATCAGAAGCTAAAAATATTTACTGGAAACACAGCCTTGTCTACATTGACATGATTTGTGTTGCAATGTTCCTGGCACAGACCTGTTCTGAAGGCCATTAATTACCATTATGTTCAAACTACCCAATAAGCAGAGTTAGCCTGTATAGTGGTGGAGTCAGACTTGCCCATCACTAACATTGTGAACCCTGCCTGTCACACAATTTACCATAGGGATAACTAAAAGGGAATGCCCAGAAACACTTTGTGTTTCACCTCTATTCAGATTATAGATGTATCCATAAACACTAACTGCAAGTTATATTAAGTTTAGTTCCTCCTGAATATGAGAATGAGATTCAAAAATTACCAAATTCAGCATGCAAAAATTTGCAGTAAAGCACATCCTTTTCATCACAGGTAGATACTCTCCCACAGCAAAGACTGAAACTAGCTTGTGTAGAATACTGTCATTCTCTTTTCATGTAAGTTTTTAATGTCTGAGCATAATGTCTGCCATATACCTACTGGAAGAGATTAGCTGTTTTTTGTTTAGGTCTTTCCCAAATAGACGGGGTTTTGGGGGGGTTTTGTGGGGTTTTTTGGTTTTGGTGTTTTTTTGGGGTTTTTTTCCCCAATTAACATGTTCCTGATTTTTTCCTAATTTAGTAGGCAGTATCTATAAAGCATTTTCTCAGTCTTCAAGAGATCAGATTCAGGAGCTCTGTCTTCACCTCTCCTCTGAAATCCTTTTGAACTTAGTTACAGTGATGTTTTACTTGATATTCAGTAGTGGCTTTAGCTTTAAAAAAGGTTACAGAAAGACAAAGTGAGTGAAATTGTGCTGCTAGAGGTCCGGACTATAACCAAATCTTTCAATCTTAATTAATTCACTATTCTACAGTCATAACTAATGGTGCAATGGGTGTGGAAAAAGAATAGTGAAAAAAAGGAAAAGGTAAGATTTATCTATGAAATTAAATAGCTGTCCTACAGACAGTTTAACCCTATGCCATATGTTATGTAGAGAAGCAATGAAGCATGTTCTGTTTAAATATATATTTTGTAAGAAAAAGCTCTGTGGAATGCTGAAACTTCAGAGATGGGGGAAAATTGATTGAAGGTCCCTGTCTTAGACATCTTGATTGACACAGGAGAGACACCAATGATCTTATCTTGTGGAAATGAGACTCAGACCAATAAATGATTGAAGTTCCACTTCCAGATGTTTTATTCATGACAGAAGAGCTGAGCACAGGGGCAGAGATGATGATCAATATTTCTGACATTGGAAGGCATTATATGTTAAGTAGAGGCACAATTCCTCACAGATCCCTGCTCACACTTACGGGCAAAGCCCAGTGTAAGTTTTTCAGATGTTTTCCATTAATGCTAACACAGGGGAGCACAGATCGGTTTGCCACGCTTGTCTCATTTATTTGGCAACAAGAAGCTCCTGTGATAGAAGCTTCATAACATTTTCCCTCATGTCTCAGCAATTGCCCAGGATACTTTGTGCAAAATCCCATCTGACAAGACAGCCCTCTCACGGCTTTCTCCAAATGATTAGTAATATACCAGAGCACAACTGCTAGATCCAGCTACAACAGTGAAGCATTTTACAATAAAAAAACCTGTGCATCAGGAGTAACTGAATATATTAGCCATCATGAGACTGTTAGCAACCATATATAGCACTGTAGGTATCCAACAAATGCAACATTTAGTTAGTAGGAGTGAGGCAGCATATTAAAATACAGTGCATACCATCTTGCGATAAAGATGCTCTGCTTTCAAAGAGCTGCATGGGATTCTAATTAGCCAGCTACTAACACAGTGGGATCATGCTGTAAGGAGACATTTGACAGTCTTTGGGAAGAGGCAAGAATGTTAGTAAGTCATTTTTTTACCACGATCATTGTCTCTTTACTGCATCTATTGGGAAGAGAGTAAAGAAATTTTTTAGTAATACAGAAAAGAACTCAAGGAATCTTCTAGTCAAGAAGATTATATTAATTTTGTAAAAGTGCTGGGTCTGGAAAGTAGTTTATGGGAACTGATTTAACTAGGAGTCTTCATACTGGGATTACTACAGGTTTGCAACTCTTACTCTGGACTACTAATTGATAAAATTTTATAGTTCATTATAGAATTATGTTATATTGTATTACATTTTACTGTTTTATTATTAATTCACTGTATTCCTCTCCTCTGGGAATACAGGAAGTTGGTACATTAATCTTTTTATTACACTAAGTTCTTTCACAAAGTGGCAGGGTTGTAGTTACTTTTTTATTAAGATCCTAATATAATCAGTACTGTTAAACAGATTTTGTATATATACAATCCACAACTATTTCTACTGTTTTATTTCAAGTCCTGTTTTCAAACATAGCTACATCAGCTGGGTTATAAAAATCATGGAATCTTTTATTTTAGCCTCTATAGGAATTATTTCAATAGAAAAACAATTCTGTTATCAATGTCCTCTGAAAATATTTGTGTGAAGATTTCAAAAATAAACATCCTAAAAGCTTTTTAAAAAGTATTATTAATAATTAATAAAGGATTAGAAATATATTTTTATCTTTATCATTGATAAAGAAAGATTGAAGTAAATCTCTGCAACTGTTGTGAAGGAAGACCTTCACACAATTCCCATGATACATTTTTGAGATGTGGGATAAGATTGTTTATGATTAATATAGGACAGCAGTATACTATTAGTTATTTTTACCTCCTGACTAAGGATAAATATAAACATTAAGTACTCTTAACTGGTCAGAAAATTGAGACTTGTTGACAGCAAACAACACCTAAGAAAAACGTAAGAGAGTTTCAAACATTACCTGCTTTTGGTATTACTTGGCTCCAGTTGTAGCAAAGGGATGTCACTGTGCTGAGCAGCCAGGATGCTTCTGGGGACATGACTGTATGCACATCCTCATTCAATATGTAAAATCTTTTCAAAATCTGGTCCCAAGCATGAGAAGTTTAGGTCCCATTAAATTGCAATAGGATATGAGTGCCAACCTCTTTCCTTTCCTTTCCTTGTTTCCACAGCTTTAAACTGATACCAGTTTTTAGTACTTGCACTTTCATTTGGTTTTGGTCTGGCATAAAGGAGTAACTATTTTCAGGCTCATAAATGCAGGCAAGGTCTTGTGAGACTTGCCAGGCTTTGGTTAGAGGTATTCTACTACCAAATGGAACATGGAAACCACGCAGCACTTTCACACTTGCAGTGTTAGAACTCGAACAGTAGAAGTACATAGGCAAAATACCCTTGCAGATGGATTAACTGAGGGCAATTTGGATCAATGACATCTTTAAACAGGATAAAACCAGCTGGCTATTACTGCTGATTCCATAGTGCTGTGAAATCGACTTCAGGAGAAACAAGTTACCATCGGTCTCGGTTAAGGTACAGTACAGGCATTTGCACAAACTTGAAATCACACAACAATTACTCTGTGCTCTGGAGCACCGATAATCCAACGTCCACTTATATGTTCTATGAGTAAAACTGAGAAATACATGCAAGCCTCCCCCAGAAAGTCATCCAAGGGACAGACTAAAACCTTTTTACTGGTACTCCTAGCAAAAACTATAGCCCCTCAATGCCTCAGAAAGTTATTGAAAAGTAGAATACAATATGCAGTGTCCACTCACAAACTTCCTCAAAGTAAGCACTGGGAACACTTTAGCTCACTTCCAGGTATTCAGGATCTTGTGAATAAGAAAAAAGGATTTGCTTCACACTGAGTTTATTCAGAACTCTTGTAGTGGTATCTTAATTACCATCACAAACTTTGAAAAATATTTATCTTAAGCTATTTCATCTCTGTGTCTCTGTTCATTTTGAAATTACACAGAAATGATCCAAGTGTAGAGTACAGAAATGCATTACCAGAGCAATATAAGCAATGCAGTGTAAACAACCATGTTATTTTTAGATAATGCACTTTTCCTTTTCTTTTCAGACACAAAAACTTCTGCATAAAACATTAAGCACTTTTAAATTATTAGTGTTCTC
The DNA here is from genome assembly GCA_013400435.1 of Pycnonotus jocosus. Classification (NCBI taxonomy): domain Eukaryota; kingdom Metazoa; phylum Chordata; class Aves; order Passeriformes; family Pycnonotidae; genus Pycnonotus; species Pycnonotus jocosus. The sequence goes on along the minus strand of VWYP01033071.1, from coordinate 119,506 downwards.
CTCTTCATAGTTCTAAATCTGAAGAACAGGCTTTCAAGGAGACTGACTGAAACACCTCTGTTTAATCAAAGCTCAAGAAAGCCATTTGTGTTAAGTTCCTTTCCCCATTTTTTGTTCTTTACACTTGTTTATTGCATTTTATTTTCAGATTAGATTTTAATGCTTTGGCAATACACCTTACAAAGCCCAGGAAATTGAAAGTGCTGGAAATAAACCAGCTACAGGTGTGGAATGAGTTTCCTGAGAATTTAGAACATGGAAGGATATGCTGCAAGATCCTGATTTCTATTGAAAATCTCACCATTTCATTACTTTTAAAACTTTTAGTCAACTTCTCCAGCAGCAATACATCTAAAACAAACAAACAAACAAAATATAATATTCCTCTGCAATACCAGTGCTCTCAATGCTGCCAAAACCATCAAAATTAAATTCTTTGTTATCAAACTTACTTGATCCAATTGATCCAACCTGAGACACGAAGCTTCATGCTCTCCTCCCCGCCAAGGACACTTCCTGCATTTGTAACAGACATTTGTATTTAAAAGAATGCAAAAAAGTATTTCAAAAATAAAAAGAGATAAAATCATGTCCTTTACTTTAAGTCAAGAGTACCATATTATGCAGAAACATCAATCTAGCTATGAAGATACACAAAAGAACTCTGCTCCTCCATGGTGTGCTCTGGGTCCAATTTGAGATTGCCAGAGTACTTACCCCATGAAGATTTGCTCAGATGAGACACCACTGGCACTGGTCTCTGTGCATGCTTTCAACTCCAGGTTAATAATGAAATCTAAACAGTATTAATGAATGAGACTTCTACCCTCCCACCTGAAAGAGAAAGGTGTAAGTAAAACTGATAGGGAATGCAGTTTACCATGTGCTCACCCACACATGGATACATGCTGCAAATGGAAGACATTAAGCAGGGGAACCACACCTGATTCTTCCTTTTCTCACAATGTGAGCCAGCAGAAAATCAGCCTCGTATGCTGTGAGGAAGGAACTCTCTGCAATTGATATCCTTAATGTTTAGTGATTAAAGTGCTCACTTACTCATCCAGGGAGAATTAAAACAGTATTTTTTATACATTATATTACAGGCTTAGAAAATAAAGCAGTAACTAAAAATGAGACAAGTATAACAACAGGACAAGCCTTTCATGTAGAAGATGCCTTTTGTGTACACCACGAAAGAAAAATATTGTAAGCTGCTTTAGACCAATACCATGAAAATACAGGCAAGCTCTGACTTTTTATAATCCTATAGTACACTGCAGATTTCCTGCTTAAAAAGAGAAAAGAGACTGAATACCTGAACAGAGAATGAATAACAAAATTCCATTAAATATAATGCTGTGAACAGTGTAACTAATATTTCTGATTTTTACTTGAAAAGAAGCAAGGAAATATTTTCTTACATATGAATGTCAAAGTGGTTTTCATTATACAGCTACTTAAGGAAGGCTTTAATGAACAGTGTAGATGATGGTGAAAGAATGTAAGCTAAGGAAAGCTCAGACAGTTTGCCCTGAGTAACAAAGCGTCGACCAAGGAGATGATTATTTCATTGATCCTTTTTTCAGTAAAGTCTGGAGGAGTGTCCAAGTTCCCGGATTCCCCAGCATTCCCAGAAAAACGCAGACCAAACTATGACTGCTGGCATCCGAAGGGGGCTTGGTCTGAGGGGTGACAATTTATGTGTGGGGCTCTACTGAGAAAACTCAGATGCAGCTCTCGTGGCAGCTGAACCTGGAATAGCCAGTATTTCTCAGCTTTCTTCATGCATCAGGCAGTTGGTCTGCAGGCCTGTTGGTCTGGTCAGTATACTTGTAAAAGTATAAAGAATTATTTCATAGAGGACTAAAGAGAAAGTAAATAATGAATATCAATCAACAGAGTCTTACAGGAAAAAAAAAAGATCTTGTCAAACAAATGTGATATTCTTGGAAGGGATTTCACTTACAGCACATAAAGATGTAATAGAGACAGACACAATACAGGCAGAACCATGGCATTTATCCTAGTGCTGCACAACAGTCCGATTAAAAAATTAGTAGACACAGCATCCATGAAGCATAAGTTTAATAGATTTGAATATATACAAGCAATGATGACAAAATGCCATTCTCAAGGAGGAATCATCATAAAACAATGTATTTCTAGCATTTACAGTACAGTAATAGACTGAAAGCTCTCAGTACCTCAGTGATGAGAAGCACATAAAAGCAATCAAATATTTGCAGGTGATAGAGCTGACAAACTGATAAATACTGGTAATGACAGACTGATCAGAGAGACTGCTCTGAATTGTTTGTCAAACGAAATTTGCTTAACCACAACATTTCAGTATAGCAAATCCAAAGTAATAGATCCATGGTAATAACAATATTCTGTGTGCTAAACAGCAGCATACTGTTAGAATGTAGCATGGCTTCTGCAAAATCCAAACTTTAATGAGATGACAATAAAGTAATACATCTACTTCTAGTTTTTGTAAGTTTAGAAGTGCAGAAGAAATGAGACAATGATGAGAACAGAATGATAGAAAAAAGGATAAAAGTACTTACATATTTAAAATTAAAAATTATGATGAAATATTGTATTTACTAATGTTTCTTTACAGGTAGAAACTACAGCTCTTTCACCTTGTGAAGAAAAGCATAATAAAACCAATAATTGAAGAAAAGAAATTGAAAGTACAAGATTAGGCATAATTTTCTGTTACAGAGATTAAACAATGAAAATCAATTACCAATTGATATACTGCTGCTTCTGACTTTTGCAATACTTAGCTAAGACTGCCTATCCTTTAAGAAAAAACATAGTGGGGTGCACTCAGCATGGGAGTAGCTTTGAGTGAGTCAGTCTCATTCAAAAACCAGCAGTTAAATTTTACGTTCTGCAATAAATTATTAACATCTTAAGATTTTAATTAAAGGTAATTCTGCACAACATTTTTTGCCTTTCAGTTGAAAAGTTTACTCTTTTTGTGGTAGATCTCATCATTGCTTCTGTCCAGTACACATGGCATACAGTGGAGCCTTCCCTTCAATAGTGTTTGATTTAGTTTAGCTAAGGTTTTAATGCCTGGTCTGATGCTGAAGCTTCCATCAATTAATCAGTTTTATTTTCTATTGAAACAAGAACTGGTCCTTGAAAACATCTGCACTGAAAAATTTGTCCTTCCCAGGACAATCTGGTAATCTTTTTTTACCCTGTGTTAAATGTTGGTGAATTCTTAATAAAACCTACACATGCATTTCCCCTTTTCCTATGAGTTGAATTCTTTAGCCTGACCATTATAATACTAGCAACCCATTGTTATAAGCTCCAGCACTAGTTCATTTTAATCTGTTCTTGTGGGTTTAACAGTACCTGTCATCCTACCACTGTTCATTCTGCATGCTGCTTGTACGTCTGGGAGACCGCTCCCTCAAAAATGTGCAAGCAGGCAATGATGTTGAACTGCTTCCTGCTAAAGCCAGAGAGTGAAGAACGTGCCAGAAGCCATTCACACACCAGATTTTCCCACCACTCTGCAGTGCTGATTTTTCCTCCTTAAACAGATTTCTTGCCTTCTTGCACACAATTGAAAGCGGAAAAGTTTCTCATGGTCATCAAAAGACCTGCAAACAGCAAACAGCCTTCAAGTCTTTCAGGTAGCAATAAAAATTTGGTATTTGATTTGATTTGATTTGATTTGATCTTTCTAAAGGTTTCCCAATGAGAAAATTTTCATCTTGAAACATCTTCCTTGTGAGGGAAGCTGAAGGGCTAGGTACTGATGCCTTGTTTCTGGTGACAGTGACAGGACACAAGGGAATGGGATGAAGCTGTGTCAGAGGAGGTTTAGGCTAGTTGAAAAGAAAAGATTTGTCACCCAACAGGTATTTTGTCACTGGAACAAGGTCCCTAGGGAAGTGGTCACAGAACCAAGCCTGACAGAGCTCAAGAAGCAATTGAACAATGCTCTCAGGCACATGGTGACTCTCATGTGATTCTCAGGGCTGCCCTGTGCAGTGCCAGGGGTTGGACTCCAGTGATCCTTGTGATTCCCTTCCAACTCAGAAGATTCTATGATTCTGAGATTTTGAAGTGGGTATAGCAGCTGTCAAGCAGCCACTCCACAATGACAGAATGTCATCCATGCTGCAAGCTTGCTATCATCACACAACCAACCCAGTGCAATTAGGAGAGGAGCACAGAAGACATGGACACACAGGCATGAATATAGGAAACCACGTATCTGCATTGGTCTTGCACTGTGCCCTTAAAACTTCCAGTACTGAAAAGATGGAGCTCACACATTTTTGCTTTCTCCTGTTGGTCTTTGGGGCACTCTGCATGTCAGTGCATTGAGCAGTAGAGTAGCAACAGCTTCTGTAATTCTGGCAATTCACTATGAAGTATAAATATTTCAGTGTGCACATTTTGTAATACTGCCCGTGTGGACTGTGTGTTTCTGCTGGAATTTTGTGGACAGTATTTGATTTCACCACCTCACTGAAATAACTGCCATTAAATGGCTGTACTATAAAACACAGCAGAGAAATCCAGCTGTAGTATTTTATGCATATTCCAAAGGGCACAGTTGAACTTGTCAGATATCTTTATTTACATTTATGTTCCTTGCCTGTCTTGCCTTTCCAAGGTGAAGGGAAAAATGCGAAGTAGAAAATATGGAAATATAGGGGGTGTTTTGGACATTCAGAGGACAAAAGATGAATATCACAAAAATTGGCCTTTTGAAATTTTATTAACCAGCTCAAATAACAAAGGACACTTATTTATCATTACTTTTCATCATACAAATCCTCTTTAACCCTACTAAAATTATATACTTAAATGCCTTTACCTCAAAGCTTTTTGCTTTTCCTATATATATGAACCACTTCAAAATCATCTAATTTTTTTATGGAAGTAAAATAGATATTGTCATTTCAGTGTGGTTTTAATTTTTTTCTTGTTATTGAAATAGTTTCATTGAATTATATTTTAAAGGAACAAAGACAGACAGATTTCCTGTATTAGCTAAGTGAAGCTAACAATTTTTAAACGTGAATTGATATAAAACAAGAGCAAAACTTAACTGATTTTAGATTCGTAATAGCTCAATTAATTAGCTATCCATTAATCAGCAATGTTGTTACTCAAGAAAAAAAAATAAGGAACTTATTAGAATAAATGGACATAGAATGTACTGAAAGTTAACGGTGTCTTCACCAATGTCTTGTGGCATATATTGTTTATAATGTCATGTTTATAATCTCCCAGGTTTATTGGAGCAATCTGCAAAGACTTCAAATATTGACTTTCTGCAGTAAAGTATCACCTTCCATTTTCTGCCCATGGTTTAGACAGATGTGTATATACACTTGTGAAGCTCAGAGAACTGAAAGCTAATGTGGAAAACTACCACAAGGTTTGGCTTACTGTGCCTTTTAAAGTTCCAAAGTCATCATCTTGACATCAAAAATTCTGCCTGTTTGTTTTAATCAAAACCTAAGCAGATGTTGCTTGCTGTACCGGGCCAAGGATTGTATTTTCAGTATATTCTCAGGCAGACACTCATCAGAAGCAGTTAACAATTGTTAAGCAGAAGTGGAACTTCTTGATCAGATGCTGGCCAAATAGAAAATCTGCTGGAAATGAGATGTTGGACCATGTATTTATCTGCAGTTCAGCTTTGAAGTAAGTTGTTATATGAATGTAAAATTTGCTTAAAATCTATTTTAAATAAACAGAGATTATTTAAAATAAGAGTAAGATGCAGAAAAACACCATCAGTTTAAAACTACAAAATTTAGCTGGTTTCATTAAATTTTCTGGATCACTCTAGAAATCCTGAGCCTCAGTTGTAAAATGAGAATAAATGCACTATCAGCAATTATATCTGTGTTTATTAAAATATTAGAGCAAGACTGTGTAATTGTGACGACATGTGCAATGAAGTCATTCTATCTTCCTAAAATCTAGAGAAATCCCTTTTATGTCAGTTAATCAAAATAAAAATGAAAGGTGTTAGTAATTCTCATGGATTATTATGCTGTGAATCTTTCAGAGATTTGATTAAATGACGAAGAAAAACAACAAACAAATTGGGTCTCCTTGGAATGACACAGACATACATAACAGGTTTGACTTCTCCTACACCCAGTAAAGGGGATGCTGCTGTAGATACCCACTTCAGTAGCACCTAAACTATCCATGGTTTGAATACAGTATAAATATATTTGTGCAGTACACGTTATACTGTGATTACGACTCTGCAACTGCACAGCCTATAGCCTGAAGCATATAAACCTGCACAGTGCTGTTCCACGCTCCGCAAGAAGAGAGAGGCAAACTTATCTCCTGAGCTGATTTGTACCTAACAGATGTGTATCTTTATCATGATGCATTTCATGCAGCAGCCATGTTCTTAATTACTGTTCTCTCTTCCAGAAAGACCTTTTTGCTTTTCCAGAAACTTGAGCTGGTCTGTGCAGCCCTGTGCATTTACACACCTCATTTCTTGCTCCAGCATGAGGTATAGAACTGCTTTATGACCTAAGGATGGGCCATGTTCTTCTTTCTCAAAAGTAAATTGTACAGGAAGCAAGACAGGGCAGGAGGTACACAGCCATTTAAAACTGAAGTCAGTCTCAGCAGTGGAGACAGAATCAAGAATTCTTGTTCTCAGAGAGTTATGTGGATCCGAATAATGAATTATATGTATGGAACGACTGGATGGCTGGATTTCTAGTGTTGTGGAACAACTTTAGCTCTCTCTAAAGTCACATTCCAAAAAAACTTTCAGATTAACTTTTGCTAGAATTAGCACAGGAATGTAATCTTACCTAACAATATCATACAAAACTCCAAGATGATCAATGCCATCTTAACTTTTTCCTTGTGTATATTGGGGTACAGTTTTCAATTACATCTTCCCACTTTATTTTTTTCCTTGGGAGTCTTGACTCATTCAGTAAAAACTTTGGATTAAGTAAAAGGTTTTTTTAGTATTATAAAATGTGGACAGGAATTATGACAGAAGAAAATATGTTGGGTATGATCTTTGCCATCTACAATAATAATTCTGAAAATTGTATTCACTCAGTTAGAACAGGATCCTGTACTGTAGACATTATTACCATTCCAAATTAGAAATGACAACATAAAATCTGGGTTCTCTACAAAAGCAAAGCCAGACCAAGCAGAAATATCTTACTACCATAAAGTTAATGCAAATAAATAATTCTTACTTGTATTTACTTTTAATAGAGGTAAAATTTCCATTTTACTTCTATTGAAAATGGAAGCATCTTACATCCATATATGTAAGGGGGATCTTAGTAAAGTTCACAGGTCTGCTGCTCATTGTACTAAGATCAATTTTTCTAAAAGGCATTTCTACCTGCAAAGACAGAATATATATTGTCGCAAGTCAGGGAACTAACTCAGGCATACTTCTATGCAAAGAACTTTTGAAAATAGTTCAGAAAATCAGAAAAATAATTCTTCTGAAATTCTAGAAAGGTGTCAGGATACAAACAGATTTGCCACCACAAGCCATCTTATAAAAGAAAATTAATCCTCAGTGGATTCCATTGTGGAAAAAGAGAGACTGATATATTATTCTGTATACTGGAAGGTAAAGAATGGTGTTTCAGCTGTTTTTAAATCCCTAAGGGTGAGAAGGAGAAAACATTACATTCTTATGCCTGAATAGCAGGCAAAATACATGGCATAAAAGGCTTCTGGAGCTGAAAATGGTCCTTCAGAGAAAGAACTCATAGAGGATTATTTGGTAATATAATGATTAAAGACATTAGGGGAAAATAGAGGCCTTTTTGTTGTTTCATAAAAACAGAATGCATCTCCTTCTCTCCCACAGTGTAAGTGAGCCTTTAAATCTGCAGAGATGTGACAAGCAATCTGCCACACCTTGGCACAGCCCTGGGATGCTCTGGCTCCACCCCTGGCTCTTCTGTGACACTGTTACAAAGCCACTTCTCTTTCACCCAGACAAGTCTACAGCAGCCACCTGACTGTGAATCTGTGCAGGGAGACAAAGCCAGAGCACAGCCTCTGCAGCCTCAGTGCAGTTTGCCATTTGCAGATGGTTAGTGGTGCAACCCTCCAGTAGTCAGCTACTGGGTACACCTCTGCAACAGCTGGACCAAAATCCCAGCTCTGTGCCACTTATAACTGAACCACGAGGCCCTGCATCTTCTCCACTGTCTCCATGTATTCCATGGCCAGTACCAAAACAGATCTGTGCAAACAACTGACCTTTGGTTGATGTTACTGGTTAATAGTCATTTCACAAAAGGTTGCCATGGTTCTTTTGGTATAGGATAGAACCTCTTGATTACAGAGACAAATTGCTGCAGATGTTAAATCTCTATTTTTTGACAAAGCAATTCTGCTAAAAAAATTGTGCACCTGTAACCCAGAAGAAGAAATTCAGTCTTTACAGTTTGTAATAACAGTTGTGGTACAATTAAAAACAGGTGAGTAGAACCTGTCAGGCACAAGGGCCATATGTGGCAGGAAAGGCAAGAGGCTTGGAATAGCTCCACTTTTCTCTAGGAGCTATTCTAACTAAAATGTGCTCTTTTAATCCATTTTGCCAATCTAAATAAATTTACAGATTAAGCAGTAATGAATGTTTAAACTATTTTCAGGATTGTTTTAGTTTGGTTTGGGTCGTTTTTTGTAGAAAACAGCAAATGTTGGCCTCTTGGAGATGACAAAAAGTGGGAGAAAAAAAGATTCTACAGGTAGTACTATAATTAAAGCTGCTAGTGACTGAAATCCAAGAATCATCTGTATCTATGAGGACTAGAGATGCAACACAATGAACACATCAGAACTCTGCTTTTCCCTTAGTAGATGGAGCAGTTAGTGCTCCTTAAAATAAGGAAGATGAATGGGCAGATCTGTGTGGTAACTCTGCATGGTATGTCAAAGGCTAGCCATGTAGATTTATGAATTTGCCAAGCTGCAGAAGTAGAAGGAGAGATAGAGTGAACAGTGTGGCAAATGTATGAGATGGAGAGAGAAAGTCCGAACAGTAGCTGAAGATCAGAAAAACTCTAGAGAGAATGAGTCAGTCTAGAGCTGTAAGGACAGAATCTCCTTCCTCAAGTGTCCTGCGTTTCATGACCTGTCTGTAGGTCAGGATTAAAATGTTAACACTGAGCTCATGAGGAGGTAGGTGCCAAATGGCTGTTCTGTGGCAAGCCAAGCCAGAAAAAAAAAGTCTGTTGAAGTTTGTGCCAGTCATATGTGTTAATGTGTGAATGACTGGAGAATCTACACTTGAGACCAAGATGAAATATGTGTTGTGATAAACCCCGAGTTTCCTGGGCACATAATTGAAAAATCTGATGGGTTTCCAACTGCTAGCTTTAATGACTGTGGATTTGTTGTACATTTGTGGGAAACAACAACAACAAAAATAGAACAATTCCCAGATAGTTCCCAAAAGCAGCTGTTGCAGTAAATCTTCCTGGTGTATGGACTGAGTTCCATCTACAAACCTTTGAACCTTTTGCCTCTCTATCCAAAATAAAGGTGTACTTCTTCAGAAACTACATACCACCTGGTGTTTTACAATGTAAACTCATACACACAAATCCTCTGCTGTTTTCACTGGCATGAAGATTGGTGGGTTTGCAAGTCTCACTATATTCAGTTACCATATTTTGCAGCATTACTTCGGATAACTAGAATTTAATGTCTTGTTTTACAAAGTAACTTTAGAAGCATTGCATCTGTATTTTATTGATTATTATCCCTTTTATAATCCCCATGGAAAAGGTCTTGTCATTACCTTTACATCATTTTCTATTATTCTCATGAAGATTTGCACTTTTTCTGGTTTGTTTTCCTGCTGTTTGTTAGTCTTTCATACATTTTAGTTTCTAGTATAACTGACTTTCCTCTTCTTGGGTACCAACATAACTTCCCAACCTCTTTCCTTAATAGAATTCCCCTATAATCATGTCAGATCTAAAAATCTATTGTTCCAGTATTCACACAGTCTCCATCTCCCTGGGGTAGCTCCTACTGTGAGCACATTTCAGTTACAAATACCAAAATCTCCTTCATCTCCTTCATACTTCTGGTAATTATACCATATCTGCTCATTCCTGAGCACTTTCACTGTTTGTTTAGTAACAGGAGAATATCACAGAATCTTACATAAATCTCTGAGAATAGTTAATCAGTATCTAATTAAATAGGAACCTTGAAACATTTACTGTAAGAATGTTGGGGGGGGGGGGAGTGATAGTAAGGTAAAAAAAGAAAATATTAGTTATTCCCCTGGCCTGCACAACCTTTCCCTCCACCAAAAAAAAAGTCAGTGAAGCAGAGACCAGTATTCAAGGATATCATATGGCAAGTAGGATATAAAAGAAAACCTTTTGAAAAATGCATACAAGAGGAAAAACATAAAGAGTAGGACTGAAGGTTAACACCAGCGTCAGAACCAGGCAGATTTATGTGAGGAACCTTAGGCCTTTTACCAGAGGAAGGACAGGAAGGAAGTATTTCTGCCAGGGACAAGAACACCTATTTCTGAAAAGCAATGAAGAATTCACTCTTTGTAATAAATTTCAAGACTAATTCTCTTCCAAGGCTCCTATTTAATTAGAACAAGGCTGACAATTCCCAGACAGAATTCAGAGGATCTTCCGTGATACCATTAGATTAACCCTTCAAGGAAATGCTGAGAGAAGTACAAATCAGGATTTTAATGCCTTCCTGACAATGTTAACTGGATGCCACTTGCTACTCTCAAATTACTCTGTGTAGGAGACATCTAAACCATCATTCCCTTGTATGTGATCTTTATCCATTATAATGCTGATGAAAATGAATCCAGCTTCTACTGGGGGCAAATTTACACTCTGAAGAATGCAGTTTTATTGTCTGTCCTTTCCATCAATCTCCTAAACATAATGCAATATTATCCCCCTCTTCCTCAGATAGCAGCCTCTCCAGAAGTCAAATTACTTTCATTTTTTACTAATACATTTTAAAGTTTGGCACCCTAATATGACCATTATGAATGTTATTTTATTGGCTCTTAACTCTGCCGAAAGCAACAAGTATCAGTTCCTGTAAAGTGTGACATGAACCATTAATTAGACTCAGATGTTCAGCTTTAGTTTCCCAATTGGAAGCTATTAGGAACATGCTCATTGTGACACAGCAGGTAAATAATAATCTGAAACTCTATTTCATAGCAATTACAAAGAAGCCAAGATAAATGTGCAAGTTACAAACGGATTTAAAAAGCATAGTGTGGTTAATGACTGCTTACACACATTACCAAACTTGACTGTTCCTAAGAGGCATTTATACACATTGTCCAACAGATGAGTGCATTTTGACGAGAAGACAGGGTGCTCTGTAGTGTTACTGCATCTTCCAGCTCCATATATACAGGACAGGATAAGCAAATTCCATCCTTAGTACAGAAGATGGAACTACCTTGCTTCTGATAGTCACTGTTCTCTAGTGCCATGCGAGCACAGGAGTGACAAGAACTGACAAGGGCCAATCATACCCACAGGTTTGACCAGCCTGATGACATGACACACATGAAGTGTGTTAGGAAATACAAAATGACTCAATATTTCCATCTATTGGAGTTCTGGCAGCAAAGTGCCAGAGTGTGACTTTGATGTGGAGCAGCACTGCTTGCCACTGGCTCCAGTAAATTCAGTAAGCAGAGCATTCAGAAATATCCACATTGTTCTTAAGATTAAGCATTAAAGTTTGTTTGGTTTTTTAGTTAGTTGTAAACTGAAACTTTTCAGGGTTTGGTTCTATTTGTTTGTTTTTCACCTTCCCATCACACTTCTGCCCAAGCTCAGAGATTTTTTTTCCCCAGGTGACTGTTTTAAGGGAAAGAGACGCAGCTGGGTAACAACAATAATTTAAACCACCTTTTAATAAAAAGCAGCCTTGAATATGAACTTACATCCTTACAAGATAGGCTGATATCACTACAGATGAGAATATTGGTATCTCACAGATACAAACAGAACACTATGTCCTGCAGCAAAAATAGGGCAGATCCATAGCAAGCAAGTTCATTTAAAAAAACAAGAACAAAACCAAAATTTAAACAACAACAACAAAAAAAACCCACCTCGTAAAGCAGTAAAAATGTTACAAAAACACACACACTAAACTAAGAAATTTTTCACAAGAGGCATTACATGAACTAAGTACCAGCTTTTTGTGAAGGACTACATTTTGGCTAGCCTGGGTGTTCCGTGCTATCTTATGATTGTTTACGATACATTTCCTGACTCTTTCCTATATCTACCAAATTTTCATAATTCCCACTACATTTTATGATGCCTTTGGTGAATATAGATTTCCGTGGCCAGAGATTCCACGCATGATAAGAAAAAGATCTCAGTACTGGAACTTCTTCCAAAATATAGAGGGCTGGCTGAGGCCTTGCAGGACCAGGAGGGAAATGTTCAGAAAGACGTGACCAAGGAGTACGTGGGAGGAGATCTCTGGGAGGGGTGACCTACCTATACCCAAATTAAGAGCAACACTTCTGACATTCCCCATGCCCGAGAATGAAATATCACTCAATGGTGTTCAGAAAACTTACAGAAATTACATTTCTTTTGTGATTTCTGAACTTTGAAAGTGGAATTGGAACAGATTTTGAAGAGGTTTCCTCGAGTTTTAGAGTGTAACTTTTGAAAATACTACTCACTTGTTTCCTCTTTACTCTTCCATATGGTGTTAACACAATAATTATCTATATTTACATGTGCTATTGAATTCCTCTGAAACAGATTCTCAGTTTTCCTTGGGATACGGCTCTTCCATGGATGGCTCCTTTGAGCCCGTATCTCTAATATGCCTCCTGTCTTACAATACCCAGCAAAGCAAAACATCCCATGTGTACTCATTATTTTTTTCTCTGCTAACAGATACAAAGTGAAAGGTAATTTCTGTCTGCTTCTTGAAAAGGTTTTGAGGTAAATAAAATGCTATAATTCACATAATTGCAATACAGAGCAATTCACAAACTACTCACAGTCACATAGGATTGTCAGCATTATCGAAGACTGCTGACATGACTGAACTGAAAACAGACACTGACCTCATCCTCGATGGCTTGACACGTTTTCCCATGTGTAGTCATTTAAAATCCAACCAGATCCCTGGTAAAAGACTTTTCCATGTCTGCTCAGTGTCACTCAGTGTACTGCACATTGGTGCACTTCGTTCAGGATTCCTGACTAAATTTATCCTCCATTCCCATCACTTTTCTGAAAATCGGATCCTTGGCACCTCAGTAGCAGAATGTGTAAGAGGAAATATGCTATATCATCCCCCCTTTTCCCTTTTGCAATAGTATTGGTAGTAAGATGTAAGTCTAAGTCAATGTTACAGCTTTCTCCAGAGGGTGTTGCCTTCAGTCTAATCCCTTCGTTACAATATATGTTTGATGATCAGATCCTACTGGTTAAGTTTATTTCTTCATTAGTGAAAATAGAAAAATGTAAAAAAGCTGTGTCAGGAAAGAAATATTTAAAATACTCTTAAAATTCATATCAATGGAATTCTGAGACGAAAACAGCATGAAAAAGCTAAGACAACACTTGCACAAATGTAATATGGGAGGGAAAATGGAAGGGAAGCATAAAATAAAAATGGGCAGAATTTTTCCCCTCTCCCTTGCAAATGGTAGAGCAACTAAAAGGAAGCAACAGAGCCTGAAAATCACAGAGCAAGCTTATGAAAAATGGAAACAGACAGAGGAAATTAATAATTTCCTGTACAACAGAACATTTTGAAGATAAACAATAGGCTTACAAATGAAAACAAAACAAAAAAAAGAGAAAAAAAAGTTTCTAGAGAAATTTCTTTCTTTATGAAATGCTAAACAGCCCAGTTTCTGAACAATTTCTGAAAGAAACCTTTTCAAGAAAAAGCTCTGAGATTGTGCTAAATTTAGCTAATATATTTTCTTGGGGTTTTTTTTATTCAGTCACATAGGTCTGAAATGTATAAGAATATTTAGCCCAGAAGATGTATCAGAGTATTTCATGTGGATACCAGGAATGGACAGCTAGAATGCTCTTTGCATAAAATTATGTGTTCTTCTTTATGGTAGTTGTGTTATTTGTGTTAAGTAGCAAGCTAAGGATACATTATATTAAATTATGTAGGATATTATTAACACATGAATAAAACATGCTTTTGGTAATGTGAAGTAATACTTTTGGCCTGTGAGAGTCCCTAACACTTAATGGAGAGGAAAATACACTTCAAGGACCAAAGCACAGCATGGGCCAGCACACAGTGCTATGACTCTGCTCACTTTGTTGATACTGATTTGCATCAAGTGAGGGTTTGGAATGCAACACTCCCCTTTCCCACTGGCAGTCACCCAATAAAGCAGATGCAGATACAATTTAGGGACACCCGGCGATGTGGTGTAAGACAACTGATCCACAGCCCTTAAATCTCCTGCAGTTTGTGAGCAACTCCGGAACAACTCGCACTCCCAGGCAAAGTCACACAAATAGCAATGTGGTTTTGATGTCTAAAGGCTGCCAAGCAGTTCAAATTCCCAGCTTTGGGAGCAGCTGAGCCAAGCACAGGCTAATGAGTCTGATACCAGTGACTGTTGTGAGGTCCAAAGGAATCTCCAAGCATACACTGTAGACTTCACGAGAAACATATGTCTTACTCACATGCATTTGATTTTAGGGTCACAGCAAATGGCCAGCACCATGTAAGGGACAGCGACTCAGGTCAGTGAGACAAGACTCAAGGCAGAATATTTGTTCAGGCTTCAGATTTTAATTCTGTTGCACCACTGGAAAACTGACAAAAGTAGCTTCAAGCTTGTTATTCGAGAACTAAGCATTCAGTAAGTATCACCAAAAATCTCTATTTTTCCTTCTAGCTAGGACTATATCAGAGATAAGACTGAAACCAGCACACAAGAAGAAAAGAAGTGTAGGGTTTCTTTTTCTATGTTGTACTTTAGTACTTCTGAATGTTAACTTACTTTGGTGATCACTTAAGTTCTAAATGATGATCAAAACTTCTAAAAGCCATTGCAAATTAATTTCCTGGCCAGACAAAAATGGCAGATAATTTATATAGCCTGTAGAGCCTCCTACTTGTCATGCTTGACAAGAAA
Organism: Pycnonotus jocosus; assembly: GCA_013400435.1. Taxonomy (NCBI): domain Eukaryota; kingdom Metazoa; phylum Chordata; class Aves; order Passeriformes; family Pycnonotidae; genus Pycnonotus; species Pycnonotus jocosus. Next base: position 104,313 of record VWYP01033071.1, on the reverse strand, counting down.
GACATGATGAGTTTCTTCTGCTTCATTTCCTCTCCTATTTTAACATGAAAATGAGGAGAGGATGTGATGTGATTGCAATGCACATGTGAGAAGAAGAGAGGAGGCACTGAAATTTTCCTACTTAATTACAAATCATAGGCTTATATGATACTGAATTTTGTCTACTGTGGATTTTTTAAAAAATAATTTCTATTTTAAAGGAAAAAAAACCATAGAAATAAAGAATATATAGGCAATTTTCTGTTTGCTTAAGATTGCAAGGGATGTCACCTATCACTTTTACTGATTACATCGTAATTCCACTGAGCTCTCATCTTCAAAGGATGTGTTGGCCCTAAACTCATCCTGTCACAAGTCCTTTACCCTTAACAAAATTTAATATTAGAAGTTGATAACGGGACCAAACAATCTGTCACAAAGAATTTTGTGGATTTTTAGCTAGACCACCAGTCAGTCCCAGCAGCTGAGTTTTCTCCATAAATAGAGTTCTCGCCTGCAGAATACTTTAGCCACTAAAGGTTTTTACTGATGCAGCTGCAAAAAATTCTGGATTTTTGCATTATTTATTTAATATTCAGCTCTGTGGGTGTTTGGACAACATCAGGAGTGGAAGTAATTGGAAGTCAGTGAGATACTTTGGGGGTTGATTGAGGTAACAAATCAGTTTAGCTTAATTATGTCGTGGACAGATGACACAAATACTTTGCACAAACAGAGTAATGTGCAGGGATTACAACTGTTTGTCTTACTAACTAAACCTCCCATTTGGCCTCTTTGTTACAAGTTTGATTTTATAAACTCACCATGCATGTCACTCCATGAGTCATGGAGTAGTTAAACTGGTAGACTGAGTATAAATTTCATCTACTATTGGAGAATTTACTGGGATTCTCCTGTGTGTTTGGGTGTTTGTTTTTGTTTGCTGAAAATGCTCTGAAACAGTGGAAATCAATCGAAGTTAAAAGCAAGTAAAACACTCGGATTTTGATTCAAAGGTTGTTAAAATCAGTAGAAAGTTTTAATGGATATCACAGTTTAAGACGTTACAACAGTAACGCAGGTGACACCAAGTTGGGCGAGATTGTTGATCTGCTGGAGGGCAGGAAGGCTCTGCAGAGGGATCTGGACAGGCTGGATCAGTAGGGCAAGACCAACAAGTTCAACAAGACAGAGTGCTTGGTCATTAACCTTGAGTCACAGCTCCATGAAGCACTTGAGGCAGATTGGCTGAAAAGCTGCCTGGCAGAAAATGACTTGAGGGTGCTGGTCAGCAGCTCAACATGATCCAGTGCATGCCCAGGGGGCCAAGAAGTCAATGGAACCCTGACCTGTAACAAAAACAGTGTAGCCAGCAGGGCCAGGGCAGGGATTTTCCACCTGTATCCAGCACTGGTGAGGCCACAACTAGAATCAGGTGTCCAGTTCTGGGCCCCTCACCAAAAGAGGTGATGGAGCAACTCCAATGGGACAACAGAATTGGTGAAGGGGCTAGAGAGTCACTTCTACGAGAAGTGGCTGAGGGAGCTGGGATTGTTAAACCCGTAGAAAAGAAGGCCCAGGGGAAATCTTATCACTGTCTACAAGTGCCTGAAAGGAGGCTGTAGCCAGGTGGGGGTCAGCCCCTTCTCCCAGGGAGCCAGCGACAGGACAAGAGGACATCGCCTCAAGCTGCACAAGGGGAGGTTCAGGTCAGGCATCAGGAAGAATTTTTTCACTGAAAGGGTGATTAAGAATTGGAACAAGCTGCCCAGGAAGGACGCAGAGTCACCATCCCCAGAAATGTTTAAGAAGCAACTAGACATGGCATTCAGTGCTGTTCTCAGTTGGCATGGTGGTGTTTGTTCAAAGGCTGGACTCAGTGATCTTGGAAGTCTTTTCCAGCCTTAATGAGTTCTTTCCTCTGTGATTCTGTGATAAATATAGAAGGGCTTTATAACTTCATTTCAGTTGCAAAAATAGTTTAATCGAAATGTATTTATAGTTCTGAATTATATTCCTGCCTAATATTCCTTCAGTATGAAAAAACTTTAAATTCCTTTTTTTTTTTTTTTTGAGTAATTTTAACAAGATGAAGACACCTCAAAAAAATGAGAGTTCACATTCTTTTGCCTGCAAAAAGAGGAAGTACACCACTCTGACAGAAACCTGATCAAAACAAAGGATGTCATAAGAGGGGCCCATCATTAGGGTCTACATTATAGAATTGTTATTACAATTGCCAAGGGTGAATGATTCTTTGCACACACCAAATACAAAATTATTTCAATTTTGTTTTTATTTTGAGTCCCACTGTCTCTTTACTTTTTGATTAGGTACTACTGAAAATGAGTGCTATGAATCCACCAAAAACCCCAATTCTCTGGAGCGAGAAAGTTGTAAGACACTTTATCTTGCACCACAGGGGAAGATGCCAGTCCTCATTAGGGCTTACAGGAAAATTAGCACCATGAAAGTTGTCCTTTAATTTACCAAACAAACTGTGAAAGTAGAAACAGAAGAAGATTTGGGTAAAAGGGACACTTTTTTTTCCCCCAAGCATATTACATTTGCATCCCTCAATAAAGACCTTTTTTTGATACACACAAGAATTTGAAGAGGTCATATAGTGGCTGCAACAATATAACAGATATCATAAGTTTCATAGAAACAGCATTTTCATGCATGATTCTGAGTCAAGTTAGGAAAGGAGAGAATTAAGAAGAAAGCAGTCAATGAACAGGCAGTGTAAAAAGTATTCAGGGCCTCATGCGTTGTTCATAATATTATAGATGGCTATATACATGTATTTATATATTATGTGTATATTTTATACCTAAAGACCACATACAACATAAAGCATGCATGTCTACACACATATATACATATAATTTGATTTTACTGCTTGATATATAACATATCAAAAAGAAATAATATGCTGCAATCAGATATATAGAGAAACACTCATAAATACACATAAATACGTTCTGCATTTATGACATTAGAAATCTTGACTTTTATTTTGATTTGAGCATCTTTGAAACTTTGAATACAGACTTCTTTTCAGAGAGACTTGTGTCTGTAAAAAATCCCTACTTCTCGGGATTTTATCGTTTTGGGAAAACCTTTATAGTTTCATAACATGTATGCGTATTTTCTCTGCCAAATGAGGGAACAATTTTGGCTCAGTTTTAGGTAATTTTTATTAACATTATCACTGGTAATTAGTAACTTGGCACATAAGCAAGTACTAAACCAGTGTGCAGTGGAATTTAAAACAGCCAAGACCAAAGTAAGAGACAGTAGGCAGATTATTGGCATCAAAATGTTTCAAAATTAAGAACATTTTAGAGAAATTTTAACTGTTTCCAAGAGGCTAAAACTCTAGTAGCTGAATCCAAAATAACAACTTTCATCTGAACCTTAATGCTTTGGCTTCAGAGAGCTTTGATTAATTAAAACACACACAAAATAAAAGGGGTGGGGGTGAAGAACCCTTAAAAATATTTCAATATCCCAAATCTTTGCCATGTGTTCAGACAAATGCCTATATGCTTTGCTCATGAGTCTCTGTGCCATGTTTCTAGCAGCAGCAGCTTGTTGCCATAAGAAGAACACAACAGACAAGAATATAGTGAACCAGGTGACAGAGTAAACTATGTACATCTGTTTGTCTCCGGAGACTGGGTCGCCTCTACCAGCTGGGGACAAATGAAGCTGAATATAGCTGTCCAATGTTAGTGTCTGCCAAAACCCAACACAATTTGGCTAATTCTTTCCTCCTGATATAATTATCTGTTAAGCTGAAGAGTTACCATATTCATTATAATTCTGCACATCTCCTCAATCTATATTAATTATATGGCTAATATTATTTAAAACACAGAGCTCATGGAGTCACATCACCAGTCAAGGAAGCACATTAGCCTCAGGCTAATTGCTCAAGTAAATTGTTGGGCTTCTGTAATGTACAATTTAGATCATAATTCTGTTCACAGCATAAATAATCACTAACTTTGCCTAAGTTATAAGTTCCTATTGATGCCTAAAAAGAGGGAATTTTCTCTCAAGTGAATTTAAAAAAAAATATTTATCTTTAGGTATCTGTAATTGGAAAGTCATTCCCTGAGCAGTGTCTGTGCTTGTTTATCATGAAAAGAATTAAAGTAGAAACCAGTATGCACATGAATTTAATGGGATCTTGCTTTATAAACCATTTGTAAATCTAAGCACCAAATGTATTCCATTGCGTAACAGGATAAATGGTCAATGATAAGCCAGTTGCAATGCAAAAATCACAAAGCAAATTATACCAGTTATAAGTGATAGAACAATATACACAGAAAACTGCAGATATATTTAGTTGATTTTGCTGACAATCAACCAAAGCCCCTAAGTTCATGAATTTTAGCCTTGCAGGGAGGATTAATCTAGATGTGTTTTGCAAAGCAGACTGAGAGCATTTTCCCTTGCACAAGAAAAAACTAGCTGATATATCTGGACACACTAGGAAATCATAAAGCACATGGATATAAGTGGCCATCATTCTTGGTACAGTAGTTAAAAAAAAAAAAAAAAAGGTGATTTAGCAATAATTATTGCCATTCCAGATAAGGCAATTACAACCTCAGCTTGGTAGAAATTTCATGTTGTTTAAGACATCACAATTAAGTCAGGCTGGCTTATGAAATGGGTCAGTGGTAAAGAGAAATGCATTATGGTCTGCTTGAAATCAAACAGGCTCTATTGGGGAGAAGCATAGGACTGGGGAATAGAAACATCGACTAGCAGATTCACTGAAATCAAACCAAATCAGATTTAATTCAGAATATATTTTCAGTGCAAAGATGTGTTAGAAACACAATGTATAGCTATTTCCACCAGCAAACTTTTTAATTCTATAAACTCGTCATCAGTCACGAATTAAAATGGCTCCTGCCTTCTTAGACTGCTCAATGCCACCCTAAACATGTGTCCTCAAACATGACAGGTAATCTGCACAAATGCTCTTCTCTGCTCAGAAGAGCTATGCTTTTTCTGTGGGAAATGACAGAGCCCTGTGCTGTCTCTGCTTGCACTTCACATTCCCTGGGTTAATTGATCCTCCAGCACAGGAGGCACGTTCTGATCTGTTCTTGAAAACACATTCAGGTTGCTTTGAAGTCTCTTGCAGTGTTTCTGTTGACTTCAAACAGCTTGGAAATAGCTCTGTTATGGGTAAACAGGGAAGAAAAATAAGGTAAGCAAGGAAAATTAGCTTGGAAAAAAAATACTGTTTGTACTGATCTAGGAAGAAAACATATACATGACACTGCATGTGATAACAAGGTGTGCTCATGTAAAAGCTGCATCAAAAATTATCTGCGTAGGCATTTAGGAGGGAAGCCTCAGCAGAATTATCAAGATTGCAAGTGGTACATTGCTGAAGTTAATGCTTTACTGCTGAGGTATCTTTTCCTACACAAGTTTCATGCCAGCAGACCCCTCAAGACTATTGCTATCATTACTCGACCCATCAAGGCTGACAAGCCTGGAAGCTGTGTGCACCCAGAATTGCCTCTGAACCAACATTCCCTGCCTCCACACAGCACCTCCTGCTGTGTATGTGACTCCCACACCTGCCAGGCACTGCTGCTGAACCCTGTGAGCTTGTGTCCAATGATAAATTAGGGACTCCCTGCCTTGGTCTCCCATTTGTACCGCAAGCATGCATTTTCAGGCATCTGCAGCATTAATAATCCAGGATGGTACCTGCTGCTTCTGAGGATATTAAATTAATCAGGAGGTTTCATCACAACTGCACAAACGTTCCAGGTATCCCTGGCTGCTCCCAGTCTGCTCAAATTTGCCCATTGCAAAATGAGTTCCCTTCAATTTGTACAAAGCCTTCAGTAACTAAAAAAAATCAGGTAACCTTCTGCATGAAGAAATATTTGCTTGACTAGGACAGTTTTCTAATCCTAGGCTGTTGTTTTGAAAACAAAAACCTTAGAATGCCATAGCTGTGCTTTAAAAAAAAATTTTAAAACACTCCCCACAGCTGATTTAAAAGTATGAGGGAATATAGGCTAGCTCTGCATTGCAAATACTTTGCTTAGCAAGCCACAGTCACAATTCCACTGCTATAAGCCAAGTTCTGATGTCAGCTATAGCACTGTTCTGACTGTCCATCTGCTTAGGCTTTGCCTTTTGGAGCAGAAATTCATGGGGTGTATTACCACTCTTCAGATTATATAGCCAGAGGATATTTACATGCATATTTGTATATGGAAGCAGCTTTTCCCCCTCTCCTTCAATATGCTTTATGAATTGATCAGTTGAACTGGCAAGTGCTATTGGTAATTCAGACATAAAACCATTTTGCCAAGTATTACCTCCATCAACCTTCCTTATCTTTCTAAGAAAAATCCTGCTCAATGTAAGCTGACTGTTAGGAAATGACCGTGAGAGTTTTGGGGGGAAGAGAGGAAAGGAGAGAGAAAAGTATGGCAGGAGATGTACAGAAACCTATCTCCCCTTTTCACCACTACTAATTTACCCACACATACACACATCCCTTAGGTCTGTTCCATGTATTGCCACTAAATACACAATATACTGGCTTTAAAGGGTAGATTTGGAAATGCTGATGAAAAACCTGAAAGCTAGGAAGAACTAGCCAGTTCTTTGACTACTACTGTATCTTGAATTCCTCTCAGTTATTTTCATATTAACCTCAGTAATTTGAATTCAGCCAACATGTATTCCCAGAAATAATTCAAACTTCATTTGAAAATCTGAAGAATAAGTGTGATAATAAAAATACTGTTATTTTTAATATTTACAGCTTATCTTGGTGGTTCAGATAATTGAGTAATTATGGCTTTTGTAAAAGTGCACTTCTTTTTTCTCATCTAAATTATACAGCTCTAAGTCCTGAATATTTACTTTTATAATTTTTTTAAGTGAGCTATGAAAATCCTAAAATATCTACCATTTTCTCTTCCTGAAGATACTTTTACAACTGAACCACACTGCCTCTCTTACTTCCCCTTAAATATACTTTCAAAAAGTGAACCCTTCAATTCTTTGGAAGAAAGCCATGTTCTGCAGATCATTCATCACTTCTAGTCTTAGACCCTACCTATGTGCAAATGTTCATAATCCTTCTAAAAATGTGGATAGCCATGGGATTCGATATGTCCCATCCATAGGAAAAAAAAAAAAAAAAAAGCCATTTACAGAGGTAAAGCCCTGTATTTGCTAATTCCCTCCCCCTATAAATAAGGACAACACTAGACTTTCAAAAGCTCTGACAGGCTGCCATGTTCAGCGATGTCAGCTGTGGGTCCGCAGTGGACGCTAAGAAGAAGGATGGGCACACTCCGATGCAATCTGAAACAGAAGAAGTTTAATAGGCAAAACAACAGACTGCAGAAAGCCAAGCTACAGACATGGGAATGCACCAAAAGACAGGGTCCAGGGTGGATACAGTATTTATATATGGTAAGGTCAGAGTGGAGCTTCAGGGACTGGATCCAATGGGGGAACACGATGACAAATATTCTTGACAATGCAGCAAAAATAAACCAATCATTGAAAAAAGAACAAAAAACTTGCCAGTCTAATTAACATAGAGAACCCCCATAGGGCCTTGAGGGTGAGATTTCTCTCACCCTAACCAGGGGGATTTCTCCCACAGCCTTGAAGTTTTCTTTGACCCCAACACTATACTCTTTTCCTAATGTGTAACCTGGTTTTGGGGGGTTTGAAGGGGGGTTTTTTGTTTTGTTTTTTCATTTTTTAAATCTGGTTCTTGGTTACTGATGAGTATATTGAGTCATGCTGCCCTGGAAACTACTCCTCGAATATCTTCAATGGAAATTCCTGCACTAGGTACTCCATTCACCTCTTATTTCTTATTAATGACAAGTTTTGAGAGCTTCAGGTCAGCTCTCATCTAATTACCTTGAGCATAAATGCCAGGTTTCAATTTGAAAGTCATAAAGTACAAATCAAACTGCTTACTCAAAGACTTTGTGTTCTACAGAGCCTTTATCAGCCTAAGTTATTATCGAAATTCAAATTGATGTTATATACTGTAAAACAGATATACTCTGGGGGGATTTTTAGCTTCTGGGGTTTGTTTCTGTTGTTCTCTTCCCACACAGGAGGCTACAGTGGCTGCCATTAATAATCTTCTCTCCCTCCACTTCTTTATGGATTGAATCCAGTCTGATTTTTTCTGTTATTATTTCCAAGATTGTGACTCTCCAAGCAAAATAGTGTCTGGTCTGCAGGAGAGGTAAAACAGCATTTGATGCTGGTGTCATGACAGGCCATCTACAGAGAAAGATCACGATTATTAATCAGTGTAATATATGCCATAGCAACCACCACAGTAGGTTGTTTTTCTAATTAATTAAATCTCCAGGAATTGGAGGAGTTACCACCAAACACCCTACACACTGCACAAAGACTTGCATTCCATAAGGCACCCTTTCAGTTACTAAAATTTGTTTTATCAGTAGAAATGCAAGCCAGAGGTTTCAAATTTACTTATCTGTGACCTTTATACCTGATTTTGTATGAGCTCTGAATCCAAATGCAAAATTTGAATGATGATCACATCTTTGCTTGCAAACTTTGAACACTATTGATTTTGCCCTTTAATTTTTGTCTCAGTTCTATCAGTCAATAACAGCTTTTGAATGTATATGCTTGCTCACGTTGCTATGGTTCCCCTTGCTTTGCTGAGCAAAACCCTGGGAAATTAATTTGCATTTTGCTGAGAGGAATCTGTCTTTTGCTTCTTCTCACCAGGAGATCATTCTTTGTGATATTTCAGTCTCTTGCTGAGAACATAGTCTTAAAATTGCCAAGAATTAGGCTTATTTTGGGGGTGATATTAACAAAAACTGTATGTGGTTATTCTTAAAGCATATACTTTTTCTATCAAAATGCTGTGTTGAAATGTAACAAAGATTACTTCATCAAGATAAAACAAGAGATATCAAAACATAGGACATGTACTTAATGTTTTTATAATGCGATAAAAAAGACACCTCAAACTTTTTTTCCGTTTGTTTTTTTTTTTTCCTTACAGACAGAAACAGGAAGGAAAAAAAAACCAAAACTGTGGTATTGAAACAGGTGCAAGGAAGTAAAGAAAAATTGAAACTGCTTTTATTTTCATAACTCCCTACTAGAAAAAGATCAAAGAAAACCTTCTAATATTTCAAGTTTTAACCCCAAATTTGAGCAAAGAATAGAAAAAGGCTATTGCTTATATATAATTTTTTAAGCCAACCCTTTGTGTTACTATCTGATATACTTACTACTGATATAATCTAACTAAAGCGCTGAAATCGTGGATTAAGGAATAAAACTCACAAAATAGCTACATCTCCTGAACTGACTGAATTTTTGAAAAAAGATACTGTAACTGCAAAATAATGTGATTTGCCAAGTTACTGAAAATGCAGGGGGGTGTGATTTTGTTCCTGCATCAGTCTGGAATGAAAATGCTGCACCCCAAAACTCTAACTGACACTCACTGCCAGCAAAAATTTGAGTATGCGAAAGCATCTGTGTATCTTTGTTATCTGTGTATAACTTGCTCCTCTTCTTAGCAGGCAAAGAGCTGACAAAATCTGGAACTGCAGCCCTCAAGACACTCTAGGTTTTCTGTTCATATGCCACACATACTGGAGTGCTGTTGCAAGTGTAACTTAGGGCAAGTTGAATGCTTTTCAAAGCAGAAGAGTTTAAATTCCCTGCCTTAATGAAACATGGACTTTGGAGGGACAGAAGCCCACATTCATGACACTTTTTCCCTCGTCCTTCTTCCCTGGGGCTAGAGAAATAAGAACTGGGTATTCACAAGGTAAAGTGGTGGCACTCTTTCTGGTGTTAACAGGTGATAATGCTAGCATGTGGAACTGCAATTTTTGTCAAAGGGGAGACAAAAATTTTTTGTTACAGGCCAACAGGCAGAAGAAAGTAGACAGCATGCTGCAAGGATCTCTGGAAAAGGAAAGGCTGTATTGGTAAGTGACACTTTTTAACAACAGAGAGAAATTAACCTAATCCAAACATAATTTGAGATCTAATATTACATTCCAAATTAATGAAAATATTTTAACTTCTTCTTTGTAATATCTGTCTAGTAGCTTGAAGCTGCTTAATATTTCAGGTCTAACCATCAGAAGATGGTGACATTTTCAACTCAAAATGAGAAAAGCTGATGACTAAAATGGCCATATGTGGTACTGGAATTATTTTCTAATGCTAGACTTAGACTCATAACACCTGCAAGCCCTATAGTATCAGAAAACATTGCTACAGTGGTTGTGTCTAACACAAATTTTCCTCTCAGAAAGAAATCTGAGAGCACATGTTCATGAGCTAAACTTCACCCAAGCATAAATAAAAGCGAACATCCTCTTTAGCTTCACGTTAAAAGGTCATTTCTCTTCAAAAACTGTCAGGTGCCTGATCACAGCCAGTAATTTTTCAAGCAGGTAAGTCAAGACTTTGTCATTAAGGGAGATGATAATAGAACTACACTGACTAATGTAATTAAGTTTAATCCAGCATAAGTTTAAATAGCAGAAGGAAAGCTCAGTAATACCAAGGTATCAAATATCTAGTCAAATGGTATTCATTGGCAAGGCAGATTATGGAACCACAATGACTGGAATTATCCACTTATTTCAAGCGAGAATTTATCTCTTTATCAGAGACAAAGTATCAGTGGTTAAATCTGCTGTTATAGAAAACTGACTTCAAAAACTGAGCCAGCTATTAAAGTTCTCAATTAATGTGATTTCAGGCTTCCCTGCTACAACTTTTTTGCCCCAATAGACATAAAGTATTATTTAAACCTTGGAAAAGCCTTCATTGTAGATTCCTTAACAATAAAATAAATTAAACCTTATGGCCCCTTCTATAAATGTGCTGCTGGTTATTTACACAATACAAGAACATAAAACGGGATTTAAGAGAAAAAATATCACAGAAAGTGCTTGGATATAACAGAAAACAACAAGAACAAATTGAACACACTTAGAACAATCAGATAAACATTTTGATTTTGTGTCTTTGTGCTCCCTCGTGGGTTATGCATGTTTTCCCTTTCACATGTTCCCTCAGGCATGTTGCAGGTAAGACTGCATTTAGATATTTGTTCACTCACCAACACACTTCCCCAAAGGCAAGTTTGTGTCTGTTTAAGACTTTGTTTCTCCTTTGAAGATGTCTAGTTCCCTTCAAAACAAAGCCTCTACCTCCCAACCCCCCTTCAAAGAAAACAAGTGAACTATCCATGCAAAAAAAATCTGTGTGTGGTTGGGAGTCGTGAAATGAGTAAGAATAAAACAATAAAAGAATATAAATATCACAATTAGAACAACACTGAGAATAAAACCATACTAAGGACTTTGGCATATGGCCTTATTTGCACCCTAATTCAGGCAGAAACACTTCTGATAATTTTAACAACTGGATCGTAACAAGGGGCTAGAAGCCCACAAGTCTGGGGACTGCTCCATGCCACTCCCAGTGAGTCGGCTTTGAAGGGGTGGCAGGAGTGGCCCCTTGTGACACAGGAGGGTTCTGTCAGGGCCTTCGGTGATGCAGCACATTTTGGTGTCCTTGTGACACGGCAAAGCCACGCCCTGCAGGGGTATGTAAGGGGTGCGGAGCACTGGGGTTCCCAGTCCCAGGAGAGCAGCTCTCCCAACATGAAGCAGCTCCCAGGACCCCTCTGCACTAGATGATGTCAGAGGAGGACAAGGCAAACCCCAGCTCCCAGCCACCCAGCCCCTTTGTCCTCCTGGCTGGAAGACCAGGCCCCTAGCGGGCAGTGGGTGGGACAGGTGGCAGCTCAGTCCTGTCCCTGTAGGACTGAGAAGGAGGAGGCCTTTGTCACCATGGACAAGTGGGAATACAACATGGACCAAGAGCTTTCTCCATGGACAGGTGGCAGCAGCCCAGAGCCTTGCCTGTGGGAAGTGACAGCCTGAGAGTTTTACCAATGGTAGGAAGTCCCAGAAGGTTCTCCGTGTGGAGCCATGAGACATCAAGAATTGCACCAGTGCGAGGTAGGTGTGGGAGTCCAGTGGGGAGATACCACACAGCAAGAGCTGTTCCACTGGGAAGGAAGTGTGACAGTCCAGGAGCTGTATCAATGGCACCTTTCCTACCCCAGGGAGTCCCACAGAAGCCAGGCTGGCAGCTGCTGCTTCCCTGGCTAGACCTGAGGAGGAGGAACCTCTTGAGCCTCTGGCTCCTGAGATGGAAAAGGCACCAGATTTTCCTGCCCTCAATGAGGAGCTGCCATCAGCAGGAACAGAGAGCCCAGTGCCTGCCTCACACAGCCCCCCAGGCTGCAGCCAGGCTTGTGCTGGACTTAGCGTGGAACATTAACGTTGAGTAAGGCTGTGCTGGAGATCCAGGCATCTGAACAGATGCCACCAGCCAATGGAACAGAGGCACCTGGAGCAGAACACAGCTGCAAACTAAAAGCTGCAGCTCCAGCATGAAAGGAAGAGATCCAATCTCTATCCTGCACAGCCCTTGCTGCCCCCCTCCAGCCCCTCCCCAAGCCCCCTGGGCACACAGACCCCAGCGAACAGTAAGAGAAGGCAGAAAGGGGGTCAGTACTGCCACAGGAAGACAGAGAGGAGGGGGCTTGGCTGGCAAACTTGAGCCTTCCCACTCAGATCAGGAGAAAGACTAAAAGCTACCTAAAGGAATAAGGAACTAATATCAAGAAGCGACCCAAGGGGAAGCCTGCACTGAGCCAGAGCTGACCCCAGGAGATGCTGGCTGTCACAAGGACATTTCCAAGGAGGAAGCCCGCATGAAGCAGAACCTGACCCCAGGAGAAGCTGATAGCAAGCAGAATGTATCCCAAAGGAAAGCCTGCTGTGAGCCACAGCTGTCCCCAGAAGAAAACGGTATCTACTTGGAAGTTTTCCAAGTAGAAGCCTGCAGTGAACCAGAGCACCCCACTCAAAGTGAAATGCTGATAGCAAACTAGAAGAATCCAAAGAGAAAGCCTGCAGTGAGCAAAAGCTTGCCCAAACAAATGCTGGTCACTATCAGGAAGTGTCCCAAAGGAAAGCCTCCAGAGAGCAGGAGCTCTCCCTAGGAGATGCTGGTAGCTACAAGAACATATACCAAAGGCAAGCCTGCAGAGAGCCACAGCTGTCCCAGAAAACTGCTGACAGCTATCAGGAAGCTTCCCAGGGGAAGCTGACATTAAAAAGGGGCAGACCCCAAAATAAGCTGGTGGCTACCAGAAAGAATCCAAGGTGGACGCTTGCAGTGAGCCAGAGCTGTTCTCAGGAAATTCTGGTATCTACTGAGATGCATCCCAAAGGGAAGCCTGCAATCAGGCGAGGCTTCTGCACTCCTGCACCCACAACCTATGCAATAAACCACATGGTCCAAGAGCCGCCCTGGTCCCAAGAGACCTCTCTTCCTTTTCCAACTGACAAGAGTTCTTCCTCCAGTGCTGGTTCCTAGGCACAGCGAGTACAACCCCCAGCACAGCCTCTTGGCGCAGTTCCACGATCCGGAATGGAACAAGCTCTGCACGTCATGCAACGCAACTTTCCTGGATTCTTCCTAGCAGCCCGACGGTCACTCCTTACCCAGCTTGCCTGGCACCATAGACCCAAACTTGCCCGGAAGCAGCAGTAGCACCTGTCCACATTGTCCAGTCAGCTCGGACCCAGGAAGCGCTTCCCAGATGCCAGACTGGATGACACACGATACCTCCCAGCCCATGAATACCAACGTGATGGCACCTGCAATTCCCCTGGATGTGCCCAGAGGAGATAGCCAGGCAGTTGCTTACAAAAAGCCAAAGCACTGCTGCTCCATCGTGTACTATGAACTGAACACCCGCATCGGGGAGGCATTCCACGCGCCCTCCACCAGCGTCATGGTGGACGGCTCCACCGAGACCTCCAACAACAGGAATATGTTCTGCCTGGGGCTGCTTTCCAACATCAACCACAACTTTGGCATTGAGAACTCAAGGCAACACATTAACAGACGTGTCCATCTCTACTATGTCGGATGGGAGGTGTACGCCAAATGTCTGAGCGACACCTGCGTCTTTGTGCAAAGTCTGAACTGCAACTACTTCAGTGTTTGCAAAAATGAATGAACAGGACAATTTCTAGTATTGAGTCTCCCAGTTGTTCATCAGAATGAGGGAGATGAAACAGGGAAATCTTACACTGCAACAGGACAGGTGAGCCAGGAGAACTGAAAGTATAGGACAGGAAATGTCCAACAAGAGAGACGTCTATGAAACCATGCTGCGCCTCCTAACCAAGCATGGATCCCCCATCATTAAGCGGGACATTAAGTCCCTCCTACGATGGGTGTCACTCATATTCCTCAATACCACCCCTTCTTCTATTTTTACTCTTCACTACTGGGATAAAATTGGCATAAAACTCTACGATCTGGCTACGCTGCCTGGTCATGAGCCAGAGCTACATTTGCTCCCGTCTTGGAGAGTGGTCTTGGACACAGTTAAAAAAGAGGGGGGGGGAGCGAGGCAGCCTGTGAGGCTACAGAAGAGACAGCCCCCGCAGCTGTGCCAAACCAAGATCTGCCCGGGTCCCGCTCCCCGTCCTGTCCTCACCCCCTCCCCAGCAACCACCAGGGATAGAGCCCAGTCACCCCCTTTTGCCCTGCCGCTATCCCACCAGAAACCCCAGAGCCACCAAACGCTCATTGCTTAAGCAGACACTGACTCTAGCAGTGATGCAAAGACTTTCGACCTTGGCCCTGAAAAAGATCTGGACTTGTTCCCTTCAAAAAAGCATGACAATTGGTTGCGGATAAAAAATGAAAATTCTTAAGGGACAGAGACTTTGATACTGCAGCTGAAATCTTTGTAATCCCCATGTGTCTTGGCCCAAGGCGGGGGGAATCCACAACAGGAGCCCTCGGGTCACTCAGAAATTAAGGGATTGCGCCATACCGCGGCAGAATATGGTCTGGGGTCCCATTACTTCAGTAATTTATTGAGAGCAACTTTTACTACCCACCTCATGACTCCTCATGACGTTAAATCCTTGGCAAACCTTTTGCTCACCCCAATGCAGTTTGCGATATTCATGGCTCAATGGAAAGAAGACTGGAGATTTTAACTGTAACATACACAGGCCACGCAAATCAAGCCTTAGCTACCTTAACTACTGACCACTTAGCAGGGGGAGGGAATGCATACTGACCCAAATGGCAAAGCCGCCTTGCCGAGAGAAACTCTAGAGGGGATTACGAAGGCAGCGCATTTTGCGTTCCCTAAAGTCCCTGATGCCAAAACCCCGCAACAGTTTTTCATCTAACAGGGTCCCCAAGAACCCTATACGGAGTTTGTGGACAGATTAAAACAAACACTGGAAAGGCAGATTGATAATCATCAAGCCATGGAAGTCATGCTCCTCAAACTGGCTATACAAAATGCTAATGATGACTGCAAACACCTCTTGAAAACCCTGCTCCCCAAGAGCCTGAGCCGACTTTGCTCCAAATGATTGAGGCTTGCAACCGACTGGAGACATTGCAACACACCACAGTAATTACCTACCAAGCCATTGGGCAAGGCATGATGCTTTTGCCGTTTGGAAACTTCACAAAAATGGCCAGCCTTTGCAGGGAAACTTATCTTGCAGTGCGGGATGGCGACGCGTGGAGACAGAAGTGCCACAGCCAACCCAGCAGCCACTGCAGCCCGGACCCACCTTCAGCTTTCAGCCAGCCCTGCCCTCACCACCCGAACCCTTGCAGGATTACGTGCAGCCACTCCAGGGAGCACTGGAATGGACGTACCAACCAGTGACACAGTAACATTGACCGACCATTCAGTGTTTTGTCTCCCCACAGGAATTTGTGGACCTTTGCCATCAGTTTACCATGCTTTGCTTTTAGATCACCTACCTTGGTGACAGGGTTGTTTGTTATACTAGGGGTAATTGACTCTGACACAGCTGGGGAGAAAAAAATCATGACTTGGACCCCACAGCCACCCTGCATGATCCGGGCAGGGAGCAAAATCGCTCAGCTTGTGCTTTTCCCAGTAGCCCCCTTACCCACACCCCCAATAGCTGGACAAAGGAGAGGCAGATTTGGTTCTATGGGGGCACCACAGATTTTCTGGACACAACACATCACTTCCCAGCATCCCACTTGGCAATGCAAAATGTCTCTGAAAGGCAAGGAGTTAATTTCAACCAGGCTCATCGATACAGGCTACAGGCGCAGATATTAGTCTTAACTGCTGACATCAATGGCCTAATGACTGGCCATTAATGCCTGTCCCCCAGGTTCTTTCATGGGGGGGTGGGAGCAGTCAAAGCTATCAGAGCCAACACCTGGTACCTGAGGAAAGGTAGCTACTGTCAAGGCCTTTTGTGCTGTCTGCACTGCTGATCTTGTGGAAGAGGGATGTCCTGTCTCAATGGGCAATTTTCATGCAGTCAAATTTTGTATAAGGGTCATTGGGGAGCGTCGGACCCCCAAACTAAAGTGGAGAACCTCTGACCCAGTTTGGACGGCCCAATGGCCCCTATCTGCAGAAAAACTGTGCGTATTACAACAACTTGTACAAGAACAGCTGGAAAAAAGGACATATAATCCCATTTAACAATCCTTAGAATTCACCCATGTGTGTAATTAAAAAGTGGTCTGGGGGATGGAGACTGTTGTATGACTTGAGGAAAATAAACGAGGCAATAGAGGGAATGGGGCCCCTACAACCAGGGCTCCCTTCCTCTTCCATGATCCCTAGAAATTGGAATCTAACAGCGATTGATTTAAAGGACTGGCTTTTTTATACTCTGCTGCCTTCAGACAATGCACCCCAATACAGCTTTTCTGTGCCAAGTATTAATATGTGGGCATCACTAGATCGATAACATTGGTTGGTATCACCTCAAGGAATGCAAAACAGCGCTACTATATGGCAGTGGTATGTGGCAAAAACCCTAAGCCCGATCCACTAACGAATGTTCTGTTGTATCATTATATGGATGTTCCATATATGGATATTCGTATCTCTGCAGAGACTGTGGTTCGTGTGGAAAAAGCAGTGCAGGCTGTCTGCCAAGCTGTTACATCAGCGAGCCTGACCATTGCTTCTGAAAATGTTCGAAAGACATCTCCCTGGAAATATTTGGGCTGGCAAATACACATGCATTCTATTTCATCACAACTCTTCAAATTTCGACTGAAATCAAAATTGCATGATGCACAGAAATTGCTAGGGACAATACATTGGGTTCGTCCCTTGCTTGGGGTTTCAAATGCAGATTTAGAGCCACTCTTTGCCCTTCTGGAAGGAGAACCCGACCTTTTATCACCTAGACACTTAAACGAGGAAGCACAGACTGCACTTCAGAAAGTAGCTGATGCTATCTCTCAGAGACAATCAGCTAGATGGGCTCCTGAACTGTCACTGTGGCTAATCATTTTGAACCCTAACAGGCAACCTCATGCCTGAATATTTCAATGGGACTCAGAAAAGCCAGACCCTCTGTTAATCATCTAATGGGTCTTTCTGCCTAATAATATGCCCAAGACTATTTCCATGCAAGATGAACTTATGGCTATGTTGATTATCAAAGCTCGTCAAAGACTGACCTGTTTGGCTGCGAAAGATTTTTATCGTATCTATATACCTCTCACAATATTCTATTTGAATTGGTTGCTACAGATGTCTGAAAAATCGCAAATTGCAGAAATAGCAGGTTACCCAAGGCAGATATCTATCCATCCACCTAAACACATATTATTGAACTCTTCTTTTAATTTACTCCCCAAGCCAAAGAGAAGTGAGACTCCTTTGCAGGCTATGACAACATCCGCAGATGGTTCTGGAAAAATCCATTAATCAGCAATTGTATAGAAGGATTCTGAAACTGGAACCTGGCAATCTGGTATTACTGTTGTCGAAGGGTCTCTGCAGATTAGTAGAATTAGCTGCCGTGGTTAGAGTGTTTCAGAAACTCAACACACCTTTTAATCTGACTACTGACTCAGCCTATGTTTCAGGTATTGTACGAAGAGCAGAGAACTCTGTTTTGAAAAATGTTAAAAATTACATTCATTTTTCCTGGTTGAAACTGCTGGTTTCTCTGTTATACAGAAAGCAAGCTCCTTACTTCGTTATGCATATAAAGTCACACACTAATTTGCCCGGCTTGCTCACTGAAGGTGATGCCCAAGCAGACCTGTCAACCTGATCAGTGCAGCATGTTTTGCCTAACAAAGCCCAACAAGCTAGACTGAAACACTTCTTTTTTCACCAGAACACTGAGGCTTTAGTAAGACTTTTCCAATGAACCTCCAACACAGAAATGAGTTTACAGAGGCAACTGGACTTGTATCTGGTCAAAGCTGCTGTTAATTTCCTTTTCCATAGAGTAGATTTTAATGCATCTGCTCCAAAGCAGATTCACACTGTTAAGTATGTGGGGACGTGAAGTTCAAACTCCAACACTGCTAAATCCTAAGGGGATTGTCTTGGCTTTGTTCTCGGGATGATTGGGCTGAGAGCCAAGTCACAAATCCTGCTTCCTCCTCATGAGGAGGTTCCAGATCATATGTGTTTGCTTTTATTGGCTTTACAGTAATGATGAGTACACACAAGTAATGATTATGTATAATAAGAAATAAAACTTTTAATGTGTTTTGATCTAAAAAAAAAAAAAAAAGGGGGGGGGAGGAAAAAAAGATTAGCTTTAAGGGAGTAGCAGTGCCTAACTCACTGAAACAGAAGCAGCAAACTGATCAAGCAAACTGCTCCAAGGCAAAAAGCAGAAGTAAATCTTTCAAAGTTTGTTAAAAGCTGAACAATCAGTTAGAAGAAACTACAAGAAAAAAACAAGAAGTTATCCAAAAACCACTTCACAAAATAAAAATTAAAACTCCACCTGAATAAACTAATGTAATTAACAGTTTCTCTCAGGCATGTTTTTGCCAAGAAGTTTGTGTCTTTTCTCTCTTCTAGGAATGCCAAACATCCCTGCATCCAAGATAAAGAACAAAAAAAAGAAACTGCCAACAGCCACACCACATCTGAATTTGATAACCACTTCTTCTCATGGACTCTTGTTACCAACACATAAAATCGAACTGTGTGAAAACCAAAGGAATTTAAAGCGTCACCCTAGTAGCTTGCATTGTTATTTTCTTTATGAGTAACTTAACAAGAGAACAAATATAGTTAAAGCATTCTACATAATATTGAGTTAAATTTTTGCATAACTACTTTTGTCTTTTGCTGAAAAAAATAGTATAACTAAAGTATAATTTGTCTCAACAAATCTTATCCTGAGAGTTAGTAAAACAAGAAAGTTCATACATATTTAAAATCATAGAAATATGTGCTAACTTTCCCAGTCCTGCCTCAAAAGGCTCCAAAAGTATTATAATTTGGCTTTGTTTTTCAAATTTACTAATCAGTGAATTAAAAAATCTTAACAAATTCAAACAAGAACTATGTGAAAAATGATTAAACACCCCTTCATAAGTCAAAGGAAGTAACCATAACCTACAAATAACTCATTAATAAAAACAGAAAAACCTTTTACCAGCTCTCAGATTAATGTACTGTTAAATTTCATGCCTTTTCTACCAAATTAACACAGATGAACCATCTTGGCTAGACAGTTTGTTTGATGGCTGGGGTTTGACACCTTGGCTTAAAGCATTTTTTTAGGATAGGAATGCACATGATGATTGTCGTAGTATTTATATTAGTTATGACACCTTGCTTGTTGCAGTGTGTGCAGAGATTAATCAGTCAGGCCATTTTTTTGGTAACTACAGAAAGGGGTAATATGTGAATACACAAAACAGAAAGACAGATTTAATTAGCATAGCTAGCTTGATAACCAGAATGTCATGGCATAGACAAACAGAATTTTGAAGATTACAGAACGTGGGATTAAAGCTGTTTATAGCAAACAGGAGATTCAGACAATCCTCTGCAAGCAAAAGATGTTGTAAAATGTATGACTTGTCTGTGTGATTTATAACCTGATAATCGCAGTAGGAAAGTGTTAACCCTCCTGAAATGGTATATAGGCTCTGGGAAAACTTCAGTAAAATCAAATTCTGATCACAAATCAGTCTTCCTGTCTATCAATCATCAATACCAGGGTGGACACTACTCCCAAGCAAGACAATGAGAGCAGCACCTTTGAGCTGTTGCTCTATGGCGCAATGGTGTTAGCAAGCACAGGCAAGAGACAAGAATGAGAAGGAGAGCCACCTGCTTATTCATTCCAAGAGTTTTGTTGAAAGACCAAATTCCCAAAATGACACGACAAACAGAACCCAGAAACACACGCTGTAACTTGCTTATAAACTGGGGACGCCAAGGGGTGGGAACCAGGGTTCAACCAATAAGAAAAGTGAGTGGGAGGATCACAAGGCGTGGCTTATAAAACCATAACCAATGAGAGGACATAAGGGGAGGGTATAACCTTTACAAACCAATGGTGCACTGAGTACTGTAGAACTTTCTGGAACTAAAGGCAGGGACAAACAAGGATTGACAACCAGCTAGGTGGGGTACTAGGCAAGGGGTTTGCCCATAGGGAAGACTGAGGAGGAACAATCTGGAAAAAAGGCAGGGCTAGGGTGGATGGACAACTCAGGGAGGAGTACAACT
This sequence comes from Pycnonotus jocosus, assembly GCA_013400435.1. NCBI lineage: Eukaryota > Metazoa > Chordata > Aves > Passeriformes > Pycnonotidae > Pycnonotus > Pycnonotus jocosus. The sequence continues at coordinate 83,651 of VWYP01033071.1, read as the reverse complement.
TTAGGAATAAACCATTCACTTAAAAGGAACAGGGGGTTACAGAACTTGTGACCATCAGCTATCATAACAAACTTCAATGCACTACCACACCCCAAGAGAAGCTGGTAGATACCAGAATGTATCCCAAGTGGAAGCCTGCAGTGAGCAAGAGCTGTCTCCAGGGAAAGACAGTAAATACCAGGAAGTATCCTAAGAGGAAGCCTGCAGACAGCCAGAGCTGTCCCAGGAAGATGCTGGTAGTAGCAAGGATGTTTCCCAAGGGAGAGTCTGCAGTGAGCAGGAGCTGACTCCAGGGAATGACAGTACATACTAAGAAGTGTCCCAAGGAGAAGCCTGCAGTGAGCCAGAGCTTGCCCTGGGAGGCACTGGAAACTACAAGAAAGTGTTCCAAGTGGAAGCCTGCAGACAGCCAGTGCTGGTCCCTGGAGATGTCAGTAGCAACAGCAAAGTATCCAGAGGGGAAGCCTGCATTGAGCCAGAGCTGTCCCCAAGAAATGCTGGTAGCTGTTGGGAAGTGACCCAAGGGGAAGCCTGCAGTGAGCTGGAGCTGTCCCTTGGAAATACTGCTAGCTACGAGAAAGTGTTCTACAAAGGAGAAGCCTGGAGTGAGCCATTGCTGCCCCTTGGAGATGACAATATCTGCTGGGAAGTATCCAAAGGCGAAGCCAGAGCTGACCCAAGGAGATGATGGTAGATACCAGGGAGCATTGCAAGGGTAAGCCTGCAATGAGCCAGAGCTGTCCACAGGAAAAGCTGGTATCTACTTGGATGTATCCCAAGGGGAAGCCTGCAATGAGCCAGAGCTGACCACAAGAGATCCTGGTATCTACTGGAAAGCGTTCCAAGGGGAAGCCTGCAATGAGCCAGAGATGGCCCTGGGAGATGACGGTACATACCCAAAAATGTCCCAAGAGGAAGCCTGCAGTGAACCAGAGCTGACACCAGTATAAGCTGGTATCTACTGGAAGTTTCCCAAGGGGAAGCCTGCAGTGAGCCAGAGCTCTGCACAGAAGAGAAAAGTAGATACCAGGAAGTTTCCCAAGGTGAAGCCTGCAGTGCATCAGAGGTTACCCCAGGAGATGCTGGTAGCTACCAGGAAGTGTCCCAAGGGGAAGCCTGCAGTGAGCAAGTCCTGTCATCAGGAGATGCTGGTAGCTACCAGGAAGTTTCCCAACGGGAAGCCTGCAGTGAGCCAGAACTGTTCCAGGGAGATTGTGGTAGCTACAAGGAAGTGACCCAAAGAGAAGCCTCTAGTGAGCCAGAGCTGACCCCAAGAGATGACAGTAGATACCCTGACAGTAGCTACCCTGTCCTAAGGGGAAGCCTGCAGTGAACTAGAGGTGACCCCAGGAGATGCTGGTAGCTACTGGGAAGTATCCTGGGGGAAGCCTACACTGAGCAGGAGCTGACCCTTGGAGAAGCTGCTTTTTATGGGGAAGTATCTGAAAGGGAAGACTGCAGTGACCTAGAGCTGTCTAAGGAGACGCTGATAGCTTCCAAGAACAGTCCAACTGAGATGAACACATTGAGCAAGAGCTGTCCCAAGCAGACATCAATAGTTTCCAGGAATTTCCTGATTGGGAAGAATCTGTTGAGCAACAGCTGTCCCTAGAAGTTGGTAGCTACCATGAACTGTCCAAATGGGAAGAGTCCATTGGCTAAGAGTTTTCTGAGGAGAAAGCCTCCATTGGCCAGGAGATGCGAAAAGGGAATGGTAACCAACCATTTGTGCAGTCTACGTGGGAAAACAACAGTGACAAAGAGCTAATGCAGGACAACTGGGAACACATGAGGTTCCAGAGCATCAGGGTCAAGCCCTTGCTGCAGGCGGAGGACAAGTGGGACAAAGTTAATGTCCTTAAGCTGTGCAAAGAAGACAGAGAGCAAAGACTAGGAGGTTTTGCAGGAGATGGCTCCCAGTGCCTGTCCCTTGCAAAGCTTGCCTTGTTGAGTGCCAGGCATTTGAGCCGTTCCCCCACGAGTCGGTCTGTGCCGCAACTGCCCAAACCCCCAGAGGACAGGCAGCTTCTCCCGCCTTCAAGGAGCAGGCACCAGAGGCAGGGACAGAGACCCCGATCCCTGCCCTGCACATCTGCCCCAGCTCCTCAGCTTCCCAGCTGGGAGCCCAGGCCCTCAGCCAGCAGCTGGCTCCCCTTGGAAATGTCCCTCCCTCCTCAGGCTGGCACTGCAGACACTGCGCAGCCTCTTCCACTGTCCCTGCCAGGCTGGGCCCCACAGATCTAGCTGGTGTGCAGCCTGCTCAGCGTTCTGAGAGAGCCACACAGGCTGCCTTTGCTTGGACACATCCTTGCAGGCTGAGCAACCCCTGGCTGCTTTGGATGGCCCCAAGTGAGTCTCCCCAAGCTCAAGTGTTTCCCATGTGGCCAGCCCCAAATCAGCCATTTCCTCCCATCCTGAAAGGATTACTCATGATCCTTTGAGATTTTATCCACGAGGAATGGGCATAGACAGGAGATTGTTCCCAGGACCCCACTGCACACTGCAACAGGACTGCAACACACACAATTCATCCAAACCAAATAGAAGTTGGTTTTAAAAACAGTAGTAGTAAAACAAAACAAAACAAAAAACCCAAACAAACAAAAAACATAAAAGAAAAAAAACTACTAAGAATAGGAATAAGAATAAAGAAAAAAAATAAGAATAAGGAATAATAACAAGAACATAAAAAAAAAGAAACATAATCAGAATCAGATTATGTAGAAGAAATAGTAGTAGTAAATAATAATAATAGTAATAATTTCCCATCTCTATCTCTCTCCTTCTCATTTCTTGTTAAATGAAATCTATGTTAAAGAAAATCTGTATCTTGTCATCATATGATCTCCTTTGCACCTTAATCCAGGCAGAGGCATCTCTCCATAATCCAATTTTAACACATTTTCTGCCCAGTCTGTGTTTGTGCTTGGGATTGCCTTGACCCAGGTGCAGTACCTAGCATTTGCCCTTTGGAACTTAATGAGGTTAATAGAGGTCCACTTCTCAAGCTTGTCCAGGTACCTCTGGAGGGCATCCCTTCCTTCCTGCATGCTGACTACAACAGTCAGCCCAGGGTCACTGGCAAACTTGCTGAGAGTGCCTCAGTCCCTCTGTCAGTGTCACTGACAAAGAGGATAAACAGCACCAGTCCCAGCACTGACCCCTGAGGATGCCTCTTATCACTGCTGTCCAATTGGACATCAAACCACTGACCACAAACCTTTCCATGTGACCATCCAGCCAATTTCAAGTGGTCCATCCATCAAATCCATCTCTCCAGTTTAGAGAAAACAATGTCATGCTAACAGTGTCAAATTCTTTGCACAAGTCCAGGCAGATGGCATCAGTTCTCTTCCCTCATCCACCAACACTATTACCCCTTTTTTTCTCTCAGTCCCTGACTTTTCCTTTTGTCAATTGGATAGTGTAGCTGGAGCACTAGCCAGTGAACAGAGGCAAAATAGTCATTGAGTATATCGGCCTTCTTCATAGCCTAGGCAATCGGTTCTCCCATTTCCTTCCAGAGAAGTCTGACATTTTCCCTAGTCTCCCCTTTATCTCCAACATATTCCTTCATGGTGCATTTTATTTAGGCAGAAGGTGGGAAACTGATCTAGAGGCACTAAACATATCAGAACGCACAGATCTCACACTGGGTCATATTACCAAGCATATGATGACACTCAAGAGACCAGCACACCAGTACCATTACATCTCCAGAAGGCTGTTCTTCCACAAATATCTAATTAAACCAGAACTTTCTGGGGCAAGCCTGTGCATGTGACACAGATCTTGCACTATTTCATCACTACTGCCACCCAGCCCTCTGACTGCACAAGCCTGCCCTGAAGCAACAGTTATGTGCCCTAAGGAGCAGCCACCCACTACAGCAACTCATCCTGAAGTAAGGAAATCTATTTAGGCACTCGCTACCCACTCTCTCAAGAAACAGGTAGTGTCAGCTTAGAAACTTTTTCAGAGGAAACAGCTTTTAAAAGAGAGGGAGAGGTATCTCCCTCGGATGATACCTATCTGGAGAGGTATCACAGTATTTCTAAAGGATGTGAAAGAAAAATAAAACAATTCCGTAGGGATTTTTCTTCATTATCACCCCACCCAGAGAAGTGAGCACACAATGGGCAAAGGTCCGAGCTGGGGACGTGTGCAGCTAACAGCTTTTTAAGAACCTCCATTTTCAGTTACTTCAACAAAATTACCAGCGAACAAAGTGGAAGTTATTGTAGGAAACTGCAGACTAAAAATCATCATTTAGGTTGTGAAATGTTTGTTTTCATTGAAAGTAGAGGGCCTTCAAACCCGTAAGTTACTGTGGGCGTTTGGCAGCATTGTCTTCATCAGACATTTCCCAAACCTGTCCCTCTTTCAGGACCACAGTCTTACGCATTTTTGCTGGGTGGAGACCTTTAAAACCAAGGAGCCCCTGCTCGGGGCGTCCTGCCTTGGAAGGCCGTGGCCGGGCTCTGAGGGACGTGTGAGCCCCGCGCGGCTCTGGGGAACCGAGCTGGCCCAAACCAAAGCAACCACGGCTCCCAGCCCGGGATATTCCTAGGCGGGTCAGAGGGAGCAGAGCCCCGAGCACATGAGGAGCGGGCAGAGCGCTCTGGGGCCCCGCTCTCCCTCCCCGGCGCTGGCGGGGATCAAAGGAGAAGGCGCGGGCACTCGCTGGCTCCGGGGCCCAGCAGCGGCCCGCGATGGAGGCGGGCGAGCAGCGGGGGCGGCTGCGGCGGGAGGAGGCCGAGCTCTATCGAGGGCACCGAGCGCTGGAGCGCACGGAGGAAGCGCTGAACGCCGCGTTCCCGCCGCGCCGAGGGCTCTCTGCTGGGAGGTGTCAGCGAGGGCAGCGGCAGCACCCGGAGGGACCCGGAGCGGCCTCTCCTGGCCCCGCGTCCCGGTGTGGGTGCCCGCCGTGCCCCTGCCAGCCCTTGCTCTCAGGCGAGGGGGTGCAGCGAGGAGCTTGACGGCTCTGTGCTGACAATTCAGTGCTTCCCCTCTGGCCCGGGCAAGGACTGCAAGGGTTCTGTGTTTGTGGCCACTGGCACTTGCACGCCGCGCCAAGTACATGTCCACAATAGCCGGGCTTCTTGTTCTCTGCTGGCTCCTTGTCTGGACCCAAGAAACCAAAGCAGTCCACAATGGACGTCCCTAACAAAACTGCTGAGCAGTGACAACTTTGGGGCCAGCGGCGACAAGAGACTGGGTGCTATTCGCACTGCAGCTGCTCTTGAAAGGCAAATGGGCCTGGCTGGAAGGGCCGAGAATCAGACCAATTTTATCTGTTCCCACTTGGCAAAATATTGTTGACAGTACCTAATGCAACCTCAATTAGTGTCAATACTGGAATTGCCAATACTACAATAGTAAGCTGCCCGTGAAAAAAGAAATTCTAGTATGTTCTTTGATGGGAGAGTGGCTGTGGAATTGAAAGATTTGATTGCATCTTATACTGTTTCCCATCTCCAAGTGTTTTGCCATCACTAGTTGAAAGGACTAGAACTTGTAAACACCTTCCTTGCTGGTTGGCATGTTCCTCTTCTTTGTAACTCTTAGTGTTTCCTAGTTTTCCCATTTAGTAAGTCGTGGTTTGGTGACTCTCTGATAACAGATGAAATAATGAAACTAGGGTGGAGGTATGTAGTAAACCTCAGGTAGCAACTTAATCCTTTTTCTAAACCTACGTTGGTGTTTATTAACTACAGAGACACAAATATATTGGATTATGATAGTTCATGAGGCCCATTGCAGACCACACTGAAAGAAGGAAGAGATCTGCCTACTAGCAGCAGGCTTGGTTTCCAACTTTCTCACTTGCTTCTCACAGCTCAAAGCTTGCTGGAACAGATAAATCATAGAATATGCTGAGTTGGAAGGGACCCATAATGGATTTGTTCAGTGGTGGATTTGATTGAAGCATATTTCATGGAATAAAAACCTCTTTGTCTGGAAATTGGCTTTTAATGAAGTTCTTTCTCATTCATTTAACACTAACTGCTTATCTAAAGGTTCAAAAGCTCCAGTAAATATGCAAATTAGTTGGAAGAAAAGTTCTTGATGGAGTTGGTCAGCCAATTAGAAGTAGAAATATAATCTACAGTTTAAAAATATAAGAAGGTATGAACTGCTTCTTTCTGTTTTATTTATTTTACTAGGACAATATCAGGGAAGAGGTACTGTTCTCACATCCCAAGAAGCATTTTATTTTCCATTTTTATGAGGAGAAATAAATCCCTTTGACTCAACCATTGAGTATTTAACTTGGGAAAAAAAAAGTGTCATGAAAAGTTAGACATGTGGCAGCAATTATGAAAACTTTATTTTACATGAATTAGACAATATTTTATGAGTGGGATCTGATAGAATACCTTTGTAAATTTTTTTCTGTCTTAATGATCATGTAGGTTTTCCTTACACCCTGTACTAATCTTATAAGTTCACTTTTGTTTTATCTTTATTTTTCAGCTCCTTTTGTTTCTCTTTGTGTGACACTCTTTCAGAAAAATACAGTACAGGTGAAAGTATAGGTGAAGGCTCTTTTTCTGCACTGAGCTGATAGATTGTTGTGGGTGATGGTAAAGTCAGACATATCCATGTAGCACCTGCAGTGCAAAATTGGTGACTCACCTCTTCCCCAGTCTGAAATAGTCAAGTTAGATCTTTGCAGCTCTAGCTTTTGTGGAGTGATTATTTCTAATTTCCCTAAGTTAACTCTGGTTCACTTCATTCTTGAATTTCGTGTAACTTCATAGGTATTCACTGGATGTAAGCTAGTACTGTTAATGTAGGCAACTCTGTGAAATTTGTAAATGATTTCTTCCTAAAGTGAATTTTCTTAATATCATCTATTCTTCATCTTTACAGACAGATAGGCTTAAATTATCTGAGACAAAAGTAGCTGATCATGACAGATGTCCTTAAGCATGAATGCTGATAAATCATGGTACGACAGGCTACCAACAGCTCCAATAAAAGATGTCCTAACGACGGTATAATCCTTAAAATAACTCCATTCTATTTTGATAGCATCATATGTATATGTTAAGCAGATCTGTCAGAGAGCTTTTGCCTATGTAGTTATAATTTAGGTCAAAAAAATTTAATAATGTCTGCAATTACCGAAGTGTAAGAGGCTACAAAGAAGGTACTGGATGAGAAAAGATAAGTGGAGCAAATAGATGTGGAGATATGTTCTTGTACAGTTGGTAAGGACGTACTTTGTAGTCTTTCAAATGATATTTCAAAGTTATAAATTAAATAATGTTTTAAAAGTTTTTACATAATTTTGTTGTTTGCATGTTTTTTTTCAGAGGATTTGTTCCATTGTAATGGCTACTCTTTCTCAAAAACTGAAAACGCTTTACCTGAAACAACTAAAGCTGATGAGAAAGAAAGAAATTACTCTGTTCGTACTGCTGTGAAATGGGTCAATGAATCACTGAACAGAATGTTAAGAGACTTGGGGCCTACTGACCAGTGTCAAACTGATAAGATGCTTGGGTAGGTCTTGCATATTAGAAAAATGATTACATTTGAAATGTTATGAAATACAGTGACAAGCAAAAGAGAAAGAAAGAAGAGGATGAGATGGGAACAGTGGGTAGTATAGAGTAAAAGGAAGTGTGCAAACATCCAACTAGAGGAAAAAGGGAAAAAAAATACTGTGAGAGTAGAAAAACAAGGTAAGAATATATGGCTGAAAAAAGCAACCCAGAGGAGAAGAGCACACTTTATTATCTCCATGTATTCATTAAATTCAGACAAAAAGGGGTTGATATCACTTATTGGAAGGGCAGAAAATTTTGGCAAATTAATATTTATCAGTTTAGTTGCAACTATCATATACTGCCAGTAAAACCTTCCAATTCATATGCTGGATGTGTGCACAGTAAACTCACCTTTGACCTGAAATGTAACTGCTGCTGCTGTTAAATCCATCCAGATATCATCATGGTGTATATATATTATACTTTCAGTCAAGCTTCTTCTGATATATATATTCATGCTTTTCACTAATTGAGACATTACATATAGTACTTGTTTTCATGAATTGTGACTTTACTGTAATATTATTGTTAGACTCAGTGCCTGACTGTTTGGAGCCAGTATAGAACAGTCCCCAAGTACAGCAGTCCTTGGGAATCAGATCACTTATTGCAGCCTCAGTAGATTCTTCCTGTAGGTGTTCATGTAAGCACTGTGGACAGTAAATATGATAGTGGGAACTGCTTGGCTTTAAGCATTTTGAATCAAACTGTATCTGAAAGGGAAATAAATTCCTATGACATTATAATAAGACCATGGATGTGTAATATTTAAAAGACCTGTTTACTCTTTGGAAAGGCCAACTGAAATAGGCCTAATTTTTCTTTTTTTTTTTTTTTTTTGCATTCGTTACTAGAAGAAATCAAGTATGTGTACTCTCAGTCAGTATAAAACAACTGAAAAAATGAAGTTTTTGAAAAAAATTATTATTTTTTAATACATCGAGTACACACTGAAATGGCAATACTGTATTTATTGACATAACTATGATGCACAAGCATATGTTTAGAACCAATAAAATACTTAGTTACTACTATCTGTCTCTTAGGAAAGCAGATATCAGTGGAAGAGAAACCCATCTGCAGAACCTGTTGAATCAGTGCTGTGTGGCAGGTTGGCTATTGGGGAACATCACTTGCCATAGGAAGGGCTGGGGCTGCCATTAGCCATATCCCATTGCACTTAAATATTGCATTGTTGAGACATGAGCAGGTACATGTGGCTTTTGTCATTTGGTTTATTTTATCCCAGTTACCATAATTATTGCAGAATTCTGAAGCCAGTTGTGACAGTGTTACTAAATTTACCTCATACAATACACTCTTCACCCCATTGCCTGTAGCAGTCTTTAAACCCTGTGCCATACTTAAAATACATCAGAAGCTAGTCTGATTTTTTATTTTCACCTGACATTCCCAATGACAGGAGTCACCTAAAGAAACCACTCCCAATGGTTACTCTGTTGAGCTGTGAAAAAATTTCTCCTGCAAAACTAAAATTAGTGAAAGAAGTTATGCTTACATCACCGGTTGAGTTATCATTCAAACAGGTACTGTTTCATTTTTGCTTTTTATAAATGTATTCTGTAGACATCATACTAACTATATATGTACATAAGCATATAGGTCTTTTCAGTATAGTCCTTACAAAGTATATTTTTTGTGTTTTGTTAGCTTGCAAGGCCAAAGTTTTAACAAATGCTAGTGCAGAATTCTAACACAAACAACATTAAATTAAGTAAAAAAGATGATTTAAAAAAAGAACCATGAAGATTTAAGTTAAAAAAATATGTTAATGTAGAGGAATAAGTCTAACCATTGAAGATGGTTTTGTGTTATGCAACAATAGATTAGAATACGATTTTGCATTAGTAGATGATAAGTATTAACCATTGGTTGATACACCATACAAAACAGCAAAATGTGTAGCAAATTCCCTGGAAAGCATAAAATATTTGGAAATAAGTTGCTTTAAAATTAAATTCTGACACTAGAAAGGAATACAGAGAGCAAGAAAGATGGGTGAGAGAGATGGGATCAACCCTCTCTTTTTTTTTGTTTAGGCATGTGTTGCATTAAAGAATGTATCTGCACAAGATGCCTACATTAGGACTGTGATTTCAACTTTGTGTGCTGGTGACCTGAACAAATAGCTGAGCTCGATTCTCTTTCTTTTTGCTTTTCCTTTAACTTTCTTTTCAAAATTATCCCCCATATCTGTTAATAAGGTCACTTATTAGCAGTATAAAAAATTTGAAAGTTAATAAAGTTCTTTAAATATGTTTAAGCAAGACATTCTTCCTTGTGATTTAATCTTGCGCTTGAATTCCCATAAAATTATACAAGTCTATTACCAGTGAAGGAGATGTGATGACTAGATAAAACATATTTTTTAAATTTATTTTATTTTCCTTTCACTATGATGATTCTCTATTTTTTCTCTATCCTCTTTCTACTATTACCCCCTCTTTTTTTTTTTTCTGTTCACTCTTGGTTCCAATAATTGTAATAATAGGAATTCATGCTCTCAAAACCCACATGGTGTCCCTGTAATTAATCAGGAGGTTAGGAAAGTGGTTGCAGCAACCTCTTTTGAACCTAAAATAATCTACCTCCTGGAGGACTGTTCTGTCATGTGTTGGCAATGCATAGAAAAGAACAGAAATGCATAGAAATATTGTTGTATTAATACCTGGAAAATAAATCAAAGAAAGGGATTATACCAGTATTTACAGGGCCTGTGATTAGAATTGGCTTTCTTCCCAGTCAAAGTAATCAAATGCCTTTAATGTTATCAACAACTAATACTGTGTTGAAAAGGCAATAGATTTTGTTAACTCATCAAAGTGGATCTGCATATTCAGATCTTAATGAAAGATACTTCATTTATAATCATCCTCTCTTTTCTATAACTGCATATCCATTAGTTCAGCTCTTCCTTATCACATTACTGAAAATGAATTTGCTCACGTTTCTATTGTCATATGCAAGCAATTCAGTGAGAAAAGAACGCTTAAACTCTCTTTCCAATTTCAGGTTATTTGGTCCTTGAAAAAGGCGTTTCCATGGTGTGGCAGCTGAAATAGAGCAACTAATCCCAGTGATGGAAGACCATTCTTGTAGCTCTCATATGAGTTAGCAGACTGTGGTAAAGAATGGTAGGACGCCAAGCAAGTACCGTGAGCTGGTATCCTGGTAAGAACTACTGGCATTTCATCTCTGCTGTTCCATGCTATTCAGTGGCCATCGTTAACAGAAGATTTTGCCTTGGGGCACAACTGAGTGTCCACTATGAAAAATAAATAAATTAATAAAATAGCTAGAGTGAAATAGAGCAAGAAAATGTATATTTTTGTTACTTAAAGATGAAGCCTGTCTCCCACGAAGGCAGAAAGTTCTTCCTGCAAAATCATGAATATACCTCTGGGATAAATCTACACTGCCCTTCCTGCACTGCAAATGGCAGTGACAGAGACATTACCTAGCACAGCCTTAAAACTAGTTTTTTATTTGAAGCAGCTTTTTCTTAGTTTGTACTGCCTCAAAAAACGTGCTGAAATGTAAGAGACCTTGCAAGACATTGTCCAAAGATTATTGGCTAGCAATTAGCTAATTGTCTGGCAGATGTTTTTTAGGCAGATATATGTAGAAGGACAACCAATTTGTTTTGCAAATAATGAAAAACTTGCAGTGATAGTGAGCAGCTGCCAATGAACCAGCATGTGGAGCTTTCATCAAAGGCGCACAAGACTTCTGTCCAATTCACTGTTTGAGCCTACCTCTTCAAAAGATAGTCTCAGAAGTACTTTCTCTGCCTCTGTCATGGAAGCTGTTGCAGAAAATATCTGGATGTTCCCTGGAGCATGGATCGTGGAGGATTTGGGCTGACTGGTTTTCATTGACCGTGTACAGAGAGATGACAGTATCCACCACCCCATCATAGAATCAATATATTTAATCACTTTTAGAAAATAAAGGTATCAGGTGATCTATGCACAATCTGCAGGTTTCCTCCCTTCCCTGTTTCTTCCACGGGATGAAGACTCCAGAGAGTGCTGCATGTGTCAGGCAGCATCACCTAGAAATAAGCAACCTTCCTCCTTGTTTCCCAGCTAGGTCTTTTTCACAGAAAACAATATACAGTAAATTGAAAACAAATCAAGCTTATACCGTGGCTGCCAGAAGTCCCACAGGTGCTGCATGGTTTTATCACAGAGTCATTATCTCTTAGTGCAGCTGTCTTCGTTGAAGCTGTGGGAGTTTCTGCATGGCCAAATGGCATATGACAGCAGCCTGCTGACACATTCACAGGTAGCTTCAGCTTCCCCTAAGCCAGCTTTCTGCCTCCAAGATCACTGCTGCCTGTTCCATACCTTCAGGCTGACCAATCCTGAGTCACTGGCTGGTTTCATCAGCCTTTCCTGTGTGTCCTCTCACACCCCCATGACTGTATGACAGCCTCTTGGCATCTCCCTATTCACAACTGGTCTATCTTTTAACACCTGCTTCACTCTAGGTAGAGCTGGCAAGCAACTTAATCATTCTTTCATTCCTTTCCCATTCACTGTTGTCATTTACTCAAGACAAGATGGTCGCAAGCAGATTGCTGTCTTTTTTCTAACAGGTAACTGTTGCTTCAAATTTAGGATCTATGATTCAGTACAATGTGTGGAAACTGCTCGTGGTCCACACTTTGCTAGGATTATTGGCTTCCCTGACAGGATTAGTGAAACACATGCTTTTATAAAAGCTAAACCAAAGGGTGGTGGGTAAGATGGGAGCATATCCTATGCATGTTAATCAGAAATCTAACTGGAGAATTACCAGACTTAAACTCATCTTGAATCCCCAGAGAAGGTGGTAGATTGGAAGAGTACAGTACTGAAAAACCTTTAGGTGTTGAAACTCACTGCATAGGTTTCAACTCCTTGTGTGCTTACCGCATTAATGCCTATTGTGATGCTTTCCTGATTTTTAAAACCCCAAAGAGGGCCTTCAAGGAATATTTCCTCTCCAAGATGACCATTGTCTTTGTGTGTATCTTAGACAGTTGCAGTCACTTCAGTCATGAGTGATGGACCAAACCACTGCTACTTTTGGTCCATCACATTGCTGTTGACACACCAAAAGAGCACCCCTTTGCCCAAAAGGGAATATCTCTTTTTGCAGGGTTGACTCTTCATTTCTTCCTCCCATGAAAAATGTTCTCATTTTCTTATATTGGTGAAAAACCATCAGCATAACAAAAGAATAGACTTCAGGCAAACAGCTAGAGGATTAATTACTTGAGAGAAACATATATTTGGACACATTTTTGGTCAGTTCTAAGTACATGAATACTTTGGAAATCCTGCATCAAAATACATTTTCTGCAGAGCCAGAATATCTGCCTAAAACCAGTGAAAATCAACACTTCTGCTTAAAACTACTTCGAAAACTTCTGAAAAAAAATAGGTTTGAGGTTGATTATGAAATACTGTTCTGGGGAAGTGAACTGGCAAAAAATTTGAGAGGCCAGTTTTTAGGGATTAAGTAACTTCAAATCCCATTCAGCTGTGTCAACTAAAAGTTTAATCCTTCATGGATTGCTACCAAAATATGAAATTCACACTCTTGGAGAAAAAGCCTCAATTTGAAAAGCTACCACAGTATGTACTAATCAGCCCTCTTCTTGAGAGTCATTAGAGATATGCCAACAGCTGAATGCACATGAAGTCTGGAAACAAGGTCCACCTGAGAAAAAAATATTTATTACATGTTCTAGGTAATGAATATTATACTTAGGGGAGAGGACTAAGGCCAGTATATGCAAACTAGGGACTAGGCTTCTGATTTCCCCCCTTCTTTTTTACACAATAACCAGCTTTCTGCATATTATTTTTTCCCTTTTTAACAGCTGAATAGAACAGTTTTATAGATAGGGAATGACAAATCATACAACACCCTTTTTTGTTAATTTATCACAGATACCTCTCAAGTGAAAGCTGAGGCGTAGTTCATAACAACATATTTTGTTCTAAGTAAGATTTCATTTATCATGCCAAAAAAGGCAGGGGGGAAAGGAAAATATTTCATGAATTAATGTTTATATGGTTTAATGGTACATCTACTTGTCAGCTTAGTGCAGGAGACAGTAAGTCTAAGTTTATAAAATGTTCTCATAGAAATAAACCATAAGAAGGGTAAAAGTCAGGCTCTCAAGCTTCACGGTGTTATTTCCTGAATGGTAAATCACTGAGTTATAGAGTACACCAAAAGTAACCAATTTATTTATGAGCATTTACAGAAATGAATACGAGTTATGTAGCAGATATTTTGAGTAGGACATAATGAAAATATTTGCCTAACATTACACTCAGACTTCAGAAATAGATAACATGATATTATTTTTATTAGCACTAGTTTAATTCTGCTAATGCTTAAAACACTAAGAAAGAGAGAGTACCTTCAAAGGTACTGCATGAACACATATTTACAGGACAAATAGATAAGCTGGTGAAAGAAAAGGAAATAAAATGGATGACACTTATCTTAAAACACATCATGCCCAGGAAAAGACTACACCTTTCCAGCACTGTTTAACATCTTTGTAAGCAACATGGACAGTGGGATTGAGTGCACCCTTAGCAAGTTTGGCAACACCAAGCTACATGATGTAGTCAACATGCTGGAGAGAAAGGATGCAATCCAGAGGGACCTAGAGAGGCTTCTGAGGTGGACCTGTATAAACCTCATAAAGTTAAACAAGGGCAAGTGCAAGGTTCTGCACCTGGGTCATGGCAACCCCTGCTATCAGTACAGACTTGGGGATGAACTGATGGAGAGCAGCCCTGCTGAGAAGGATGGGAGGGTGCTGATGGACAAGATCGTGGACACAAGCTGGCAGTGTACACTTACAGCCCAGAAAGTCCTGCAGATTCTGGGCTGCATTAAAAGCAGCATGGCCAGCAGGTTGAGGGAGGGGATCTTGCCCTCTACTCTGCTCTTGTGGGATCCCACCAGGAGTGCTGTGTCTAGCTCTGGAGGCCCAACTTAAGAAGAATGGAACTGAATCCAGAGGAGAGCCACAAAGTTGACCAGCAGGCTGGAGCACCTTTCCTACAAAGAAAGATGGAGAGAGTTGGAGTCATTCAATCTGGAGAAGATAAGACTCTGGAGAAAATTGATAGCAGTTTTCCAGTATTGAAAGGGTTCTACAAGAGAACTGGAGAAGAACTTTTCACAAGGGCATGTAGTGAGAGAACAAGGGGGGGAATAGCCTTAAAGTGAAGGACGGTAGGTTTAGATAAGCTATTTGGCAGAAAATATTCCTGTGAGGTTGGTGAGGCACTGGAACAGGTTGCTCAGAGAGGTTGTGTACTCCCCATACATGGAAGTGTTCAAGACCAGGTTGGACAGAGCTTTGAGCAACGTGGTCTACTGAAAGATTCCCTGTCCTTGGCAGGGATTGGAACTAGACGCTCTTTAAGGTTCCTTCCAACCGATTCTACAGTTCTTTGTAAGTAGTGTGTGTGTGTGTTCATCACACTGAACTAGTGGAACATCTCAGCAGTGACCTGCACTGTAACACATCTAAAACTACCCAAGACTGGATGTGTGACTAGGAGAGTGAAGATATACCAGCACTCAGAGCCAACACATAAATATTTTAAATTAACAATTCTTGTTGGATTTACTGCTGATCATCATTTTCACCAGGGCTATGCACTTAGCATTAATTCTTACCAATACTTCATGTGTGTGTGTGGTGTTAGCATGTTAACAGCGTATTTGGACTCGTCATGGGCCATGATTCTGTTTTGCTGAACTGTGCCCAGAGACAGAGCCTGTGGCTGTTGGGTGTACATATAAAGGATTTAGTGGAGGTGTAGTGTATCCAGCAGCAGTTTCTAATCAGTGCATAAGATAAGCTATAGACAATGTTTAGGGAGTGTAGGGTCTACTCAGCCTAACCAGACAGCAACAGGAGGGACCAGAGCACCAGCACACTGCTGCCTTCATATCTTGCATGCCTGAGAGCCCTGCGTAGAAGCTGTCCTCATGTCAGACTGCTCAACTGGTGTCCACAATGGGACATGTGCTGTGGTTGCCAGTTCTCCCAAGGCTGTTTTTTTTGCAGCAAGGTCAGGCTGGCTCAGTCAGCACAAAAGGTACATTCATGCACTGGCAGCCTGATGCTTCTCAATCTTCTTTGGGGCCACAATAGTTTGAGAACTTTTCCAGACATGAGCTGCCCTTGAAATTTCCTTTATCTGGTCTCAGTAAAGTAACAGTGTCCTATTTCAGAAAGGCTTTTAAAACAAATATAGGACCTCTTCAGTCAATACTGGATTCTGGGATTTATTTTTAAAAGTAAATTATATCATTTTAAGGTCCTTTTTCCTACCTTCTCAGCTACTTTCATCTCTCTTTGTCATACTTCTAATAAGGTGCTCATCCAGATCACAGTAAGGGTCCTACCACAAAGACCTACCACTCTTTTTTTAAAAAAATCACTAACAAGAGAAGTTTCCTTTTTACTAAAACTCCTTCTGTGTGGCAGTCTTAACATTATTGTATTTTTTCTTCCTGGAAGGCATACTGGTGTAGTAAGAATGTCTTGTATTTTTATACATTTTCCAACTTTCAGGTCTGAGTGACTGTCTTATCTATATCCCAGCTTCATATTAGCACAAGACTCCGGTAGTTGCTACATCCTCCAGCACATCACAGACAGGAGGCTGTAGAGAGCTTCAAGAATTTTCCTTCCTGAACACCGTAAACATCTTGGAGGTAAAGTTAGTTCTGCATAGTCTGTGAAGTCTCATATATTACTTCTTATGACATAAAGGCTGTTCTCAGATGCTTCTTTCACTATCCATAGAATTATAATCTTATGAGGACCATTAATTTTTCAAATTAATGTTCTGTCTTCAATTCCCATCATGGGGAAAGTAAGTTTTTCCGGAAAGAACAACACTAACTTTGCCACTGTAATGGGGAAGGAGAGGAAAAGCCAAATGTTATTTATCGCCATAGCCTGGGGGTGTAAAAACAGACTGAGAATGTCATATTCCTCCTTTTTTCTTTTAAGGCATGCCTATCATGATATTACTGTATAAAAGATTAATTTCTAGCTTTGAGGTTTTCCTTTCTCTTACGGAGTTGAAAAACTTACTGAATTTAAAAAGGAAGAGAAAAATAATTATTTTAACTGCTACAGAACAAACTGCACCATATGAAGTTGTCCAGATGTTTCTCGTGTTGTGAACGTCAGAGTGCCTGACAGAATGGAAAGTCTTTGTGTGTGCATTACATTGCAATACACAGTTAGAAATGACTGCTGAAAGGAAGCAAAAAAAGCTCAGTCTCTGTCCAAAATCCCCAATGATTTATTGCTAGATTCTTCCCTGCATGTCACCTTTAACCCAATCATCTTCCTGTAAAAAGGACTCCCCTACCAGGAAGATGTGCATAGATAGCATCAACTTGTTCCCCATAAACTAAGAAAATACAATGAGGTCCCTGAAGAATGCTTCCACTTGGACTCTAAGACCAGAGGGAAACCAAGTCAGGTTTTCAGAGTAATGTCTCCTATTTTGAGGAACCTTAGGGGCTTCTCCTCTGATACCTTCCTATTGTCTTCTTTCATTATTTCCTCATCCCATGACAGAGGAATTTCTCCTTCTGGGTGAGCATGTAGCATGCACTGTAGCACCCTTATAAGAGCATGTATAGTCCCAACTTGTTGGGCATGCTGAGTGGCTATTGAATTGCATGGAAGAGGCTGCAGGACTGACTGATCAAACTCTTATCCAGACATGGAAGGGAGATTTTTTCAGGTTATGAGTGGAGCATGCACTATGGTGATATGGTGTTCTCTGAGATACTCAACCACTTCTGCTTCAGCACTGGTCGTACAGAGGTTTTGCCTTTCTGTCCTGGCAGAACACCATGATTTGCACATTATGGGATTCTTCTATTAATGAATCTTCAAAAGCAAGAAGCATTTTCCACCTTCTTTTCTGCAACAGTTCTGAGGACTATAAGAGAGAAAGGACTGTGTACAGAAAACAAAGTGGGCTCATTTACGATTGCCCAGCAAACACCTTGCTTTTAAAGGACTGTACAAATATCGAGGCATTGAGGCTGTGCATAACTCTGGATGAGGGCATAGACATATACAGAGCAACACACTCTGTAGAAGGTGAATTACACATCTATGCTAGGTGGAGTGAGTTGCAAATAAAATGAACACCAATTCTGGAAGACATGTCTAGGCTACATTTGGATGAATATTTACAGCCAGATGAAACACACTCAATTTTTACATTAACTTTGTAACGTTAAATTAACATGATTAATATTTAATATCTTAATTGATTCATCAAAGACTGATAGTGACCTGGTTTTGTGGGGTTTTGTCAAGTGCATTTTGCTGGTGAGTCTGGTGCTGTTATCCATTCTCACTTTCTGACCAATATCATAAGGCAACTCTGAAGGGTACAGAAGCCCACAGCAGTCCTATGGGAGTGTCTACTCAGCAGTATCAGATATGTGATTTATTCCAGTTCTCTGTGTTTATGGATTGTGACAGTTTTGTATCTTTTCAAAACTATTTGTCACTTAGCAAAAAAGTGGAAAACAATTGTGTTGCAAAATGTGTATTTTCCAATTGATTACACCCCTACAGTATTTTCTGCTTGCTTATCAGACATTATTGGCTGCATTTTTGAAAACACAAGAGAATGTAGAAGTTGCAGGCTTGACATTTTCTCTTATTCTTTATGAGTACTGCACACAGCTATTGATCCAACAGTGTTACATGAAAGACAGCGATGAAAAAGGAAAGTTTTAATCCATCTGACATATCTGAAGGGTGTACCCAAGGACTATGCCTGCTGTGTATATTCTTGGTTCAGTAAGAAGAGAAACTGCTTTTGCATTGAAAGGTTCTCTTGGTTCTGCCACTGTGCAAACTCTGGGAAAACACTGGAGTGTTCTGATGTGCCATGGCTTCACTCGTTCAGTGTCTGATATTAGACTGTGTCAGAAAATATCTTTATTTTCATCTGACAGACTGATGGAATAAGCACTTTTGCTTTCTGCCTTTCAGTCAAATGTCTGTGTTGTGCTTGTTCATATCAATATCTTTCACATTAAATAAAAGTCATACATAATGTTGCTAAATATAAAGGCAAACCTCTGGTAAAAATTCTCAGTATACATGACAGATCCTTTAAACCTTGACCTTTTACATGTATCACTTCTGCATCAGGACTGTCAAACAGTTCCCTAGATTTAAGATTTATGCCAGAGAGTTTGATCTGGGCAGTTTGCATTCACAGAATCACAGAATAGTCTGAGTTGGAAGGAACTCACAGTGATTGTAAGTCCAGCTCTTAAATGAATGGCCCATATGGGGATCAAACCCACACCATTACATTATTAGCACCATGCTCTGACCAACTGAGCTAAGTGGAAATGTTCTTCTCCTCAAAACCAGACAACCTCTGTCATTAAGTAATAAATCTGATTTTTTTTTCTGCTTTTTTGCTTAGATTCAAGAATTACTGTACCTTTTCTTAAAAGGTTTATAATTTGGTTTTTTCACATAAAATGTCACATTTTCAAGAAAAAATCTTGATTTTTTTTTGCATAATTTCTTTTATTGGGAGCAATTTCCATTTTTAAGACAATCCTAGTGGAAAACATCACACAGGACGCTTTGGTCTTTAGTTGTTCTTTGTTGGTTTTGTGCTTCTGTGGGAATTATAGAAGCTAAATGAGATGAATAAATGGATTTTTAACAGGCTTATTACAATGAACACTTGCCAACATGTTCTCAGCTTGAAACATAAAGCTCTTAAGATTTAATATTTAGCTGCCTTTCTCCAAAAGTAAATTTAATTAGAACCCAATTATACTGAAATTGAGGTAACTGCTGAGGTAATGCAATGGATACTCAGTCCCATATGATCTTATTTATAATCCACAAGCACTTTGAAGAACTACCTTATTGTTTTCTCTATATTTATATGCATTTCTTCTTAATATAAATTAGAAATGCATGGCTGCTTTGCTTGTATTTGAGAAAAAATTAAAAATAAAGTTATATAAGAATGTCTCTTTTACTATATATTTACTATGGCTTTACACTGCTAAGAATAAACATGCATAAATTGATGATATATTTCAGGGCCTGAGAGTTTCTGTTGGAAAGACAGAGAGGAAATTAAGAAAATCTTTCAGAAACGCCAGTATCACCTTAATTCCTTTGTACAAAAAAAAGTTACTAGAAAATACAAAAGGCTTCCTATTTGGTACTCACATCAATGTGAGCTCAAAATAATGTTTCTAAATCCATGATTTCTAGTTATTCCAGACTTAAAATGAGGTTTTAACAAATATCTCTAAGCTATATGTAAATCCAGTAAAATAATTTTTTTTTTAAATCCCCAACAACAGCAAGATAACACAGAGATCCAGATTATTTTCGTACCTCCGCCATTTTTCTTTGAGGGAATTTCTGATGCTTTTAAGGGATTTTATCTGATATTTCTAATTAATTGCATGACTAGAACTTAGAGCAGAAAGCATCTTCATGCTCTCTCTACATAAGGCACAACATAAGTTACAAGACAATGGAGGATCAGAAGGGTCAAAACCAATAAACAAACAGAGGCCTGAACAAATGGCCCTTCTTCACTCATGCTCTAACCCCTTCTGTGATTTTTTTTTCCTAATATCTAATGTAAACCCTCCCTGGCACAACTTGAGGCCATTTCCTCTCATCCTGTTCATATGTTACCAGGGGGGAGAGACCAACACCCACCTGCTTACAGCCTCCTTTCAGATACCTGTGGAGAGTGATAAGGTCCTCACTAAGTGTCCTTTTCTCCAGGCTAAACAGTCCCAGCTCCCTCAGCCACCTCTCATAAGAATTGTGCTCCAGACCCTTCACCAGCTTCGTTGCCCTTCTCTGGACCTTGTTTGATCATCTTAATGTCTTCAATTCAGTGCTTGATTACATAGCGTTAACAGCTACCAAAAACTTTTTAGCAATGTGCTCTGCATTTTTTAGCCCAATTCAATTTATACTGTCATTATAAAATAATGATAAAACATCTTTACATCTTTGAAGAACAGTTTGGAAGTTGGGTAAATTCCTAGCATGTGCTTGCCCATTTGGGAGTCTCACAGGATGTGATCATCAGCATGCTGCTCCTCCCATGCATACTGTGTAAAAGGATCATTTCCTCCTCTCTGCACGTAGTCTCTGTTCTCTATTGCACTTGTGGGCAAAAGAGCCAAACTGAGAGTTTGCATCTGCTCAGGTTTTAATAATATTATTCAGAGATACATCTTGATTAGCTGATTTTCTGGTCAGCTGCTGCTAAATCCTTTCCAGGTATAAGCTGATTTGAAGCTTTGATGTTTAATTGAAATGTGGTTTTGAGCCTGCTGTTAGTACTGGTCAGCATGCTGGAAAATGCAGCCTGACTTCTTGTGATACCAACTGCCAGCGTGATGCAGACACTTTTTTCCAATAAAGGCTAAATGAACAAAACTGCTCTTCTCTAGAAACAACACACAGAGCATTCAAGAAAACCATAGTAAAAGGTCATTATTCAAGTGGCAAAGATCTCCAAAATAAGTAAATACTGGATTTACAGTGTCTGTGTTTATCTCCTTCCCTGTGCAGTGCATAAAGAGAACTTCTGTGGGACTGGAAGAGATTGTGATCCTAGAAGTAATGATATCAATAATGTCTCAATCGAAATTTAAAAGAGACACACCACGGATTTTAGCCTTTTCTTCTTTGTCTGTGCTCTCATCTACAGCTGAGCAAGATTGCTAGAGCAACCATATATCATGAAGTCACGGAGGAGACCTTAAAGATCATCTAGTTCCAATCACCCTGCTGTGGACAGGGACACCTTTCACTAAGCCAGGTTGCTCAGAGTTCCATCCAACCTGGTCTTAAACAATTCCAGGGGTGGGGCATCCATAACCTCTTTGGGAAACCTTTTCTGGTGCCTCACCACTTTATTTCAGTTTGATCCCATTCTCCTTTGTCCTGTCACTATATGATCTTGTAAACAGTCTCTCTCAATCTTTCTCACAGGCTGTCTCTTTCTCCCTTTTCCTCCTGGGACTTTACCTAACTGCCATGACTTGTCAAACATCTTAGGAAACAAGATATTTGAAAAGGAAACATCTTTTCAAATAAACTTAGGAAAGTGACTTGGTAACTACATCAGTCAATTCCCTCAGGACTCTGGGATGTGTCTCATCAGATCCCATTGACTTATATTCAAGTTCCTCAGGTGGTCATGAACCTGATCTTTACTTATAGTGGGAGAGACTTCACTCCCCCAGTCCTCATCTTGCTGTCCATCCCCTTGAGATGTGAGAGAAGAGAGCTTCCCATTGAAGACTGAGGCAAAGAAGTCGTTGAGTACGTCAGCCTTCCCATCCATTGCTACCACTTTTCCATGATTGTTTATCAGGGAGTACACCTTCTTTGACTTCTTTTTTCTGGTTAATATACCTGTAAAAACTCTTCCTGTTATTTTTGTGTCCCTTGCCAGGTTCAGTTACAGCTTCACCCTGGCCTTCCTCATCTCCTCCCTACACAACCAAACTTCATCTCTACATTCTTCACAGGTTACCTGTCGTTATTTTTACTATCTATGTATGTGCCTCTTTCCCTGTCATTTGACAAGCAGTTCCCGACTCAGCCATGATGATCCTTTGCCTTCCTTGCCCTATCTCTTATTCCTAGAGATTGCTAACTATTGCACTTTGTAGAAGACATCCTTAAAAATACACAAGCTCTGTTCCACCCAGCCCATTGCCCTTGAGGGCAAAATCCCAGGGATCCCACTGATTATCTCCTTGAAAACTGAAATTCTGCTTTCCTAAAGTTCAGCGGTCTAACTCTCCTTACTTCACCCCTATTCCTAAAGACAGCAAACTCCACCACTGTGGCCCAGACTGCCTCCAATCTTGAGCTAGCTCACTTGCATTGGTTACCAGCAGATTCAGTAATACATCCCCTCTGGTGAGAGTATTACCTGGCTCAAGTGGTTATAATGATCCCCGTATCACTCTAGGAGGCACAAAGGTGGTGTAGAACATTGCCATTCCTTTGTTGTGTGGAAATCTACTACAGTCCATGTGTTTTAATCGATGTATCTGTATGAAAGTGGTAATAATGAAATGTGTCGAAAATATCAGCTTTTGCCATCGGAGGAAAAGAAGAGCAAACATTGTGTAGACATAGGAGAAGCATTTAACAGAGGCTGGTGCACAGTGAAAGCTACAATATTTGCTGGCGTTCTCTTCTACAGATAGATACCTCCTCTGCTGCTGACAGCTCCATTCTCCACAGCCACAGAATCAGATTGGAGAAGTTGCTGTAGATTCACGAGCCCACCTAAAGTTATGCTGTGCTTTTCTGAAATGTGTGTACTGTTACAGAGGTTAAGTAAATCTGCTTTCAGACAGGCAAAGCTGATAGGGCTCAGCAACATTTAGTTGCAGACATTGGGATGTTCAAAAGTAAGAGTACTTTGTAATTTTAGACTTGGCAGCAGTTTTAGATCGTATGGATTATATTGCACTGTCTTGAAATCATCTACCCTTAGTTCTGAGTATAACTCCAGACTTTCACATCTCATAAAATACATCCAAATTCTAGTTTGGCTTTTCTAATCTTCTCCCTGCATGACTTTGCAATATCCTTATAGTCCTCACAAGTTACCTGACCCTACTTCCAGAGATGATAGATTCTCTTTTTTTTCCCCTAAATTCCAGCCTAAATTCTCTGTTTAATCAGGCTGGTATTTTTCCCTGATGACTTGTCTTTCTACAGTTGGGGGCAGCTTGGTCCTGACTATTTAACAATTCCTTTCTAAAGCACATCCAGCTTTTCTAAACTCCTTTACATTTCAGAACTGACTGCCAAGGGACTCTGTCAATCAGTCTCCTAAACAGGCCAAAGTCTGTTCATTGGAAGTCCAAGGGGGAAGTTCTGCTGGCACCCCTCCTTACTTCACCTAATACTGAAACTCTCACATTTCATGGCAACTATGCCCAAGATAACCATTGACTACCAAATCACCCACCAGTCCTTCTGTGTTCACAAACAACAGGTCTAGCAGAACACCTTCTCTGGAAGGCTCATTTACCAGTTGTGTTAGGAAGTTGTCTTCCACACACTCCAGGAACTTCCTATATTGTTTCCTCTTTGCTTTGTTGTGTTTCCAGAAGCCATCTGGAAGGTTGAAGCCACCCATGAATACAAGGGTCAGCAACAGTGAAACTTCAGGAATGCCTGCTCTGTCCGTTTGTCCTAGTTGAGTGGAATATAACAGACTCCCACCACCATGATGTCCACACTGCTGACCTTCCCTCTAATCTTTGCCCACAGGCACATGCAGTTCCACTCCACCTCTCCTGCTTTGCCTGTGTCTTCTGAAAGGCTTATAGGTATCCATTGCAACACTCCAGTCATGAGAGTCATCCCATGTTTCCATGATAGAAAATACATAACTTTTCTGTTGCACAATGGCTTCCAGCTTCTTGTGCTTGCTGCCCATACTGTGTGCATTGGTGTAGACAGCTGGGTTGATGGTTTTGCCCTCATCACAAGCCTGCTACCCCTAGGCTGATCTCTAGTAGCCTGATCTTGTCCCTTTCCCCCTTTGAGCATGGTTTAAGACCTCTCAATCTGCCCTGCTTATTCCTGGGCCATAGTTTCTGTGCATCTGCCTTGACTGAGCTAAGAAATACATCTATGCAGGAGGTGTTTTGTAAAGATTTGTCCTGTATTGTAAGTGAAGTGGCTTTGTTGAAGATAATCACATCATGGGGTAATGCTAAAACAGGTATCTCAGGTTGGTTGAGAAATTAACCATACTGACATTCCAGGATTAAGCAGTGTATGTTATATTTCTGGTATTGACAGGGTGGAGTGAGAAGATGCTATCAGACTTACATTGTACTAGCTCTAGTCTACAAAAAAAATAAATGTCTTAAACTGAGGAAACAGTAATTACCCCTATTCTCTCATTTTTTTCAAAGACTAAGAAGGGATGGTCATTTTCTCAATTGTTGCAAAAATATTTTTGAAAGAAACTATCTCAAAACTCAGGAGAGGAAGATAGAAGGAAAGAAAAAACTCAGGAGAGAAAATAACATGTTTCTGAAATAGGAAAATTTTCGTAACAGAAAGAAAAAAATAGATGGCATTTTAACAATTGTTTTGGCATAGATCTTAATGTACTATATGAAAATCCGACATGATCTTATTTACAGATTTCCTTTGTTTCTTTGACTACAGTTAGAAGAAAATACTTCATAAAATGCATTCTACAATCATTTTAATTGTTAGCAAGCAGAGTTGTCTGAAAATAGCTTTATACATACACCTTATATACAATGTGTACAGAAGCACAGTAACAGACACTTCCAAAATGTGCATATTGGGTTAGCAACACACCCAGTAAAGCTCCAGACAGACTGACTAATTCCCCCATGCCATGCTACAAGAATTTGAAAGGAGCTATATACAATTTAGTTTAGTTACTTGAAACAGACTTTGAATATTAGGTCTGGGAAATAATGAAGCAAAACTGTGCTGATTTCCTGACAAGAAGGAGTTATAATCTACCCTGGAAAACTTTCCCCTCACAACAAAAAGGAACAGACTGTAGCTTTCCATTCTGCCAGAAAGCTCGCTCATGCTGTCCATACCACACACAGCAACTTAAGACATTGAGTGGAAAGCATTAATCAAACAGAAGCATCAAATCTACTACAAATTATATTATTATTTTTCCGGTAGGGCACCTGTATCATCTGGTAATATCCACATCAGAAAAATTCGTTTAGGAAATAAAAAGCTCACTGGATTTAGAAATTCTTTGAAAGGCTATGCAGTGTAGCAAGATTGTCAAACAAAATGAGGACCAGGGAACCACAAAAACCCCAGCAGAAATAAACAGAAAACTTGATCACAGTCAATGATGGCCATCAAGAATTGACAAAGGAAGACTTTAAGCTTTAATGCTTTGCAGGTGTAAAATATTTGTGAGTGAAAAGGACTCGAGACGATCAGAAGAGCAGAATCCAAAACTTTGTCGGGCATCCAGGAGGAATTAGTGATATAAAATTAAAAAGTAGTTCTGAGAACATGTGCTCAGAACATGGGCTCACACAAAAGTAGGGCATGAAGAACGAGAAGAGGCAAAAGGGAGAAAAAGGAGGATGAGGCAGAGTTAAGGAGTTAGGGATGTGTCCTGATTCCAGCCAGAAAAGGGTTCATTTCTGCAGTAGCCACGAGGGGCATGACCAGGACCCCGAGGTTTCTCTATACCACCTCATGCCAAAGCAGGTGGCAGGGTGGGGGTGGGTTCCTTCCAGTCAGGCCAATGGTGAAGTGAGTGGTCCAGGTAGCACCAAGCACCCCATGGTGAACACTTGAATGTGAATTCTTCACTTCTTGTTATTTAATTTTAATAACGCTCTCTTATTAGCATTGTTGCTACTGTTTGTTGCTTATTTCATTGCTGTTTCTAGTAAATAGTTGGTATGTACCTTTTGTGCCTCCAGTTTCTCCTCTCCATCCCACTGCAGGGAGAGGGAGAGACCAAGGAGTGGAGTGAGACGGCGGCACATGGTTTGGAGTGTTTGAGTGGGAACACTAAATTGGGGGATTCCATTCCTAAACTATGACAAAATGACAGTTTTCTAAACCATTCTACATAGATTTACAAGTTCATGTTAATCAACTCTATTGTATAAAGACTTCTAAGAAGCCACTGAAGCCAGAGGGCAGCTGCAACCAGCTAGGCCACATGGAGCCAGTCTAAACTGAACTTAATAAATTCTCTCATTTGAATGCTGCACACAACTTTAACTACATTACATCCTCCTATAGGTCTCACCAGCTGGACCATGCTGGTTTAAGAACTTCAATCTGTTAATTTCTCTGTTGAATGGTTACAACTGAAGGGTTTGGATTTTTTTAGATAGTTAGCTAGAATACTAAAAGTTTGCATCAATATAACTTCTCACTGCTTTAAAAATTGGGGTAGGGATAGAACTACTCTTGAAGAAAGAGGAATTGAGAAAGAATTTGAACTTCAGGTGGTTCACAGAGTTACAAACAGAACTAAATAAGCGCAAGTGTATTATTAAGAATGAAGCAAACAATGAACTGATACACTGCATCATCACTTCAGCTTTTGAAATTAAAAGACTAGCAATTCCAAAATCCAATCTAAATTTTTTGTGTACTCTCTAGTATTCACCTTAGAGAAGTCACTGCAGAAGTACAGGATACAGTGTTGTGACAGAGACAGACCTGTGCTGGAGCAGGGGTAATTGTAAAGAAAAACATAGTTAAGATTACATTTGGCTCATGAACTGGCCATAAAAAACTACTTCCACGAGGTGCCTTTGTCTGCTGTTACTGCCTCTTGTAAGAAAGGTACTGTGAGCACCTTCTCTCTGGAGCTCCGACACAATAGCCTCACCTGGCTTAGGAATGATTATTTGTCAGATTCTATGCCACTGTATAAGGGGGGATTCATCTCTGACACCCTCCTTCAAATTTTTATATGAACAGACTTGTATAAGTAGCAGCAATAAGCTTCAGACATTGTGTCTATTTGACTACCTGTGCTGACATGTGAGCTGGTTAAAGAAAAAATAAATTAAAAAGAAAAGTTTAATTGAATCCAAAATGCCTAACAGTCTTAATCAGCAAAGCTAACACACAGAGCTAAAATCATGCAAAATCTATTAAAGCAAAATGTAAACCTGGATCAATATTCAGTTAAAAATACATATTTTCAGATCAGAAAATCTATACTTTTTAAAGCAATATTATATCAGATACACTGCTTTCCTTTATGTAAAACATATCTCAGCATCTCCTTTAAAGTACAGTATGATTCCAGTCAGTTTTGTTTTCACAATAAAACATGCTTTTCACTTCTAAGAGTCAGATGGTGTGAAATAACCTCAGATTGGCCAGAATTTAACAGATCCTCTCCTCTGAGGACTGTCTAAGAATGAGATCCAAAAGTAAGTTACAAGCTGCAAAGGAAAAGTTCAGATTTGTTTCACAGTCAAAAATCACACTCATTAGATCATAATGACATTTCTTGTTTCAAGTTGTGCCCATTCAGTTGTGTCGTGGTAGTTACTGTGTTCCTGGTATTGCTTTTCAGGGAAGTCATTTGAATGGCAGAAGAGTTGCACAAGTAGCTGGCAGATCTCTCTTTCTGAGCTTGCTTTCTGCAGTGAAGCTGATTGTTGAAATGTCTTCTAAAACTCTCACTGAGAAAATACAGTGCAAATGGGTTGACACAAGAGTTGCAGAAGCTTAGCACTCGGGCCACCAAGGTAACAACCATATGTCCCATCGATGGATCAATCTTATTGTAGTGAAAAGATCTGTACATGTATAGCACATGGTTAGGAAACCAGCAGATAGCAAAGAAGCCAACAAAAACTAAAACGATTTTTGCCAGGCGCTTCCGAGTTTCCATCTGAAAAGATGAAAAGAACCCAAATAAACAACAGTGAATAGAACTACCCCACATAACAGGCTTAATTAAAATATGTCACATACTGCTCTGTATTAGCTTCAACAGTTGTCATAAGTAAGGCCAGCAAAAATGCTTCCTTCAGGGCCTGAATTACTTTTGCTATCTCATTTACTTTCCTTTTCCTTTTTGAGTTTACTTTCAGTGAACTTTCTTAGCTGGTTGTGGTTACATAAGATTGCTTGTTCTATATGATACACACAGCAAGAGTGATTCATGACTCAAGGAAACATTGGCTTTTAGCCTATAAGCACCAAAGGATGTCATGAAACATAACCTTTTCTCTTGAGATCTCAGGGCTTGGCTCAAAACTTAAGTTTTCATTAGAAAGTTATTTGGAAACTGTTGGCTTCAAAATCTAGAGATATCATGAGACAGACATTAGTAGGGTGTTAGCTATAGAGTGGTACTTATATCCCTTTGTTTTTCACTGAGGGTCTCAGCTTCCACCTCTCTCCTAGGGAAACCACCAAAATTGCATTACACCATCCGAAGCATCTTAATTCCAGGGAGAGGTGAAAGGTTCCATTAATTGCAATAACATCACAAAATGTACCTTAATTGCAGTGCTAAGTTAGAAAAGATTACATTGTAGATACTGAGAGTGGCTGAAAAGATATAAGATATAAAAGATAGGATCCTGTGTAGGCAGGATATGAGCCTACACAGTGGTTCCAAACTGAGAGAGGGAGATAAACTGGCCAGGTAGAAGGCACCAAAGAGGGGCAGAAAGTTTCCCCATATTCCTCCTAAAAGATTTATTATGTATATCAGGCATGAAGGCTTTTCAGAGGAAGGATAGTTTTCTACTCTGCTCAGCTTCTTGGAGAAAAGGAAGCCAATCAAGTGAATTTATTCTAACAGTTTCTCAAAATCTGTGAAATTAATCTTTAAATAGTTTTCTTGGATGTATCTAAACAAAAAACAGCGGGGAAATAAAAAAAGATGGGAAAACTTTAACATTCAAATTTCATAGTATTTGCACTCAGACAGATTGCAAAAGCAGAATAAAAGTATAAGAAGTATAGTGTGAATATTACACTTGGCCTAAAGTAACATGAGCTGATAGCAATAGTCTGAATTTATTTCCTCTTGCTGGGAAATATTTAAGTACACCAGAATTTTATTCTGAGCCTCATATATTAACAATGAGAAAAAAAAAAAACACTAAGTAGAATGAAAAAATATGTTCTTACTTTGAAAATACATGTGAGTTCAGAAATGTGGTATAAATTAAATATTGTTTCCATCTAGAGGGTTCAGCCAAAAGGCTGTCTATATTTCACAGGAAAATAAAATAATACATGAAGTGCTAATACATATGCACTTTTGACAAGAAACAGAATAGAGTAGAAAAGAAATGTTGCTCAAAAAGAATGTTAAGGAATGTAGTCTTTCTAAAAGAATGTGTGCATGCAAAGAGATTTCTGTGAGTATGAAAGTTTTCTAAATTACTGGCAGAGAAAACCATTCAAAACTGTATAAATGGGCATAAGAATTTTTCTCTATCAATAGTAATGCTTTTGCCAAGTAGTTGAGGCACTTTCACTGCAAAAGCTGTTGTTTGTACATATGTGTGTTCCTGCTAATGTTACTATCTTATTGCTTCCTGTCCCTTATGGGGAAGATTGGCTTTGCTCAGCATTTTAAAATGCTTTGTCTCAAAGACATACAGAATCTATGCCAAGAGTTTTATAGCATCTCTAACAGAAAGGATATTAGAAAAGTGCAAGTTCAGTATTGTATCTGAGAAAGTTAAAAAAAAAAAAAAAATCTGTTAATCCTCTATGTTCACATTTCCAGCACTCCTTCATCTGAGAGGAATCTTAGATCCCGTAAGTAAAGTTTCCCCTGCCTATGTCAGTTTTCTCATTTCCAAGCACAAATAAAAAGGGACAATTCTCAAAACATTCATGTAAGATATCTTTCCTAAAATGACTGCCTATAGAGACAGTCATTAACTACATCATTAACTACAAAAACATAATTCCTCAGTAAGAATACAAGTTACAGAGCATACAAACATATATACCAATCTCATTTGCTCTTAGGAATGTGCATTCATGGCAGTGAATTTATAATTTTCCTTGGTCACAATCACTTACATACTAGGCTTAATATTGAGTGTGAAAACAAGGAAAATTTTGAGATAATTCTTGGCTTGTTTCATGTGGAAACTGAACTAATCCTCTGCAAAATCCAACAAGTTAGATGTTATAATTCCTTGACTTTCATTTATAAGTGTATACAGCACTTATATGCTTTTATATCTTTTACCAGTATGTAAAAAAGCAAATTGCTTACCTGTCTTTTGGAATGCTCACTGTGTTCTCCAGGGATGTTGTGAGCACTTTTTATTAAACTCTTTGCAATATGATAGTAGTAGATACTGATAATTACAAGAGGGACAAGGAAATACACAAGGAAAAGCAGCACAGAATGGATCTTGGGGTGCATGTCATCTGTCATGGGGTACGGTATGCAAGCTGTGAAAGTGGCATTATCTGTGTCATTGATGTGAGCCAGTTCGGAGAACACTGCTTCAGGAACTGCTAGGAGCATGGAGATTACCCAGATGGCAGTGGCTTTAACACAAGTCCATAGCACTGCACTGGAGGTCTGGATGTCCATGGGATTTACAATTGCTTTGTACCTGAAATTGATCAAAATGCAGATGCAAATTAAAAAGTATTCAAATTCAACATGCAAGGCACAAGCTTACTTCATATATTTGACTAAATAATGTCATGTTTTTTCTTATTTGAAATGTGAAGGGGCTTGTAATCTTTCTTTAACTTGCATTCCCTACATCTCTACCTTTTTTTTTTTGTATACACTCATCAGAGGAGGCAGAAGGAGCCCTGGATACAATCGGTGGCTGTGGGTGCCCATTCTGTGCCACTTTCACTGTGGTGAAAGTGAAGAATTAGCCATGGCTCTACCCTTTGCTTCTCCAAAAACTGCCAGCGAATCTCCAAATGTGCATCCTAGCTCCATGCTCCACATGTACCAACCAGCACATGCACACTTTGTGTTTCCTTCCTTCTTTCCTCAGCTCCTTAAGCCCAGGGCTCTCTCCTGCTGCCACCACAACTTTCCCATTCTAGGACACTCCCAGCCCCCTTCAGAGAAATATATTCATCTTCATAAACTCATACATATATGACTCCCCATGGCCTGTGCAGAAAGTATTAAGCTCTTACATAAAGTAAGCGTTTCCACATCAATAGCTGGAAGCTGCTGCTCTACACTGCATTTTCGAAAGCTGTCTCGTTATGTATGATTGCATATAAACCTTTGTGGAACTGATAATTTCATAGCCCCTGCAATGGAAACAGGAAACACAGAATGGAAATATCACTGTAGACCAAAGTAAAATAAATTAATAGAAGTAGACTTTGGTCCAGAATTCTTTTATTTAAAAAAATCATTGCAGGAGGTGATACAAAGTCAAACTTTCCATGAGAAAATGTACATGTAATAAGGACAAATATAATTTGAGAAATATATTTCAAAGATACCTTGAAGTTCCACTTAGATTTTTAATTTATTTTTTTTCTAAAAAGTAAGTAAATTATGCTTTAATGATTTTATTAACAACTAAACCAAAACATTTCATTTTGTCTAAGCTCAATATGAAAGCTCATGGGATTTTTTAACTTCATTTTTTTGTTTGTTTCTACATTCAATTTGATTTTGGATGGCTGTGATTTTTTCTGAAAGAGCAGAAGTTTTAAGAAGTGGAAAAAATTATTCTTCTTTAATATTCACAGAAAAGTTTAACCAAATAAGAGGAGTCAAGAGAGATTAATACTCCAGGTACATAACTTTGTACATCCTCAGGTGTTTGTAGTCAGTGGAGAAATAGTTTCAAAGAGTGATTCAAATTTAAGGTATATTAAATCACCCTCTATAGTGCTCGGGTTTTTTTCTCTGTTAGCTACACAATGTGCTTAGATCAAGGAGAACAGTAAGTTAGATGCCTCTAAATTTGTGATAAAATTGCATATCCATGCATGTTGATAGATATACAAACATATGGATGTATAAATATGCATGGGTATGAGCAAGTGTCTAAATACTTACCAAGTTTATACCCAAATATAACAAGGTTGTTGAAGGAAATGCTGATAAATGGAGCCATGATCCCAAATACCCCTTAGGGCTAATTTGCAGGTCCTGACAGGTATTCCTAGTCCCCCAACACCTTAAGCAGATGTTTGCAACTGGCTATGCCATGAAAACGTCTGGAGCAGAACACTGTCATGGTACCCAAGGAAACCTTTCCTTCAGAGAGTATGTGAGTCAAAATGTGCCTTGGGGTGCTCCTTCTCAGGTTTCTGATAAACTGTTGGATCATTAAAAAATTAAAAATAATGGCTATTAATATTCATATCCTCTCTAAATTCAGAGAGAGAATTTTTACTGTATTTTCACCCCTATCATGGAGTAGAAACCAAAACTCATCAAACTGTCTCTGTTAATTTATATTTACCATTTCTGCTAACATGCAGAGAGAAGCTCCCTGGACACCAAGGTGTAAAGAAAGCCTTTATACTGCCATAGGAAGGACAGAAGTTTCTGCACAAAGCATGAATACTCACCAGCACAAACTGTGACCTTATTATTCAATAATTGCTTCCTATTGCTGTCTGCCATTATTTCATTTCCTAAAGACAGACCCTCCATTTTTGAGGTGATGTCAAGTCCTTACATCTACTCATTTTTTAAAAACTTTGCATTCTCAGGGAAGAGCCCGTTTGGGGATTTTGGGGTAGGGAGAGGACACTGGATAAAAACAATGTGTTGTAGTACAGATTTTTTTTCCTCTCCTTTTCCATTTCATTGCTTCAAAATACTTTGACCACAGTCCTATGACCCAAGTAAATGATGATGTCACAAATAATTGTTTTAGCAGCAAATTGGCTTAGTAATCTCTAAATGGAAGACTTTTTCAGAAGTCTTTGCATTAGCAGAAGATGCGACATACATTTGTACTTTGGCATATATTGCTGTTTCAGCAAATAGTATACTTTTCCCTGAGCTATAACTTACTCCAAGTGGAAAGGCATTGGAGCAGAATGCCCTTTTTCACAAAAGGGCAAAAAATCCCCCTTCTTTTTTCTACTTGCTACTTTACTGACTACAGGGTGGCACTCTTCATAGGACTCAGCCCTTCAGTGTCAACAGGAAGAAAAATGCACTGTGTTCTTCAAAACCTGTCATCTTGTTTATATCTTTAAAAAGCTATAGAGTGAAAAGAAACAGGTTACAGATAAAATTAAATGTAAACTGAGTGTAATGAGAAGTGTTCTCAAAGTCCTCTTCCTTTGTATAAAACCAGTGTAAGGCTAAAACGTAACACCAACCATTCAAATTACAAAGACCATATTTTCCATCAATAAAACCAATGTCAGTAAATTAGATTAATAGTGCAAATTAGTCAAGTTAGTAAGTAAATTCATCTTTTCTTTTACTTCACTGATGAAAAAAAAGCAAATTATAGGTTATCATGAAGTTCAGAAAATAATTATAAATATGCATTTGGTTTTAATTAAAAGCCTTCATTTAAATTTGTCTTCCTATAACCTCTGTTATTATCACTGCTGACAAAAGGACCCCAACTCGGGAAACCCTTCCTGCCTTTGTGTCTGTGGTTTCTGCCAACAGACACGAGCATAAATTTACCCACTCTGCTTCAGCAAATTGGGTTTTTTGTATAGTGGTTTTTTTTTCATTTTAAAGCAATCTCCTCCCTTCTACACAATCCCAAAATAAATTAATGAAAATAATATCCTCTTTCTCTAGAGGTATAACATTTTGCTGCCTTCTAAACTTCAATCTATTTTATCTACTTCTCCTAACTTTTGTTTTCCGAGATTTTCTAAAGATTTCTCAGCTCCATTAGAATGGAAAGCTCTACTCCTATTTCTGCTGCATCCACAGTGCTGTTTCCCTCCCACACACTTGATTTCAAAAGGTGCTCCCTTAATACACCTATGCTGTCTTTCCTTTGCTTTCTTACCTCCTTGTCTAGAGTAAGGTGTTGTGATGACCTTAAAAAAAAAGCTAAAAAGAAAACCCCAAAACAATTAGTCAATACTTAGGCAGCTACTGGAAAATAGGCTACCATTCTAAAGTAGATTAGCCTCAATATCTCCTTGCCCTTCTGATTCTGTGGGGTCTCTTATCCTTTTTTAAAAGCCCTTCAGGTCAAGGACTTTCTTTTTGTTGTTGTTTATCCAGTACCTACCAAAACCAGGGCTCTAATTTATCACTTAATTTCCTACATGACAATGAAAATAAATATAATAATGAAGTCAACCATAGACACAATTCAGGCAGGGGAGATTTTGCTTTAATTTTCATTTGAATCCCGGAACTGGAGGGGTTGGTATATTTGCCTCATTATAAATAAGTTTTTTCAAGTGATGTTGCTGTACCATTGTACTGCATTTCCTGCAAAATAGACTAATTTATCAAAACCATTCATGTGTTAGTCTTTTATTGTGTCCCTGCATGGTGCTTTCAAACACAAAAATTTTAACAACATAAAAGCTTATAAATATATGTGAAAAGGAAACCTGGGTATATAATCAGTATTTGTTAAAAATATTCATATCATGTCTAGTTACAGTCCACTCGACTACAGTGAAATGAAATTTTGGATGGGACCAAAGCCTTTTTCCTTGTATGGGCAGTTCAATTGGCCCAACTCCAGCTGAATCATTAAGAGAACAGTTTATCTAGCTGAAAACATTGTGGGATCATTTTATCATTTGATTTGAGATTTGCATTGTTCTATTTTATTCTTACAAATTCTTGCAATGTAAGGTCTTTTTTTTTTTCAGGTAATGTCAATATTTTTATTCTGTGCTTATCTCTTGAGAGCAGAAAATTTCATACACTTAGGAATGAGCATTTCTGAGGTCTGATAGTGAATATAATGAACAGTATTTGAAATGCAGACTAGAAGACCATGTGCAAACACACTTAAAGTCAATGTCAATGACATGTGTTCTGTGTTTCTCAAGGGGAAAAACTTAAGATTTTTCTAAGTGGAAAAAGTTTTCCACTCTGTAAAAATACACTCTGTTGAGCCAAAAGCTATAAATAATGCTTCAACGCTTGTTGATTATTTCTCCACTCTGAAAAGAATCAAACCAGAAGTTTCCCAGGACAGCGGAGGGTTTTTTTCTGCATGAAATGTATTACCTGTCCTGTCTACCCAGTGTTTCAGAGGAGAAATTTTCTCTTTCCATTTTTTCTTTTTCTACTTCTGCTACTTGCTATTTGCCTCACATTAACTAACTATGCTTCTTAGAAGCTTGTGCAAATCTTGCAATGGCAGCTCATTGCCTGAAATCTGGACTTCTAGTTCTACTTCTCTAAAGCCATTTATTTACATCTGCAGTAGTTAAAAGTACCATAAGTAATTTGTTCAATTCTGCTCATGAAAGCAATTATTAGTGAATTGTTTCAGAAAAGTTCATATATGTCAGTATTTCCAGTAAATTTATATTTAAGTTTGATAATTTCAAGTCACCGATATGTTTTTACATATCTTAAGACAGACTAATAGGTCTTTATTAGAGTTGCAGTTTCTCAAAGTTTCAACTGTGAAAAGGGGCAGAGGGTAGGGGAGGAGAGGAGACAAATCTAATAATGATGCTGCATCTATGTGAGCAAACTAAACAGTGCCATGGTCTATTTTTAGGCCTGGAGGCCAAGTGGCATTGGCTGGACATCCATGACTATTTAATTAATCTCTTTAATAGCCCAGTACAAGACCACCACATCCAAACAAATTAGGCAGTTTACACTTCTGTTGGTAATGGCCCCTGGGCTTGTGCTTAGTCCTGAATCACGCGTAGAAATTGTTTAGAGAATGCTGATTGGCCCAGGTGAAAACCACATTATGGACCTCTACAAAACCAGTTTGACAAGTGTCTGACTGCCAGCCCTCAGTCCCATGCTCTGGTACTGTTGAATATGGGTTTGTGCATAGATAGATAGATATACACAGACATGGATGTGCATAGGTAAAAATCCCACACTTTCAGGTGCCCAAAAGCATCATCCAGAAGCCTCACACAATGGCTGGCCCATCTCAACCCACTGTGCCCATTCTTTCTTGACTTCTAAAATGAGCAAGCGAGTTGTATTTCCCCTGCTGTGTGTGCCAGGAGCTCCCCAGATTGCACCTACTCTGTTTGCACCTAAGCTTCATTTACAATCTTGAAAATAAGCACAGCCAAGTTGAGGAGTCTGATCTCCAAGTTATGTTTAAATAATGCCTGGGGAACACCAAAGTAATCAACCTTCACAAAACTGCCACAGCAAAGGCAGCTCTGGCATGTGCCTCTCCAGGAACAAAAATGGGGCCATTCATGCACCCAAGGTGTCTGGGAGCCATTGCCCAGGCCCAAAATTTCGACAGTGGTTCAAAATTAACATTTCATCTGTGAGGAGAGAACTTTATTCTTAGCCCACTGCATCGCACAAACAACTGGATATACTATTTGCCAGGGGAAGTATAAGGAAGCTTAGCATGTGTATTCTCTTGGCTTCTATCGCCTTTCTGGACTATTTATCTCATTCCACCATTAATTTGGAATTCTGGATTTTGGACTGTGGTCGGGAGGGGTGGATAATACCTAGGCTAGATATTAGACCTTGCAATGTGCAGCCTGGACAAGCCTAGGTACTCTTTGGCTTTGTCCCCTAGTTCTCTGTTCTCCTTTTAAAAAATAAACTTAGAAAACCACAACTAACCTTAGGTTTATAGTCTCAATCCTGAAGGGTCAAAGTACTTTGACAAAAGAGAAATCCATTTCTCCAAATGAGTTTGATTCAAATCCCAATGATACCCCAGCCTTTAGACAGATTAGATGGAGTTGCATGCTTGTCTGCATATTTACAGTGTGCTTACTGCCCGCCTCTCAGCAAAAATATCTATACATACTTGAATGAAAAAGATCTCATGAAATCATCACTGCTGGATCAGATTGATAAAATGATCAATTACAGAAACTAGAGTGTCTGAGAGAAGAAATCCCAAGTGTAAAATATGCTTAGTGCCAGTTTACCTTTATAAAATTTTTGCTGTTACAAAACAATTCCTCCCGTTTCATGGATGAATTCAGTTAAAATCCAGGCCATGGCAGATAACATACTGTTGTGGTAAAGATTACATGGTCAGATGATTTCTAGAAATGTTACAAAAGCCAGGAAGAACTAAATAACCAAACCTCTATTAATATATCTAGAGGAGGCTTAGATTTTCCCATTTCAGAATGTAGACTCTAAATCTCTAATTTTAAAATTCAAAAATCAGCAAATTTGTTTATTTGCTCCAGTATTATCATCTAAAAGCTCTACTTTCTCACTTCTAAACACATTTCCAGTTCAACTCTATTTGCAACTTCTGATCTTAGTCTCCCCCGAAATCAGTGTAGATGGGAAAATAAACAAGTACATACCATGGAAAAAAAGGAATATAAAAATATTATATAGAGAAAAGCTAATATAGCAATCTTTAAAATACATTTAAACAAACAAACTTGGAGCCAAAACATAAGCATGAAACTATTTAAAACAATACTATGAAAAGCAGTTGGAAAAAAAAGAAACAATATTTGGGATAATCATGTGAAAGAAGAAACAAAATTATATAAGATATAATGACAGCATATCAGAATAATCCATTTCTCTCATGTTTGTACATATGCTACAGTTTTATTTTGATATATGTTCATACAAAGCTGGAAATACACAAATCTACATGCAGCAGATGCAATTATGAAAAGCTTATTTGGACTCTTTGTCTCGTGGCTATTTTCTCTGATATCTGAAAAGTTGTGTCAACTTAATTCCAAAATATTCTTTTCTTCAATGAACACCAAAGTAGGTTTCCTCTTACTTCTACAAATTTAATGAACTTGTAAGAACTTACTTGCTATTTGTAATTACACTGCCAAATTATGCTGAATCTGAGCATAGATGCAGAAGTTGCTAGTGGAACATGTTTAGACCTAGGGATCATACTGCATATACCTTGTTTCATTAATACATATAAAACACATAAAATAATTTCGCACCAGAAATATATAGTCTGGTTCTGCAGCAGAACTCATATCATAAATTCACAAGTTCTGTAATTAAACAATTTAAAATGAAGATTCAATTAAATTATCCCTTTTCAGGAAGATATTGAAGAGTTCCACC
Source organism: Pycnonotus jocosus (assembly GCA_013400435.1). NCBI lineage: Eukaryota > Metazoa > Chordata > Aves > Passeriformes > Pycnonotidae > Pycnonotus > Pycnonotus jocosus. The sequence goes on along the minus strand of VWYP01033071.1, from coordinate 45,265 downwards.
ACACCGCACACATATACAGAGATGTATTATTTATTCTCTAACAAATTTATCATGTAAAGTCTTTTCCCTAAACAAAGCATTGGTAGAGCAGACTTGATCTTTGACATCATTTCTAAGCAACTCTTAAATGCAGCCTCGAGAATTCCAACATTCCAATTTGTATTAACCCATTGCAGTGTAATAGATAAGGGAATCATTAATAGATAAGGGAATCATGTGCCACATTATGCTGAGGGACAAATAAAATAAATGAATGGTGATATACATACTTGTTAAAAATTGGGCTGGATCTGCTGTTTAGCAGCTATTTTGTACTTCACAGACACAAGTTTTACTGGGTAGCTCAAAGAGGCAGGAAACAGGAGGGATGATTTTGAAGCTGTTTCCCTGTGTTTAGGTTGCAGCCTACAAGAGGCAATCACACACCAGCAATTGCAATTGATAAAACAAAGTGGTTTCTACCCACACAACACAGGCACTGCATTGAATCACTGACTGGGATAAACACCACAGCCATTTCTCACTTCACCATCCTCAATCTAAGCTGTTTCTCCATGGGTCGGAGAGTACACACAGGACACACACAAAGGCAGGAGTTTAACAGATGCCTGTGTCTGTGTGAAGTTTGAGAAACAGTTGCCTAACTTGGCAGCAAAATGTTATTTGCTGAGAAATCATTTTCAGCTGTGCAAAGACAGTCACAAGAGGAACTTCTACAACAGCTGATTTGAATTGCCTGGCTTGGACAATACTACCTTAGAATAGTTAACTCTTAATCTACTCCAGACATAAAAGTCTTTCTGCATTGTTGGGGAGGGGGTGGTTCTGCCATCTCTCTTTTTTTCTGGAATATTTACTATCATGTTCCTTTTATCTGCATAAGATGGATATAAATTAATTGAAAAATTATTGGGTGGGGACAGGAGAGGGCAGCTTCTTTGTTTAATTTGACAAAGGTTTTCTGGCAAGCTTTATTTTGTAAGTCAAGTTTGCATATATGAACTAAAAGGCAAGTTGAAAAACTGTGACAAAGCTTGCCAAACCTCTTTTAATTTTCTTTTGCACTGCCTGTAATTGCATAATTATAACCATACTGCTACAGCCTACAGTGATAGAAACATCTGGACCATCATTTATTTTAATGTACTTCAGTAATTCATTCATTCAATACATTTACCTGAAATTTTAGGGTTTCTAAAATATATGTTTATAGAATCTCACAGTTCTACTTGGTCCATGTATTTTTGTTTTTCCATCTACTGTATACAACTAAGGCATTGTTTTTCACTTACACAGATAATCTTCCATTTTACCTTGGATTTTTTTTTTCCTTACTCTTTTGTTGATTGTAATAATTTTCAAGATGTCATTTAATACTACTTTGTTCATAAGGACTCCTTAGTCCCTGACTATCAGCTATTAGAGCTCAAAAGGAAACCATATCCACTGTCCTACTTCACCTGCTCTACTACATGTAATAAGAAATAAGGATTTTATATTTTTTCAATCATTGTATTTCAGCCTGAATCAGCATCTGCCATAATAAAAGAAGAAAAAAAAATAAATTCTGAAAAAAAGTAAAACGAAGTTTTCGTTAATGTGATATTACTAATGAAAAACCCAAAGAAGTTACATGGGCAGCTTTTCACACTTCAGAACATTTCCAAAGTTTCCCCCCGCCCCTGCCAAAAAAAGGAGATAATAGACCAGAAAACTAAGCCAAAACAGATTTTGCTATCAGATGCCATCAGAAGTCAGCACAAAGTGCCAACTTGTAAAGAACATGTTGGATTTTTTTTAATACAGATTGCAGTCTTCCAAATCTAAAACAAACAAGGAAAAAAAAAAAGGAACAAATAGTTCAGCTATGAAAATCTGTAGAATACATGTTAAGCATCTCAGTCACTATATTTAGCTATTTAAGTATGAGTTTTAAATTTTCAAACTGTTACCTGTTAATCAAGTACTTGTGTCAAAGGTGTCTTTATGTCACATTAGGCAGAAAGCAAATATAATGCTTTTCCAATTGTAGTAGGGTGAGTTCAGCTTTGCTGTCTCCATCAGAGTGCAGCAGAACTGCATTAGAGCTAACACATTTAAATCTTTCATTAGAAAGAAAATTCAGTGTAGGAAAAGAAACAGAATTAAATTCAACCTATTTTTACAATCACTTAAAAATGAGGCACAAATGACAGCTAAAGAGGAAAGGAAAGACTATGTGAGACAAATCTAAAGCTGTTTGAAAGGACTGCTATTATTCCTCCAAAGGCTATTCACTCCTGATGTCTTGGCATTTTGTGGGTACCACACAATAATGCAGTAATGCCAGAGGTGCACATTGTAGCACACAGTCTTCATTCACTGCCCCCTGAACTGTCCACACCAAGGTTAAAATGCCATCTAGACCTTTAACTCTGAAAAGCATCCTGGAAACACTTTTCCATATCTCCCTGCTTATGTTCTCACCCTACCTAGACTCCTTCCCATGCACAAAACAGCAAGATCCCTTTTTCCCTGGAAAAAAGATGAGGAGCCCTATGGGCCCAGTTTGCCTTCTGAGCTAAATGTACGCTCCATCATGGACACAGATTGGGAAAACACTTTGTGCAGCACTGAGCAAGTTCATTAGATGGTTGAAGTTAGGCTCAACTGTCTGGCTTCTGCCCTTTTTGCAGTGAGGAGATGCTGGCACACAGGTTTTTCATGTGTGCCATGCTGCAGTCCCTCTGGCAAACACTTCTCACTTCTTTATTTTATCCTCCTTATCAAACACCACACCTGAGGTCCTGAGACCTTCTGATCAACATTTATTAGTCCCTGCCAAGGCTTTCTCATCAACGTCCACTAGCCCTTGTCAAAGTTGACCCTGGAGAAACAAGCTCATCAAGGCCCCATTTCTCAATTCTTGTCCCATCACATCTTTAGGAAGTGCATCCCTGGCCATCACGCACCAGCTCTGGGCACTTTCAGGGTGTGCTGAATGCTATTGGGAGTGTTCTGTCCTACACTCCTCTTAGTTCCCCTCTTTTTTGGGGTACATTTTTGTCTTTCAGCCCTCTTCCTTTTCCTCCTTTGTCATCCACTCTATTAAGTCTTCTCTGTCTGTTAATCACCCTCTCTTTTTCCTTTGGTTTTATAAACAAGAAAAATATTAAGGTTTGTAGAGGTGGCCTGGTTTCCCCACAATCAAGAAAACTCAGTGGCCATGAGGGGCAGGGTTGCTGTCCCTACATATCTCCTGTGTGACAGTGAGAAGAGACGGCTGGCTCAGCAGCACAGCTCCTGTGCTTCCTTCTCTGTCCCATAGGAGACGGAGACTGCATCCTGCTCTGACACCAAAACCCTGCACCACCAGTGCCACCTGGCATCATCTCTGCTGCCACCATCCCCACCTTCACATCTGACCTCCCACCCCTCTCTGCCCCCACACGTATGGGGCTGCAGCAGGGCACCCCTCCCCATTCCTGGCAGCCAGACCTCCAGGAGCTCAGGGGTGGGAAGAACCAGCTGCTGTTCCTGTGATGGTGATGGGCAGCCTCAGGCAGATAGGCTGCTAAATTCCATCTGCATGGCAGGGAAGTCTGGAAAGTATTGTTAAAAATTACATATTATGTTTGTACACAAACGTCCCCAAATTAAAACTCAAATAATCTCAATACAAGATAATGAAGCTGCTGAATAAAAGGTGCATGTTTGTCACATTGAAAGAATTACTGATGATGAGAAGGACTTCTGTACAAAAAAATAATCTGTATGAAATAAAGCAACTTTAGAAAAAAGTATATGTGCAATTATATACTACTACTTTTACTATAGTAGTACTTTTAGTAGTAGTAAAAGCACTACTTTTTCTTCCTTCAGTTTCTTGGCAGCAATCATTCCGTTTGTAGCTTCTGTAGCTACTTCTGTTAAATGTATCACACACAAGGAAATTGTCATGCAGAATTTCCCCATAAATAATATGTTTTAATTAGACTGTGGAAACCAAGACAACCTCCCTTATCCTAACTTACACAGCCATGCTCCAAAGATTCCAATGTAATCGTAAATCTGTTCTTTAGTGTAATCAGTGTCTGGCATTCTATACAGTCTCATGGTTACAAGGAGCAAAAAGCAGGAAGGGCTTTGATTATCTCATATTAAAATGTACTTTGTATCTGTGAAAGAAGGGGCCACTAAGAAGACATTGTGTACCAGACCAAATAGGCACTGGGTTATAATGGAACCCTCTTGGTGACATCAGAAACCCCTCCACACCAGTGCCTCCCTTCTAGTTCAACACAAGTGTTATACAAAGACCATACATTTGACTCCAATCCAGACAGCACTGAAAGTTCAGCCAGCTTTACTCAGCAGTCTCCTGGGCCCTAGGAGACTGGTCTCTGAAGTCAGTGGAAGATCTTCTGAATGGAAAATAAAATTTTTTTGTTCTCAGTAACCTAAAATAAAATTACAAAGGTTAAAGAAACATTGTAAATTCCTAGTATAACCATTTCTGACATTGGCATATACTGTGGAGTCCAAAATGCTGGAGAAATATATTTATTATGAGCTTATTTGATCTCAGCACACAAACTGTAACTGTTTTAATGTATGTGTAATTCTAGATGCATTAAGCATAAACAGTCAGTATTATAAATTCTTGTCTGTTTACTGATATAAAAAGGATGTAAAATTGTCTGGAAAATCAAACAATGAATGCTCCAAAGCTATATAAAAAGCAAATTAATGAATCCTTAAATGTTAAATTACCAGCATTCCCTCACATTACATTTCTCTAGAAGGATGATCTCCACTAACTTCTTCCCTTTTCAAATAAGATGTACACCACAAGATATTTAGGAGTGGAAATAGAGCAGAAAGATAGCTGCAGGGTTTCCTTGGATCTGTAAGGACAGATTTTGAAATACTATTTAACTGAGGTAATCAAAGAGTTACAGGTGTTCACTTTAAATTATGTTTTGCAAGCTCTTCTTCAAAACCATAATCCATTTTCACAAGTTATAGTCTTTATAGACATATGTTAGGTCCTGATTCAAACAGAAATGAAATTAATGTTCACTGAAGACTATCCTCAAGTGAAATCAAACAATTGACTGAATTAGCTAAAAAAAAAAAAAAGTTACAGTCTATTAAAGAAAATAAAGGATTAAAAATTTTAAAGAAACATTACTCTAAGTGTGAAGTTATATTTCTAAACCCGACTCTTCACATCATGCACCAATACAATGCAGTGGCTCAGTTCAAAACCCAACAAAACAAAAGTAGAAAATTTCTATGGAGAAGGAATTAAACATCTTCCTTTCCTGCCAAAAAAAATTGCTTAGATAAAAAAAAACAAAGATAATTTCATATGATTTAAGTTTGCAACTACTCTGCGAGATTTTATCTTTCAGAGCCTGAAGCACAGTCCTACAGCCACTCAGTTACTACACATTCCTTAAGTACCCATTCACAGTAATTGGGAGGAAAAACTGGGGATCCAGCTCTGTTTCTTCCTAATTTGCAAAGTACTGGAGATAAAATTGTTACTTTCTAGTTTGTTTGGGAGTATTTTCTTTTTTTTTTTTTTTTCCTTCTTTTCTAAGAGTTCCAAAGATAATTTCAATAGTTTGAACAAAAGTTTAAAATTGACAATTAAAAGAGAGCAATTTGGTGTCCCTGAATTCCGAGAAGTTAAACCAGTTCTGGCAGTCACCTCTGGTAACCTGCTCTTCTGCACAGACACATATACACACCCACGTGTACATCTTCTCAGCAGAAAGAAATTGATTAAAAATACATCTGTGTCTAACTTGGTTTAAATCACTGCCTGTTGACACAACACTGTGACTTGGCAAGGGTCATATCTGATATCTAAAACCTTACTCTAATGAATAAAATTTCAACATATGGACTGTTATAGGACCATCCCAGAGGTGCAGAAGGCAGGGCTAAACTCACTTCTTGCAGCTGACACCCTGGAAGCTGGGGGCCAGGCACAGCCGTTTCCAGATATGCTTTAACTTCAGCTAGTACCACTTGCCATTGGTCAGTGAGGGAAGAAGATGCATGGGCACCTACAGGTTGGAATGAGGGGATTGCAAACCTGGGATACCTTATCTAGAGAGGTGCTTTACCTTCCATCCAGCCTCAGCTCAAGTTGCAGAGAGCTGAGGTGGCAGCCCAGCTTTCCTACCTGTCAGCACTGAGGGCAGTGAGGGTGAAGACAGAGACACCAACGGAGGTCAGCTGGATGACAGGGATGAGCTTGCAGCCCACCTCCCCAAAGAGCCACTCTTCGGAGAAATACCGGGAGGCATCCACAGGCACACAGGTCACTAGCAGGAGCAGATCACCAGCAGCGAGGCTGGAGATGAAGATATTGGGCACACTTCTCATGGCACTGTTGGAAATGAAGATCTTCATGAGGGTGATGTTGCCCAGCAAGCCGACAGTGATGATGAGCAGGTAAAGCGAAGGGATCACACAGCGGATGATGAACATGGCCGTGCCTCTCCCCGGGGACAGCAGGGCTGTGTCGGGCACCAAGTGGACACTCCCATTCCCCCCGAGGGGCATTACTGCGAGCTCGGGCGGGGGCTCCATCCTCCAGCTTCGCCTGGACTGAAGGTCTCCAGTGCAAAGTGCAGTGGGAGCCACAGGAAAGCTTCACCCCTCTACAAGTTAATCAACTTTCCCATCTTCTCTACTATCTTTCTTCCTACCCCTTCTTTGCCGAGTTTTCTTCCTTAAGAAATGCAAAGGAATGTCCGCCAGCACAGGGGCTGGGAAGGGAAATAAAACCTCCCGTGCGCTGCCCTTCGGCTCTTCGGACAAGCCTCTCCCGGTTGGCAGGAGATCCTGAGCCTGGGGGCAGAGAACGCCATCGGGACAGCCGCCGACACCCGCCAGCGTCCCCGGGAGCGCCCCCGGCGCGGATCCGGCCGCTACCCCGGCGCCCGCGGAGCCGCCAGCGCTGTCCAGCAG
>VWYP01033071.1:0-32172 GCA_013400435.1 Pycnonotus jocosus | reverse complement strand
CCGAACCGCGCGGGGGCCGCGCTGCGCCCCCTCCCCGCTCACGGGCCAGCGGTGCCGCCCGCCTGCGCTCCCGGCCCGAGCACGGCGGGACAGGCGCCCCGAGCGGGGCCACAAGCGCCCCTTTGGGGAAACTGAACTTTAATTTACGGGAATAAGTATGGCTCTAAGCGTGGTTAGGTTTGATGGTGGCTTTGCCATCACCTGACATCATGTGAATGAATCAGTACAACAGCAAAACGAATAGCCTTTGGGTCGAAGCGCTCAGCTCCGTCTGGCGCCTTCTGCAGCAGCGGAATACAGATAAAGGCACTGAAACAAATGAACTGGGAAGTGCTAGACAAATTAACGTTTATGTAAAGTTAGTAGGAACAATAAAATGTTGTAAGACGTTATTTTGTTAGAGAGATACTGTACCCTTCATAGGCAAAGTGTCTCTTTAAAAGAAGTAGAATAAAAAAATATTTTGGATAATGAAAAAGAGCAAGTAAACCTCCAACAATAACGCTGTTCATTTTTGTTTTTTATGTTGAATGAACCCTCTGATTTGCAGCTCAGGCCGCCAACAGTAATTGGACAATTCCACACTCTTTTTTTTGGCTCAATTCGAATGTTTTTCCTTGGTGTTTTGGGCTTTGCTGTTTATGGAAATGAGGCCTTGCATTTCAGCTGTGACCCAGACAAGAGAGAGGTTAATCTTTTCTGTTACAACCAGTTCAGACCTATAACTCCTCAGGTAATGATTTTTTCTCTTATTTTTTTAATGGTAAAAATCCAATGCAAAGAAATTAAGATGCAAAAATTAAAACATGATTGTTCCATATAAGTACTAACTAACTAGGCTAATTATCACTAGCTTTTTCATTAATATTTTCTTTTATATATCCCTTTTCTGTGACTAAATATGGACCTGTGCTTCCTGTCCTTCAAAATAATCCTCATGTTTCAGAGCCCAACTAAACTTTTCAAATCAAAACATAACTGCTTTATTGTCATCTAGGTTTCTATACATTTGATATATATTAAAAAACAGACTTGCAAAATGTTCCAATATGCCTGTGTTTTAGCTGTTCCAAAGCAGTCCTAAATGATCTGACAGCTACATTTCTGCTACATTTTAGGTATTCTGGGCATTACAGCTGGTGATTGTACTGGTACCTGGAGCCTTTTTTCACCTTTATGCTGCTTGTAAGAGCATCAAACAGGAAGATATTCTCCAAAAGTCATCCTACACTGGTTTTTATATCTTCTCTGCTTTCTTAAGGATTGTCCTTGAAGTTGTAGCTTTTTGGCTTCAGATTCAGCTCTTTGGTTTCAAAGTGAATGCAATCTACATGTGTGATGTGGGAGCACTTGAAAAAAAGTTTAACATTACCCGGTGCATGGTGCCAGAACACTTTGAAAAGACAATCTTTCTTATTGCAATGTACACTTTTACTGTGATTACAGTGATTTTATGTGTTGCTGAAATTTTTGAGATCTCATGTAGAAGGCTAGGTTTCTTAAAAAGTCAGTGATGTCAACCACTTGCACTCATTTACTGCTCTGTCCACCTGCAGTTTTGTAACAGTGGTTTCTAACCACAGCAAAAAACATCTCCTGTCCTCTATGCAATGCTGCAGAAGAGAACCACACTCACGATTACTGAGGCAGAATAGTCACTTGACATAAATTCTTCATCTAAAAACTTGCACACTATGAAAATAGTCTTTGCTTCCATGTCAAGGTCTAAGATCTCCAAGAGCAATGTATTTTCATGACCTGCAGCCTAGGATAGTTCTGCCTTCAGAGGAGTGTCTGTGTGTGAGGAGAAGGTTATTTATAAACATACTTCTATTCACAGCTTTTCTGAACATGTGCCATCAGAGATAATAAGGTCATTGCCCTTCCAGGAAAAAATTATTGCAAATTTCTTAACATGTTCTTATGGCTTGAGAATTGAACAATAATAGAGGATACTCTCTGGGTACCAGAAAGCGTTTGAGCATCTTCCCAACCCTTGCCACTGAGATGCAACCTGCATCTCAGCCCCCAGGGGCAGAGACTCCTGGTTAGGCTGTGGTGACAGCATATCCGTGGATACCCACTTACTTTGCAGAGGCTCAGCTACTCTCACCTGCTGGCTCAGCATCTCCTTTTAAAAGTGAAAAAGTAGTGTGGTATTCTTTGTGCTGAATGCAACACCTCATCATGTTTTGGCTTACCATGTAGAAGATTTTTACCAGTTTAGTATGATCACATTTTGAAGGAGGGAAAGGGCTTTTCAACAATTTTGCATAAGCAGCTTAAAAGTGTCAAAATAAAATCTTGGAGAGAAGCCTTTCCCAGGCCCAATCATGATTTGATTTCAATGCATTTTGCTTGTGTGTGACTGCAGAATCGGGCCCACAGAATTTTCTGCTGTTTGTGTCACATCTTTTTCTTGCTCTGACCAAAGCTGCTAGAATAACAGTGACAAAAGATCTCTGTATATTAAAATTATTCTATGCAGTAAGTGTATTTGGTTAGGTCTCAAACTTTATATAGGCATGAGATCTTTCTGTGTGCAACAGCTTATCTTTAAGGGCTAATAAACATATTAAATTTAGAAGTGATTTCCTTGTGCTGAAGTGAAATAAAAGAAATAAAACAGATTTCAGAATCAGAAAGAAAGGAGGAGGTAGTTTCCTCTATAAAATATCTACAAATAGCAATAATAGAAATCAGCCATTTGTTTTTCAAACATAAAAAGCTGAGATCCTGATAACAGAATTTGGGTCATTTCAAAAATATTTAGAAAATTCTGGAAAAATACTTTCCAAGTGTTTTATTATCAAGTGTTAGTTAATAAGTCCCAAACATAGTTGAATTATCATAGCCTTGTAACTCTCACCCACAAAAGTAAACCTGCTAAATAAATGGAATAACAAGTTTTAGGTGTTTTGGATTTGATTGAATCTGGGCCATTTAAAACAAAGTGGGCTACAACTAGATGTGTGATTTTTTTAATATGCTGATCAAGAACAAGATGATCCATTTCAATACACTTGCTGTATTGAAGCAGTAATATTATTTTTTCCCTATGGAAATAAATTATATGTTGTCTTAAATAAATGTCCAGTCAAAGGTATCAGATTTATGCAATATTAAACTAGTTATTTGATACTTGCAAGCATCGCAAGTGAAATAAAAATCACTGTGCTCACTTCTTGTTTGCATAATATGCCATGTCCTTTGTTTGATGCATGTTTAATTTTTCACTGTATATGTCAATATCCATCTGGAATTACTCTTTCCAATTGAAACTTGTAACCTCTGGTAAAAAATTTATTTATAAAAATATACAGTATATAGAACTACTAAGAAAAATAATTTACTTTCATGTGCTAGGTACAGTTGTTACCAATGGTACACAAATCCCACTTCATCAGTTATTTGTACAATAATAGTTATTTGTATAACAATAAAATAACTTCATCACAACCTTGTCAGTATTCTCCCTGGTTCTTAATGTGTCTTTGCTTGCTGTTCTTGTGTAAATTTCCAAAGACTTCAGAAGGGTCAGAAGAGTGCCAAGACCCTCAAGCCCTCAGGACTTCTTTACGTTCTTGTGACCATCAAGAGCCTTGAAGAACAAGTACTGGCATGAGACTGCCTGAGGATCCCTGGAGTGCTTTAGGAGCTGAGTGATCCACCATCATGCCCTTTCTCTTTGTGGTCAAATTCTGGAATGTATTAAAAATTTTCCTTCTTCCAAATCAGATACACCACAAATTTTTTCCCCTGCATTTCCTGGAATTAAAATTGTCAAATTCCTCAGTTGTTTTGTTTTGGTTTTGTTTTTTTGTTTGTTTTTTAAAGTGCATTATTGCCTTTTAGTGCAAATGTTTTTGTGCCTGATTCTGCCATTCGTTTCAGGAACATGTTGATGGAGATATTATGTCCATGTAAAGAAATCATTTCCCCATGGATGTCAACACTTCTCTTTCCTGTATTTACCATTTGTTTTCCTGGAACTCATTGTATTCTCAAGTGTCTTTAGACTTTCTTTTTCTTAGTTTTCCAAACTCCCACCACTTTCATCATCATTTACATTGTTTTCTATCAGCTTCCTTCCACCCTTACTCCCTCTGAGTAAGGTTGATATGCCTCATGCATGTCTTAGTGTTGAGCTGATTTTTGCTCAAATGCTTAGCAAGTATTTGAGATTATTGTGAAGGCTTTTTTTTCCCTTTTTGCCATTAAGAAAGCACTTTTATCATACACTTAGGGATTCTTTGATTCAGTTCTATTTCTTTACACAGTGAACATGAAGTCCTGTCTCCCAGAACACTGAGGAAGCATTTTTGTTGCTTACATCAAGTTCACACTGTAAGTGCTTCTTTGACTTTTTCATTGTTTTCCACCATACTCTAGCCACCTAATTTTCACAGATAGCACTCAAAGCAATCCCCAGCTCATGTGTTTAGAGTCAGTTTTGTCTCTAGTCAGACATCATGACCATTTTAGTTCTCACTTAACAAAGAGCTGTAATTGTGATGTGATTGCATTTACATCAAAGGTATAGCTGCTCTGGGCCAGCCAGCTTCTAATACAGCACCACAGCATCCCACACAGTCCTGTAACCACTCCTTGTTCTGTTCCTTTCGTGGATTCCTCTCTTCTGTTCAGACATCATTTTGCCTCTGTTCCCTTTCTGGCACGCTCCCACTTCAGCAATGAGACAATGCAGCCACCTCTCCTTCCCTGTGCCTCCCTCCAACACGCACTTTTTTATGCCCTGGAGCATTGACATTCTCCTCCTTTGCAAACAGACACTCTGAGATCAAGAAGAGGTTTGGCAAAAGTTAAAAGTAGTTTTAACTATGCCATCAGAATGAGGTAATAGACACTAAAATAATTTATATTGCAATAACTTGTGAGATCTATTTGAAACCATTTTGCTTCAACAGTTCACATTTCTTTTGCTGTTCTTATCTCCTCTCTGCAAAACCAGAAATCCCTGGCGGTTCCTCTGAGAAAAAGTTATCTGGGAAGTGGTGATCCTACTAGATGCAGATGCACGTTCCAGGGCTGACAGACTTTCTGACAGCCACCAGGAAGCAGCCCAGTCCTATTAGCCAAGCCATGGTAATATTGCAAAATGTGGAATATATTACATTTTCTTATGAAAGGATCTTCTTTGATGTTTGATCTTTGAATACTTTCAAGCTTAATCAACAACAAAGGAGATTTAATCCATCAGAACGGACAGCAGCTAACAAGCAAGCTCTAACTGATGTCCAAGTGTTAGAAAAACAAATCATTTGGTAGTAGAATTGCCTTGTTTACCAGGTTTATGTTGTTTGCCAGGTTTAGAGCTTGACATTTTTCATCGATCTCAGACCCGGGCGGTGGTTAACAATGCCTGGGAAGAACGATGCCCACTGATAGTTGACACACGGAATGCAAAATTTACAGGCTACAGGGCCATCTGACAGAATCCACAAAATAAGGAAGAAACTAATAAGGCAACTCAGCAACTGTGCTGCAATCAGCTCTGACTGGGTAAAAGATAACTCTGGCAGGGGGAGATCCTGGCCACCAGCTCATGGACCAGTGACCCAAGAAACCCAGTGATTCATATAAGGTTAAATATGCTCACTAATTAGCATAAGAAGCAAGAGCCTCATTAACTAACAGAAGACAGAACACTAATTAATAAGAAAATTATGTAACCTGTATCCTTTGTTTGCTAAAATGTATAATAGGAAAGTGTTGATAGTTGGGGTGCTTCATTTATGGAATACCCCCAAATACCCAGGCTCGCATAACTCTGAATAATTAGTATCTCTATTCAGAGACACTGCGTATTTATTAGCTTGTTGCATACCAGGTAACTAATCCGATTTTTGCAGACAAGAGTTTTTAGGGATGAAGGGGAGAGGCCCAGTAGTAAACGCACAGTTCAGGCCCCAAGGGCCTCACAGACCTCGGTATGCATTGGTGCAGCCCAAGGAGAAGTTTCAGTCTGAGAAGGGATTTTACTTGCAGGTGTACCTCCAGAGGCCAGGTCCGCGCAGCTCTTCGGGCTGGCCGGCCAAAGGAAAGGAGGCAGAATCGGCGGGGAGGGCGTCACTGCTCAGCCGGGGCCAGGCTGCCCTTCCACTGCTGGGCCAGGGGGTAGCCCCGAAGTCTGCAGCGCTTCCTCACGGCTGCTGTGGGACGCGTTTCAAGCACAGAGGGGCCACGCAGGTGGCGTTTGAGGCTGTACATCCCCATAGACCTACGGACAGACAGACGGACGGACGTACACCCGCGCCCACCCCCTCCTGTCCAGCAGGGGGCGCTTCGCGCGCCCCGCCCACGGCGCCCGAGNCGGGCGGAGCGCTCCTCCCCGGCCCGCCCGGGCTGCCCGTGGGATGCGCGGAGCCGCGGGCGCGGGGGGAAGCCCCACCTCTGGGCGGTGCGGGGTGGTCGCGGTGTGCCTCGGCTGCCGCTGCAGCCCCACCCGCCCTTCCTGTGCTCCGGGCTTGCGGAGCTAAAGCCCTTGGCAGCCGTAGTGCACATTCAGGCAGCCCGACCGCCTCGTGTGCGCCACCGTGTAAAGTGGCCCTGATGGGACAGTCCTGATATGTACGGCAAAAAATAACATCCAGGAACTTTTTCAGAGTTTTTGTTCTCCTGAAAAGATCTCCCTTCTTTCCTGTGTAACCCTGAAAAAGTACTTTGAGTTTGAGAGTCTTTAGTGCTGATAGAAGCGTTCATTTTCAGTGAAGCTTTGTCACTTTCTCGGGGTTCTCAAAAGAAAGTGCGTGGTTTGCTCTTTTTCGGCTTCTTTCACTGAAATGAACACAGCAAAACCTTACTGTAAAACTTGCAAATTAATATGTAGATTTTTCATGCTGATGTGGTTTCTAAGCTAATAGTTGTCAGCATGGACTGTGAGCCTTTCTAAAAGACTTTGCATAGTGAATTAAGAAATGCAAGCTTGCTGTTAGTCTTAAATTCCTGTTACAGTTAAACCACACTTGTAAAGGGCTTAAGACTAGCAGATCACCAGAAGTGTATGTTTATGTTGTTGACAACCCACCCTTAAGGGGAAGGAAGATGGGTCATCACAGCGTTGGTATTTTTATTGAGATACTAGGTCATTCAAGGCATTTACTTGGCTTGTCTTCAGGAAGAATGAAATAAAAAAAATAGATGTAGAACTCTTAGTTTTTCTTTGTAAGGTGATCTTAATTTAGAAGAGTGAATTAGTGAAATTCAGGTTTCAGATAGCTCTGAAAAAACCTGTTATCTGAGTGACAGAAGAATAATTTTACCTTTTCTGTGCTACACAGGAATAGTGTGCTAACGTGCAAAAGTGCAGCCAGGAAGATGAAGTAGCCACGTATTAAAACACTGGACATTCTCAGTAGTACTTGCTCTTTATTTACTGGAAAAACACAGGACAAGTGACACTGTGTATAGCAGGAAGCACTAGCTAGGTCAAGTCGCACTGGGGGGTTTTAGTTTGTTTTTCTTTACTTCTGTGGATTTTTCTGTCAGATGTACCACCCTGTCTGGCTGTACAAGCAAAAGACATGCATTAGTGTAGGTGATAAAATACAAGGCTGTTTTAAACCAGAAATGTTTTAGTGTACGTTCTCTAATTTTCTTTGTCTTTTCCATTCTGAAACTTAAGTCGTGGTGTAGAGAAAAAGAAAAGCCTGTGTTAGATAATTACCATTTTCTGTAAAGTTATTTGCCTTGTGTGTCCTAAGAGGTCTGAAGTTTTTTTCATTTGAGTGCTTCAACACATCTGGTTCATTACTGAATGTAGCAAAGAGTGTATTCTAGAGATATCTGTTTCATTACAGTATTATGTAAAGTAAAAAGCACTGACAGCTCTTTTTCAAGTTAGTTCTTGCTCACATCCTGAGGAGAAGGATTTGTTTTCACCAGTGTTCCACTGATGACACTTATTTCCTCCCATGGTGGATGAGTTTGTCTGGATTGACGAAAATGTACTCCTGCTCCATAGTGTTTTTTTTTTTCTTCATTACTTCTGGCTTTGAAGCAAAAGTAAGGTTTATGAACCATTAATTTTTAACATCATGGATTTGGAATAACTACGTGGAATCCCAAAGTATTAATTCTTAATATTGCTACTGTCAAAAATATGCTATGAATAAAAAGCTTAACTAAAAAGATTTTTAGAAGTGTAGAGCAGGGTATACAAAAAAATTTCAGGATTCCTTTCAGATAATGTTTTTAAAGCAATGCTGACTTATGTAGGGTTAAAGCAATGCTTCTCATTAGATGCTTCACTGAAAAAGAGTGACCATCTCTGTCTGGAGCCTTTGAAATGGTTTTCAGAGGAGCTCTATACATTTTATATAATGTATTGCGTGGAAGGAATAGAGAAGAACTCTGTGTGTGCAAGATTGTGTGGTGGTCTCTGTGCTGGCACTTCTCCACCTGCCTCATCTGCAGGCACAAGCCTGGCACCCTGCATGTCCCAGGAGCAGGGGACTGTTGTGGCCTGTGTCTGGAGTCCTGCGTGTCCCAGGAATCCTGCATGTCCCAGGAGCAGGGAGCTGGTGAGGCACAGCAGAGTGCACCCTGTGTTGAAAGGCCATGTTCCATCACAAAGCTGCTTACACAGCCTCTCTGTGAGGGGGATCATTGGTTAGCTCATGGATGTGACTATCAGTCTGAACAGTGATGTGTTTATAGCTTTGGAATGTTGCCATCAGTGGTTCATACCCAGAAAAAAAGCTTTGGTCACAATATTGTTAACGTTGCCATGGCACAGTAGTTTGCAGTATGAGCATATGTATGCTAGATTTTGATTTATGTTAATTTTAGTTCAGTTGCACTTTTATATGTCTAATAATAAGAGCTCTGACACAAATTAATTTGAGGATCGGAAGCAAGTGAGCTCTGGCAAGATGTGTTTGCAACATAAAATACTGCTTTCTATAGCTCAGGAATAAAATTTTCAGAGAAACTGCTTACTGCTCTTGTTAATGTTTCTGTCTCTCATCATAGGTGCTCTCTTAAAGCTGGGAATTTATATGCCAGTTACATGATTTATTTGCATACACAATTTTTTTTCTCTTGTGTGTAGTGCATTTTGAGCATTAAGCTCACATAAATCAGTAATGCCACCTAAAGAAAATTCTGTAGTCTTCTCTGGCCTCTCATTCCCAACTCTAGAGTGCTTTAGAAGCAAATGTTGACGTAAATGTGTGATGAAAGACAGTAATAAGCTGTTTTTCATCCAGGCCAATTCACTGCAGCTTAAACAGCTGTGTTCCCACACAGACAAAGAAAAGGAACAAGACACAGTGGCTTGGGGCAAAGGCAGGACTCCTTCTTTTTTGGTATTGCTGGCATATGTTGATTTACAGAAACTGTAATTTAATTAACATTAAGCTGTTTTACACAATATAAATAGCTACAACGGGGATTATTTGTCTTTTTCAACTGCCTCATAATTTTCTACGTGAAAAATAAAATGTTGAACATTGATGTTCTCGTACACGATCACACAACATGTTTTGTTGTGGTACTTGCACATTGCAAAAAGTAAACTGATTTATTGCTGGTAATCCTGTGTAATCCTTAAAAAACCTTCATTCTTAACCTCTTTTTTGGGTATTCAGATACAAAGCAGAATATGATCAGTAGCTTTATCTATTGTGTGTATACTGTTACCTTTTTAGCCCTATCTATTGTTAGTAGATGGACATAATTGATGGAAGTAATTAAAATATTTTTTTCCTGACAGTGTGCACCATAAATTCACATGGTTGTAACATTTCTTCTACCCAGAGCACAGAGTGAAGAGAAATGAAGAGATCAGGGTTTTTTGGTTTGGTTGGGTTTGTTGGTTTGCGGTTTTTTGGTTGGTTTTTTTTGGGGGGTGGGGTTGTTTTGTTTTGTTTCTTTTTTGTTTTGTTTGTTTGTTTGTTTTTAGTAGGACATGACCTCACAAAATAATTCTTCTCTTAAAGAGATTAGACACTCAATGGTTACTGTAAGAGTCTAGCGCTCTGGTAATTACCATTTTATTTTAAAATGCCTTCCTCCCCATATGATACTTTTTAAACTTTTGTATTATTTGTTGATCATTGTCATTAAGTATGTAGCTATTTCAGGTTCAGTAAAGGTCAGCTCATTCAGGAGGTATAATGGAATACCTGAAAAGCTACATTGGTTGCCTAGCAAAGGGCAAATATGTAATTGGTAGTCAATAAAATAATTTTTTATGTTAAAAACTTGCTTGAGTCTAAGGGATTAACTACTTTGTGATGTTAGTTTCCAGACACAAGGAGGCAGGCTCTGATAAAAAGATCTCTGGGCTGTAATCGCTGAAGAAATCATATCTCCAACTGTGACAAAGGCAGTTGGACTGATGAGTTGGGGTTTTTTTAAACAAATTGCAAGGTTTGAGAGGTAGCTCTATCTTCCAAAAACTTCAAGTTTAGAGTTAAAAGCAAGATTTTTTTTAATGGCTGTTTTTTCAGCCTTCTGGTCTCACTGTTAATCTCTTTGCAAAAATGAGTGGTAGTCTGCCTCTCCTGGTGTGACAGATGGCCCTGGCCTTCCATCAGCTTTGTGGCCCTTTCCATGTCTGGTACTGGGAGCCCAGGTGTGGCACACCCGTACTGAGTAGAATGGAAAGATCACTTGCCTCAGCCTGCTGGCAACACTTCTCCTAATTCATCCTGTGCATGTGGTAGCCAGTAAGGTCAGGAGCACACTTTGGAAGCTTATCTCATCTAGGGTGCTTTGGTTCACCTCACAGGGTAAAGACATGAAATAGGCTTCTTCCAGTTTAAACTAAACAAGAGGGTGTTTCAGATTTGTGCTCTGATCACTAAAAGCTGTTTTATCCTCATGGCTTGACCACAACTAATCCAAAGTAGCTGCCTTCTCTTTTTGCATTCTAGAGATCTCAATTACTGTAAATCCTATGTTGAATGTACATTTTCTGTTTTAATTGGAAATGTTTTGTTTTCTTTATTTAACTGTAGAGACAAGCTTTTAAAAATACGGGTAGTTTAAATATTGTAGAAAAGCTTAGAAGCTTATGAGTTGTACATATAGCACTTAATCAAATTTACGAGACCAAAATAAGTCCTTAAACCAGACTGAAGTGTGGTAGTGTAGAATACAATCATTTCCTGAGATTCATAGTAGGTATTACTGTGCTATTTGTTTTGTCATCTAATCTTAATAGTTACCAGTTGTGTTTGTCATTGGAAATTTTGTTTCACCTATTTAGCTTGCCCGTGGGTTGCTGCTATTATTATTATTATTATTATTATTATTGATTTTTCAGGAGACTTGCTGTAGCTTTCAGGAGTTCTAAGAGGCAATTGAGATCATTCTGACTTAATAAAATTTGTCTAGCATGTAACATACTATACTGCTATCCACTCATTTTCTTCAGTAAGATTTAGAATACTATAAAAGAATCTGAGAGGACGAGAGTCATGATGCTACCTCTTGAGTTTCTTAATTATATTTTTATACTCTTAGTTTTCCTCACTTTTTGCATTATATTTTTTCTTACATGTTTCCTTAAGTTAATTTTACTTGAAAATAAGTATTTGAAAGTAATTTGGTTTCTCTGGAATGTTTTAGATTTTCAGTTGATGCTGCCAGCTCAATGTCTTCTCTTTTGCCAGTTTCCTTTGGCATCATGTAATGAAGAGGTGGTGTAAGGCCTTCCAAGTTTGTTTGTCAATATGTTAAATCTATTTTTAAAAGTCTTTGAATTCAGACAGCTTGGACTTAGCCTTGTAGAAATATATTTATGACCTGTGTGCAGAAATTACATGATTGGAATATGACACATTAATGTTTATGAGAGCAAGAATAATTCATTTTCATATGAAAATGTTTCCAGTAGTTTTGGATTTGAGTAGAATCTAATTTAATGTCTTTGTGCCCTTTGGTTCCCACATTTGTATTCCAGCTGTTGGCTTCCTGTACCAAGCATTTAACAAACGTTTTTCTGTCATTGGTTTGACAAAGGGACATAGAATATGAATTAGTAATAAATTACAGCCTGGTAAAGCTTTCATCCCTTAATCAGAATCAAAATATCACTAAAATTTATTGCAATGTTATTTGTTACTATTCTATGTCAGTTTGTTACTATCAAATGTCAAAAATATTTCAGTTGCTAATAATTTATTTTCTATACTAGAGAGTTATATGCACACAAGGAAAAAGAATTAGAATCTTTTGATCTTGTTAGACCAGGAAAAAGAAAGGTGGATAGTAGGACAGAATTTAGAAGATAGAGAATCAACCTATTGTGCATGCTTGCTGGCTGGAAATTTTGTCCTCCAGTATTTTTTACTTGGCACAAAGTTAGTTTAAAATGGGAGTGAGGGGAGTTTCAGTTGTTATCCAAACATAAATCTGGAGTAGCTTACTGTGTGTGAGGAATGAATGTCTGGCACATACTAGAGACAAAATACTTGCTCTGAAATTGTGCTGTTTATTAGCAAAGGAAAAATAACATGGTATTACATGACATAAATAAAGGCAGAGAAATTTCTGTAAAGCTCACTATATAATTCCAGCCAGCACACCCACACTTAGTATTTACTGAACAAAGATTAAGGGCAGCAAATCAAGATGTATATTTTGTAGTTGTCTTGGCAAAACATTTTTGTGAGAATGATTACTTGCCAAGTCTTTATGAATTTGAAGATAAATGTCCTGTCTGCAAACTGAGAGCAAACTTTCTGAGTTAATAATTGGCAAAACAGTTGTGTCTTTGTGTGTAAAATTACAAGTGACTTTAGCTCTACTTCTAATGTTATTTCATATTTAAACATTAGCTCTCCGTAGCCTCCTTTACCTCCTTAGAGATTTACTTTCTGCACGTACTGTACTACTTTGTTGGCCACATAAACGTCTTTTTTGTTACTTGGTTTGAGTAAAGGGGGGCAAAAAATTGTTGTATCTATTATAAAACAGTACATAAGACAAAAAGGAGGAATAATTTCATTCACCTGTTTGTTTCCAGATGTTCCAGATCTTAATCATAAATAGTGTCTACATTCTTCATTTACTTTTAGGCTTTAAAACTTGAAAATTTTTGCAGCTACAATGTATGGGTTTAGTTGTCTTTAATATCAACATTTTCAGAAGCTTGGCTGCTCAGAGGATTTTTTAAATCAGAAGTTCCTAAACAAATGCCTCCCGTAAGCTGAGTTCTTTAGTTTTAACCGTGTGTCACTGGCCATTAGGGACATGCACTTTAAGCATTTTGTTCAATGTGTAGAGAAGTTCTGAAGAGAAAACCAAAATGATCTTGATGTAAAATGGCCTTTCAAGTGTGGTATTCTAAGGGATAAAACAATGCATTTGTAATACATAACACTATGAGGATATCTTTTGTGGTGTCTGTGCTGTCCAGGAGATTACTTTCCACTTATTAGAAATTAAACCACTTCCATTAAAGCAAAAGTTTCGTGACTTACCAAGCATAATAATAATATTGTCCATTGCTTTTGCAATATTACAGAAACCAGAACAGCTGTATTTAATGGAATGTAAATAATTTGTTTTGTTTTAGAAAATGGGGGGAGAAGGGGGCAACTGAACTCATGTCACTGTTGACTTTCTTAGCTGAGATGTTGGAGGTGGTAAACTTTTGACCTCTTGCTTATGAGTTATTTGCCAACATGAGATTACCAACATGAACAAAAACCTCCATGTTAACATAAATATGGAGGACAGTTCTTGTACCATTAATTGCCAGTTTAAAAATTTACTGATGATATTAACACAGGAAAGGTATTTTTTGCTTTTGCTGCTGAAAATGTAGTAATGAAGTGCATTTGCTGCAAGTTAGGCAGGAAAAAGACATTAATAGATTTCCTTCATTAGGTGAAAACATATTTTTCAGTTACAATCGTGTATCTTTACAATAAGTAATACTTGTGTGATCAAGCACGCACAAAAAGGAACACCTTAACTGGCAAAGCAGTAGTACCAAAACTAAGACAGTCTTACAGATAGCCTTCTTGTAGAACACCTGTGACATGTCAAAATTAAAGCAGAGAGGATAACAGAAGACACTGATGTGGAAGATCTTGCATTTGGAAATAAATTTAATTTTTTTCCTTAGGAATATGATATAGTAATACTCAAAAATGGAAAAAGTACAACTAGTAGGTGCTTTTTCCTGTTGGCTGCAGTAAGGCAAAGGATTCCTTACTGCTTTCAGATTCACTGTTGTATTGCTCTTCATACAGATAATTTCAAAAGCAAAATTTTAAAACATTAAAAGGTTATTATATTTATTTCAGTATTGTCTTTAAAGATAAATACCAAATTATTTCTTCCTCTTCTTATTTTGTTTCTGTCCCTAGAAATATCTAGTTCTTTCAGCTTTTCAGCAATTCCACCTTCTGTTTGCTTAAGTTTGGTAAGTTTAATCATAAAGGTTTTCAATCCCAAAGCCTTACTTTTGACTAGAGCAGCACTGAGTAAGAGGGCCCATGTCTGGACAGGTTAGTCCTCCTTTCAAATATATAAATGTGCGTTCAGAAGTGAGCATGCAAAAATTCCAGACTTAAAAAGCTTTTAAAGATCACAGTAGACTCTCTTGTTAGGGTAACTTAAGGGTGCTTTGATTTTGCTAGTTAATAAGGTATCTCAGGAAATCTTAACAATTTCTGTAGGCAGTGATGCAAACTGGGACTTGGTGGCTGCATGTGGTAACTGCTGTGGTCAGTTGTGTGGTACAGAGATGTGATTTCCGTGGCAGGTGGCACACATTTAATCTTATCTCAGGTGATATTAATAGTCTGTCTCTAGGATGTCTCTGTTTCTAGTATCTTAGAGCTGCTGCTGCGAGAGCGCCTTCACGCTTCCTCGACAGTCTGTGCTTTGGATAATGGTACTGTGATTTTTAACAACCTAGGAACCTTGGGTACCTTGGTCCTAGAATCTTTTGTTAGGATGAAGGTATTGGTGTGGAAGATTGCTGGAGGTCACCCACAGTGTAAAGTTATATACAGACAAGAAAAACATTTTTCTCGTTTCTGTAAATATTGTTCTCTGACATGTGATTTCATGTGTTCAGATGTTGTTCTGCATTTGTTCACTGGAGTGCCTGAAGGAGTCTTAAAGTCTTCTCAGCCTCTGAAATCCTAAGAGGGAAAAGGGCTGGGTTTTTTCAGGGATTTATACAAACCATGCAGATGTCTCAGTCCTGTAAATACATCCCTTTGGATATTAGTGAAGAAGAAATTACCTGGCTTTCAGGATTTAAATGGATGTATTTGCAACAAGAGTGAAAAAACCCACATACAGGTAACAGAAGAGTAAGAGTTACAATGTAGAAGATCTTTTAATTTTTAAACTGATAGGGCTAAAGACATTTGCAAGATCCATTTATACGGAAACAGAGTTATTTTTATGTAAATGAGTTATGGATGAGATCTGAAGATGCTTATTTCAGCAAGTAAGGTAAATCTATATCCTGTAATGACCAAATTTTGAATTTGTCACCCTAATGCATATCAGTCTAAAATTAATTTATTTGCCTCTGAAAATATCTGATCTTGGCATCCATCATGAAGTAATAACTGATGTAGGTGGCTCATAGGTTTAGCAACCTTATGTTAATTCTTAAGTTTGATATTCTTAAATTATACCATGAAATGGGTTCAGGGGAGCTTACAATCAAGTATGTACTTAAAAATCAATTTAATTATTTTGGAGTGAATTAGCTCTTTGTCATGTGGTGATGGTGTTTTAATTGATGGTTGCTTTTAATATTAATTTTAGTGCCTTGTATGCAATTCTCTGTATCTTTCTGTGTTTGAATTTCTTTGAAATCTAATTTCAACTTTACATGTGTCAATGTTTTGTAATGTTTAACATTAACACGTCAGCATTCTGGAGATAAAATTGATGGGCTTAAGAGTACCTATCAGTAATTAGCTTAATAGTAATGTTGTCACTTGATGAAACCTACATAGCAATTCTTCCATTTGTCATCGTTAAGTATTGTAGTTGTTCTTATTAATCTTTATTATTCCTTTAGTTTTGTTCAGGACTTCCACTTGGTTGTTCTTTACTGAAAACTTGAATATGAAGATGCTAGATCCTTTTATATGTTGTAATAGTAAAAATGGAGAGGCATTGGAGAGTAAAAGTATTTTGTTTTTCAGGGAGAATGTCTTTAAATGGTTGGGCAACCCAACAGCTTTAACATTCAAAAATAAGTGAGCTTTGCAGACCCAAATCAGGAATGTATGCTAAGTCTGGTATATGAAATAGGAAGTACTACTTTAAAAATCCAGAGAAATTAGTTAAATTATGGTCCTCACCAGCAGAATCTAAGTAAGTTTTGTAGAAAGATCTAACTTTATTAGATAAATTGCTAATAGATGGAAAAGGCAGACAAGCTTTTGAGTATATAATGTTTTCTTCTGCAGCAGACATCAGGATAAGTGCAGTGTGATAACAATTGTGTTATATTCATGTTTACTGAGGTAATTTGAAGAGAAAAGATTCTCTCTATTGTGTGACGGGAGGAACGAGATGCTAAAGCTGTGAAGCAAGTTAGTATTGCTTGCAGAACTCTGTCCTGTGAGAAGGAGGACAGGGAGGGAGTATCCCATGATAACTACCTCATATAATATTTGGTGGAGTTACAGCTTTTGTTTCTTAAACTCTGCATTTGAAAGTGTTTTGTAGGACTCCCTTGAGAGTTGGAAGTGAGAGTTAGAAGAATTTTTTTGGTGGAAAATGTTCTGCATTTGATTACTGAATGTTTCTGGCTATTTTCCCTTCTTGATGTGTGTTAATCCTAGCAAGTAAATAATACTTGCTTAGGTTTACTGACAGTTTCATGAACCCTGTTCCACTGTGTGCCAATATAAAACTCAGAGATTTTTTGTAGTAAAAAGATAATTTTTAATCAGAAAATGTTAATCATTCATTTTTAAGATCTTATTAAAAAATGGCAACTCTACTTGCAGGGGAAGTTTGATAAAGTCTGTCTTGTCTGATTTAAAGATCAGGTTTGTGTGTTGAGTGTTTTGATGCTATGGATGCATGTACCTGGAGGTGGTAGGTGCTTAATACCATTTGTTCAAGTGTTTCAAGGCTAACTGGCTCCTGCTACATGAAGTTCCGTTTACATCCATACACTCTCGCAAATCAATTAGAAGTTCCTATTTGGGTGAGTTGCAAGTGAGGGCGGTGATACTTTATAAATGCATTTGATATTGCATCGTAGTGATACAAACATCAGTTCAAAATGAGTAGGAATAGTCATTGGGGAAAAATAAAACATAAATCTCCCAAAAATGTCTCCTAGTATCTCTGCAAGGCCAAACCTTACATTTTGCTGTCACTGCTCAATAGTACTGGAGTCAGTCTATGGCTAAATCGTGGGTTTGTCTTTCTGGTGTGTTGGGGGGCATTGCTTTGTTTGCTCATGGGTTTTGCCTCAGATAATCACTTTTGGTGTTCTTGTGTGTTTTGTATCATTTCAAGGTCGTTTGTATGCAATGCAGACAGGGATGAAGATTGATAGTAAAACCCCAGAATGCCGTAAATTTTTATCCAAACTTATGGATCAGTTGGAAGCTGTAAGTAGAATTTATTGCTTTCCTCAAAAATGATCATGATACTAATTTAATTCTTATTTAAATTTATGGAAATACTGTCTTTTCTCTGCAGCTCTTCTGCATGCAAGCATACTGCTTGAACTTCAGTTATATGTGATAACTGAAAAAAATTGCAGAAGGATTGGAAGGAGATAAAGCTGTATGTTTGTATGCATGCACAAATATAATTGAAATTTTGCCATAAGATTTTGTGTAGACAGCATAAATTAAAATGCTTTATATATGTTCTCATGACAAATCATAGTTCATTATGAAGTTAATGCAGGTGCTCTAGAAGACTTTTTTAATTGATTTGCCTTTGATTCCTTGAAGTCTGTACAGACTTCGTTTTATTATTTTCACTGCTGTAGGACTTAATAGCCTAGTCTTTGGATGCTTTTAAAATCTCTAACCTAAACTACTGTATCCAGGGAGTTTTTTAAAATATTCTTTAAAAGATAAAGATACTTCTGATTGTATCCTGTGTTAGAGATTGGATATTTTATTTTATAAATTCTTGTAAACACAGTCTAACGTGTGTGGGTAAGGGATAGCTATGCCACACTCTTCTGAATGGTCCTGGTGCTATTTTAAAGCCTTAAATGGAAGAGAGCTAAAGAAAGAAAGGTAAAGTTGTGGTACAGATGGTCAGTTTAAGTTCCAGGAGCTGTTTATGTTCATACCCAGTAGTTTCAGTATTCTCAAAGGAAGAAAGCTGTTGATTTTAAGGTCTAAGTGCTCATTCGGAAACAGAAAGTAATGTTGAAAAATGAAGTAGCAGTTCTTTTTTTTTGTTCAGTATTGGTGATTCTATCCAAAGTCTATCAATGCCTGAAGAGTTTGTGTGAAACTAGTGCAACAGCCTTCAGTTATGAAAGATGGATCGCACACCCACAGAAGTATTCAAGGCCAGGTTGGATAGGTCCTGAGCGACCTCTTCTAGTGAATGGCATCCCTGCTCACAGCAGGGGAATTGGAATTAAATGACCCTTAAGGTCCTTTCCAATCCAAACCATTCTGTAATGCTTCAGGAAAAAAATGAAGCATGAACCATTTGTCTTCTTTTTTTCATAACTTGTGCTTCGTGCTTTTTTTATCACTGATTTTTTGCAATGGAAAATTCAGTGTACAGTGATTTCTTGGTGTCTTATTTCATTGGATTTTGACATCTTTAATGGGACTGGGTTTTGTGTTCAAATGGAGAGAGATGGCAGGAGAGGTGAGATGAAAACTCAAAAGGATTTTGCTTTTCATTTCCTAAGAATTGTTGGAATTTGCTGGATTAATTGTGGCACTGCAGCAGTTAGTCTGCAGCATTCAGTTCCCTCTTCTGTTTCACAATTTAAGACTTAAAAAAACACTAAAGCACCAAAAATCCATAGTTTAACCTTTTGGTTACTTACTTTTGGTAAGATTTTCTGTGTGACAACTGATGCACAGGTATTGAAGATTCTTCTATGTGTCTGGGTAGTGGAAGGATGGAAAGAAAGCACTCCTAGTCGAGTCTAAAAGAGAGGTTTGGGGCTAGGAAGTTTGGGTTTATGGAAAAGTTGGACCCTGCTTTAATTTGGGAGCTGCTGTTTCCAGTCTGCCCATAACCACCAGGGGGCGCAGAGGGGCGCTGTTTTAAGTTTTTGTTAGGTTAAACCTGAATACCTCGAGTTTTAGATTGAAATTTTGTATCAACGTTTGAAACAGCAGTGCTGCTGTATTGAATCACAGACTGTGTGAAGGGTGATTTAAACAGTAAACAACTTGGTTAACTTTAATACTTCTAGAAGTGTATGTAACACTGTCAGTTGTGTGTTTGAAATAATTGAGCATGAGATGAAGTATAGTAATCAAGGGTTTTTTTCTGAGTGTGAGGTATACAGATAGGTTAGAGAAATATATGTGTATACAAACAGTTTTCTTCCTGGGTTAGCTTCAGTGTTTGGGTGTTTCATTTGAACACACAAATTTTGGTACTTTCACAAGAAAATGACACTATTTAACAAATACCTTTTGAAAACCACATAGAGCTGTTTGGTGGAAGCTTTTAAATTTAAAATTTTATTTGGAAAGCTTATATTTAACTACTGAAATCAAGTAACTTTTCTGGCAACTTTTCTGTGTCTTAGAAAGTTGGCAGCAATCTAAAAAATATGGAAATGCTGCCTGCATGATTAAATTTTCTTCGCACGCACAGTGAAAAATAACTGCCATTCAGAGATTGTTTTTAAATCTTTTGGCAAAATAAAGGCTGCAGGTTAGTATCATGCAGTGTTCCTGTTTTTG
This sequence comes from Pycnonotus jocosus, assembly GCA_013400435.1. NCBI lineage: Eukaryota > Metazoa > Chordata > Aves > Passeriformes > Pycnonotidae > Pycnonotus > Pycnonotus jocosus. The sequence continues at coordinate 12,292 of VWYP01033071.1, read as the reverse complement.
TTCTCTAAGGATAACCTGAGATTTCCTTACGTGCAAACAGTAAGCCTATTCAGAAGCTGTAAATCCACCTGTTGTAACTGTTGGAGGATTGTTTGCTTTACTGATTTTTATTAGGAAACCTGAGGATTCTTGTACTCTAACATCTTTGAATAGAGTTCTTTGAATTGAAGTATGCTACTTACACTGAAAATTCCAGTAAATCCATAGGTCACTAGAGCAGTCGAGGTAGGGCTCAGACACTTTGAAAGATGTAGCAAACTGCAGTGAAATAACCTTACAAGAGGGAAGATACATGATCACTCTGATCTACAGCACCTTTATAAAGCATGCATTACTTTACCAGTTGAACTGGGTTGAATCCTGTCACAGGCTTCAGAATGCCAGGTTTTTCAGATACTAAGGGGAAAACAGAAAACTATCTGTTGCTGTTCCTTTGCAGCATTGTAGTTGTGTTTATTTTTAACTTTGGGGGAGAGGATGTTGGAGTGTTGGTGGTTTTTATAAGCATTTTGTGACCAAAGATTCAGAGCTACTTATTTGTAATATTTCTCTGTCCATAAGAATGTGCTTTTTCTTTCACATGCTGCTTTTAGCATTTGTTATGTTAGAAGCTCCAGATTTGTAAACAAAGCATTAAGTTGTTTCTTTTTCAATTGTACTTGACTTTGTTTAAATCAGCAGGTTCTTTTTGTGTTTGCAGAATTGCTAAGGTCTAATAAAATAATTAATGTATTTTTCCAACATTTTTCAGATGAAAAAGCAATTTGGCGATAATGAAGCAATTACTCAGGAAATTGTTGGTTCTGCTCATGTGGAGAATTATGCCTTGAAAATGTTTTTGTATGCAGACAATGAAGACAGAGCTGGGCAATTTCATAAGTAGGTGAAAATCTTTGTTTTCCTTATCTGAAGATACTGGTCAGGAAATCTGAATATCCGAACTCTCTTTAATTTGTCTGGAAACAAGAATTGGGCTTTAATACATTATTTTCTCTTCTGAAAAACTCAATTCATTACTACTTCTAGGTCTCATAACTTCGCACATTAACTAATTTCCTCCTCCTGTGTTCCTTACATTGCTTGCCTACTGGCAAGCTTTCTAAAACCACAGGCTAAAATTTGCTTTATTTAGCAAGCATGTTATAGTTTCTATTGACCAGTGATAGTAAAATAGTTGTGATGATCCATTATGTGGTTGGGTTTGCAGCAATTACTACTGCATGTTCGTATATTTTTCTAAACTAATACAGGATTTCTGATGTCCTACACAAAACATTCCATACTAGAAACTAAGTACAGAGCATGTAAGTTTCAAAAAATACTGAACATTTCTTCATAGTAGTTAGGAGACTAATCAGTATTGCTAAATTTAAATGTTATGAAGCAGCTTCTGTAACATCAGATTAAAAGGAAAATAAAAAGATGTTTGGCTTGAAGTAAGCCAGTATGGTCTAAGATTAGAACTCCTAAAATGTGATTCTGAGAGACTGACATTACCAGGTTAGCAAAATGCTTTCTCTTTTGCAGAAACATGATAAAGTCCTTTTATACTGCAAGTCTCCTGATAGATGTTCTAACGGTATTTGGGGAGCTCTCTGAAGAGGTAAGTATCAGACATGTGAGTGTGTTATCTGATTGCTTTTCCAAGCACAGAAAGTTGCTTTTATAAGTTGTGAATGTGAATTTCAAAGAACATTGGTTCTAATAGTGTAGCAAAATACTTGTTAGTAAGCCATAAAGAATCATGCTAAGTATTTCAAATAAATTGTAGACGAAATACTAATACATACGTTAGAAGATGCTTATCACAAGTATCAGTTTGAAATTCAGTTTGATTTTTACTGTGGGACACATAGCATTACATTGAGCAAGTGGAAATACTTATAGGAGAAGAATGATGCAAGGTTCCTAGCTTTGTCCACCTTCACTTTTTTCCATGTCTTGCTTGAAATTCACAGGCTTGACATCCTGTATGTAAATCTACAATCAGGTCAGTGTGCCTAAAGTGCAGTGATGCTTGCTCAGTTTAAAATGCAGTTATGGCTACTTTCATTTGTAAATATTGGAAAGAAGGTAAAAGCATGGTCTTCACTATAGTGGTGCACTTCTTGAATACTGTAGGATGTAAGTGTAGATACTAGATAGGCCTTACCCAAGAGAAATGCTTGGTGAAGAGTTCTTGCAAGATTCTCCGTCCTCTGTAGCTTGAGACTCTACCAATCCCAAATTTCCATCTTGAAAAATTTTCCAAAATTTTCATCTTGAGAGGCACAAGTAAGTTTGCTCTGTGATATGTTCTCTTAAAACGGTCTCCTCTGCACCCTGACATCCTTTAATAGATCAGTAATAGCATTTCCTAGGTCCTTAGAGTGAATGCACATTTGCACATTGAATGGGACTGAAAAAAAACAATCTTAGTCTGTAGGAATCCAGTGCACTGATCAGTTGAGTCCTCAGAGTACCTGAAGCAATCTTGCTTTCAAGATGGAAGAAATTGTTGCAAATGTCAGTGCAGAATGCTAGCAGTGGTACATTTCTACTGTGTATTGAGGTTTTTTATTGTTGATGCTGAAAGGATGGAAATGCTTCGTATTTGGAAAGAAGCAGAATTCTCTCATTTTGTTTAATTGGTGAACACTGAGAGTAAAAGGGAGTGTACAAGAAATACAGAAAATGTTTGCTCTTCTATAGCAAATATTTTGTATAGCATCATTACATTTCAACAGTTTCCTTATCCATTCTCATGTAAAGGGATGATGGGAGAAGTATGACTTGACTGTCTTAGACTTCTGCAGAAGTTTTTGTGAGGTTGAAATACACTCAGACTGACACCTGGTTATAGAGTATGACATCTATATTCAGACCATTGGCCTATTTTTTCAATAGATAATTGAAATTGCCTTCATATGTATGGACTATCAACTATTAAAATCTTTTAAATCAACAGCAGAGGGCATAAAAAGCAGATATTTGACACCTAGAATCAGAAAATAGGTGTTGAGAATAATATGTATGTTTTTAAATGGCAAGTGATTGATTATTGGGTAGTATGACTGGATTGTGTCACAGATGAAGCCTGGTTGTTCTATATCTCCATATTAGAACTAGGCAAGAGGATTTTCTGGAAGATGTGTTTTGCAAGACACAGCTTAGATCAGAGCAGTAGGAAGCTCTGCAATGGCAGTGTTCTCTTCATTTGCCTCAATAGTAACATTCGTTCAATAGGGCAGCCTTCTGAAAAGGTGCAGCAGTGCCTGTTAAACCAGAACCAACAGCATTTCACTTCTCAGTTTTGGATGATAAGCTTTGCAGTCGGGATGCAGGACAGACACCAAACACTTTGTTCCCTCCTCCTTTCTCCATCCAGTATCTTGGGTATGGGGTTGGGGGTCCCTGAATATGCTCTCCCAAGGGCCCCACCAGATGGCCGAGGGCCTCAGCTGCGTCCCGAGGTGGGTAAGCTGGAGCTGGTTTTATCCAGACAGCCCTGTCTCCTCACAGACACCACTCCTGCCATGCTGAGGTGCCAGCACTGAGGACGGACATGTGATTCAACAGCATCTTCACACTTTGTCAGTAAATAATCACCATATTAGAATAGATGGGGGATATACAGGCTCTTAAATATTGCATAATAATCTTTCCTAAAAGTAGCATACTCTGGGTGTGTGTTTTCTGCATTTTATGGGTTCTAGAGTGTTTGTTAAAATGAAGGAATTGAATCTAACACTGACTGACCAGAAATGATTATTAAAACAAAGTTTAACCAAAGGCCATGTTTTCCAATCGCACTTTTCCTTTTTGAGGTAGAGTGAATGCATTTGAATAAATATGTCTCAGAATAGGCTTTTTTTCTGGAGAGCATCTTGTTTTCAAAAATTAAGACCAAATCTTTCTCCTGGATTGTGTGAGCATCCTGGGTAATACGATGTATTAAATATGAGCAAGGGAGCTTGCTGGAGATACCTTTTGTATTGTGTCTCTCTATCCTGTTCTAGATGACAGTGCAATAGGCTTTGTGAAGTACAGTATTGAATTTCAGTTTAATAATTTCTTATAAACTTTGGATTTAATTTCCAAATGAATTTTTAATTTTTTAAAATAAAAAATTAATTTTTAGAATTTTGATGTTGGTGTGAAGCATGCTATCCCAACCTGCGTTGTTCATTTTGCCAAGTTATTCCCCTCATCTTTCCACATTTCTCATCTGTTAATAGTCAGCGTTGTTCCTTGATTTATATTACCTCATAACTGTCAGAATTGGTTGTTTCCCATACAACTTTTGGCAAAGTAGTTGATTTACAAAATCAATTTAATATTTCTTGCATCAATTGACAGCTCTTCCTGGATTAAACACTATTGTAACAGTCCCAGGAGATACAAAAGTGGCCAATCTTACTTTCATGTTTTGACATGTTAAAAATTGTACCTAGGAACAGTAGAGTATATTTAAAAAAAAAGGAAAATCTTAATGCCATAGAATATTACAAACAAATTACATTAATCTGCAGTTACATCAGCCTTTCTGTATTCATGCTTTTAAATAAAATTTTGAATTATAAAATAATATAATTAGAAAGTATTTCATATTTCTGATCAGCAGCAGTAGCATTTTGAGTTTCAAGTATTTAAATCTAAAGTAAATAATCATCTAAGTTTATGGAGATAGGAAGCTTTCTTCATTATTTCATGTCAATAATTGCTACATAGTGCTATGCCTTTCATACTAGATGTTCTTGGTATAATTTATTTTCTTTTCCTGATATGCTGCAGTAAATAAAAGATCTCTACATTTTCCTTTCATGCTGAGATCTTGTTAAAGCTGTTGGTTTTTTTTTTAGTTCACCTATTATTTTTACACATTTATCTTCAAAAGGATGTCAAATGACAGCAGAGAAAGTAGACATGATTATATTTCTGTTTTGGATGCATCAGTTTGCAGAAATGAGTGGTTAAAATGGCCTTTTCCCTCCCGCAGAATGCCCAGCACAGGAAGTATGCCCGGTGGAAGGCAGCATACATTCATAACTGCTTAAAGAATGGAGAGACTCCTCAGCCTGGCCCCATTGGAATGGAAGGAGAGAGTTTTGGTACGTGTTTCCCTTTTCTTTTTAAGAGAGCAGAAGGCTGTGCCAAGGCGAAGTTGTGGTATGCACAGTTCTTCAGAGAGCACCCATCAGGAAGCACAGCTTCCCTGCTTGATGTTCCATTCACAACGGGCTGCCTTCTTCCTTTCAGCTTCTCCTGCTGTTATTTTTATTGGACCTTACTGTGTGATTGACTTATTTAATAAAATATTCTTTTCTTTGTAGTGGAGATTATTATTTTGCATACAGCTATTCTCTAAAAAGGCATTGTCATCTTTGTGCCAAACCATACATTTCTTTAACACTAACCACAGTCCTTCTTTTAGATCTGTTCTATAAAGTTATGATCCCTTTGCCAATTTATCCTCTCTCAGAAATTATGTAGGAGTTAAAAATGGACTGATTGCAAGTGAATTCAACTTCAAAGCAAAGACCTGTTTGTGAGACAGCCTCTTTCTCCCTGTATAATAATGTCACTTTCAAAACAGGTTTATGGCCTACTCTCACTGAGTTCCCTGTACAGGATTCCTTGAGGTTCCCACTTGATCTAACAGTTAAGGAGGTGATTTCCAAGGACATCTACTGAACCAAACTACTGAATATATATCAGTACCAGTTGTTTCGCCTTAGATAGTGATCAGTTTCATTAGTTTTGGTAGAAAAGACCAGGTTTTTTGCTTTTCTCCTCAATGCAGATTGAATACAAATTTAAAAGGTTGATCTCTCATGAAATAAGATGTCATTGGAATGGATATTTTCAGTATGCAGATTAAAACAGACTAATTCTGCATAATGACAACCTCTGTGTGTCATTCTTCACATACCTAGTGGAGCAACTGAGGCCATCAAATAATTTGAGCTGGCATGTGAGACTTTGTGGCTTGTCAATTAAGTTGATGCTGATTTATCTCTTAAGCTTGGATTTAGTAGTACAAATTTCTCCAATGAAAAGGGTCAATAAACAAATCTACAGTGCAAAAGGGAAAGATCTATCTTGTGGAGTATGGCTTGTATCTAACCTGTAGAGCCACCTTATAGGGGTGGCTACATAAAGTTTGTGGACATATGTATTAATATAGATGACCAGTGTATTTATACTTGTGCACACACAGCAAATATCGATGTATATACACATAAAAATAATTGTTTGTTTGTTTGTTTGCATTCCTTTGTGTTTGGGATCTGTACCTGAGTCTTGAGTGAATTTTGAAGTCTGAACTTGTAATTTACTTCTAATAAGTTACAAGTAGGCTTGTAATTTTCTACTCATTACTTTTGTTTTAAACATGTCAAAACATTAGAAAACTAGTTTCTCTTCTGGTTCTCAATCTTTTCATCATGCAGTCTCATATTTTATTGCATCTCCACATTGTAATTTATATGTCCTGGACAGTGTTATGTTCAAAAAAAAGGATGTTATAATGATTTTTTTTTTCTTTTTAAGGAGAATGCGTACTGAACATCTATTTCAGTTTATTATTAACATTATAGTGTGTAAGAGCCCGGGTGCCAAATATAATTTATTTGCAGTTTCCTGGATAAAATACTGTGTATATTAGTACTCCAGAAAAACTGCAACATAAGTAAATTCAAATATTTGTGAACAAATATTGAGTATGATAGTTTTATTTCCAAGTTACTTGTTTATTCTTGTTGCTATGTTTTCCTAACCTAAAGACACCCTACAGACTTAAACACTGGAATGGGTATCTTAACCGCTGAAATGTGCTCCAGTCTAGGCACAGCTGTATTTGAAGGGAAGCATTAGCAAACAAATTTATTCTCCAACATACAATCTTTTCCAGGGCAGTTTTGTTAACTGTCCATGCAGCTGTAGCAAGAGATACTTATGGTGCAACTCCAGCTGCAAGCATCACCTTATCTTTGTCAAATTACACCAGATTGATGGTTTAATGGAGAATGCAACACGTGAGAGAAAAATCTTTTTTTATATGGATTGTCATAAATAGCTCAGTTAAATATTTTCAGCTTTAAATGAGTGCTCTTTTAGTGATCTGGCTCATAGTGTGGTAAAGCTGACCTGAGTATGTGAAGCAAACCTGAGAATGTGAATTTTAAACAATTGCAAAAATAAGTAAACATTACAAAGCTTTTGTGAAAAATCCATGTGTGCAACTTTTAGATGCTAATTATTTCTCAAAAGCGACAAACAGACTCTTCATTTTATTTATATGCAGGGGTAACCAACTTGCTCAGGGCTACAGAAGAAACTGTTGTAGGAAGGAAAGCAGATTTCAGGCTTTCCTCAGATCCTTGGCACTTGTTGCAGTTCATTACAGGTGGTAATGGCAATTGGTGAAGACTTTTGCTTTCATTACCAGGTTATGTCTACATGCAGCTTAAAAGGGACACAAATGCTGAGTGAATCAAATTTTTACCATCCTTTTTGATAGTGAGCCTGCAAGATCTATAACTTGGCAACATGTTTTTGTTTGTTTCTTTTGTTCTTGAATTGCATTTCATGTAGAGAGATTATTTCTCACACTCCTAATTTTCTGAGAAATGAAATTAAAAATACATGTTGATGTTTATCTTTTACAGTTAACTCCATAGTGTAGGTGTCCATAATATTTCACATAACCAAGACAAAACTTTTATGCAAAATAATTTTTATGAGAAGAATCAGTACAAAAGAGTTTCAGTTCCTCTTTGTGCATCATAAGAAGAAAAGCAGTATTGTTTAAATGTATGACTGGACCTTCCCCATTCCTTTCTGCTTGCTCATTTTCTTCCTCCCCTAGCATGTGGAAAAAGTCTGTTTAAACAGAGTGAAACTAGGTCTCTGTAGCTTGACAAATTACCATTTTTTTCCAAAGTGGGGTTTTTTTTGTGATTCTTGAAAACCATACTGTAACTCTTGGAGATGTTTTTAAAGTAACATAGACATGCTTTATGCAGTTCTGCTGTTGGATTTATGGATGCTTTTGTCAGGATGCCACTATGGAAACCTTAAAATGACATGTTTAATTTATTAATGCAGTTAGAATACAAGTCCCAGAGTACACAGAAAGGCTACTTAGCATTAGCCCTAGGTCATCCAACAAGATTTTATACTAATGGAAGAAAAAATGGAAATATTAAAGAAGTTCCTAAATAGCCACACTATAGCCATAATAAATACATTAAATGTAATCACCTTCATTGCAGTATAAAGTATGTAGGCTACATTTCTGTTACAGAATTTCACAAAACCTTAATAGTTCCAACTAGTGAAAAGAACAGTGTGAGAAAAGTTGATGGATTTTTTGAGTTCATTTCTCAATGTTGGGGGAAAAAATACATGTTTGGTTGTTTTTTAAAAGCATTGTTCAAATAGAACCTTACATTGTGAATCTTTTAGCAACATCTCAAGCAAAAGAGAAACCACACAGCAGAATGAGAGAAAGGGAAAAAAAAATTAAATTGATAGATCGTAGTTCTCTAAACTCATTAAAAATAGGAGTCCAGAGAACTGGAGGAGTCTGGACTCCTTAAAACAAATGTGCTAATTTTATATTTAATGCACTGAGCTGCTGAAATTAAGTCATGATTGGTGCTTGCTTACACTAGAAAAGGGAATTAAGCCATTAAGCCTTGAGAATCCTCTGTTTATGTAAAATTATCTTTGGATGGTTTGTTATGGGGCTGGGGTGATTATAGCATTTTAAATAAATAATTTTGAAAAACACAAACAGGTGGTCTCGGTATACTGTAGCTCTGCAGAAAATTTAAAGAGCACATGAACTCATGTGCTGGGATTCAAGCACAGACACTGATGAGGTTCCAGCACAAGAGCTGAAATGAAATTCAGCTGGGGCCAAAATGGAATGTAAAACAATTTTGTGATTGTTTCACAGCCTAGTTTCAGCATCTTTAAGCAAATTGTAAGAAACTTTGAATTCTAGGTTATTACTGCTGCATGTGAAAATAATTTTCTAATTTTTTAGAATTCTTTCCCATTCCTTGGAAAAGATTTTATTTTACTGTTACAGACATTCTAACCATAGAATTTAAAACCTCTGTTGAATTAAATGTTCTTTTATAGCAGCCTGAAATCCTCTTATCTGGCAGTACTGTTAAAAACTATTCACAAATACTGAGAGTGGGTATCTTAAAATGTTTCTAATACTTTACTCTTTGATAAAGAATATTTTAAATATTTGCTTTGCAGAAAGAATAGTTATAATGCTTTTGTGATATTTGGGCACTTTAAAGACCTAAGGAGACTTAACTTAAACAAAACTACTTTTATGTTTAATACAGTTTTAACATTGGCCAGTTGCACAATGAGCAAATCAAACAGTTGAGCTTAATCTTTTGATACATACACCTGATTAAAAAGTAGATTGCCCGTTTGTGAATTTGCCTCTTGCAGGCACTGTTATTACAGGTGGTCAGCACTTCTAACACTTTTTTTTTTTTGGTTGCTTTTAACATTGCCAGACTTTAACCCTTTGAGTTCATGTATTCTGTGGCCAGTGTTGCACACAGCATTGACTGTTACACGAGTGAGTAGAGACCCTGAACTATGCAGTGAGGAAGTTGGAAGCTGAAACTGGGAATTTTCTCTCACTGCCACATTCTCAAAATTGCTAAGTAATTTTATAACAGCTTTCCCAAAATCCTGGCTTCAAGCAGACACCCAGCTTGGAAAATCCAACTTTATGGCTACAATTTGACCAAACTGTAAATAATTGGTAACAGTGTTCCAAGTAATATTTGCAGCCTCACCTTCAGACAGCATGATGAGTGTTGTGTGTAAATATTTCATTAATTTTATATATGGTAAACCTCTGTTTGTGTTAATTTTTTTTCTGAAACTGTTTTATAATTTTTTTTTTCTTCAGTTAACACCAAAACCAGTGAAAAATACAGCATTCAAACACTGATTTCCTATCATTACATTATTATTTAAAAGATAACATATGCAATGTTTACTCTCAAATCTTGCCTTTTTTTTTTCAGTTTTCAGACATTTAAATTTATTTCCATGCATGTTATTGCAGTATGAGTTACTAACAAAAAATACAGCAAAAGAAAAATCTGGCATCTTAAGATATTCTTTGTCTTCTAGCTGTCAGGTGTTCATTTACTTTTGTCAGAAATTGTACCATAAAACTGGAGTGTATTTATTAAAGTCCACTAAAAATGCTCTAATAACAATACTTGATTTTACTCTGCTTTATAGCCTTTTTAAGTAAATCATATTGCAAATTAGAAGATATTTAGGTATTTTTCATAAAGGTAGCATATGAATCTTTTTCTGAGAGGAAAACATTACATGGGAAATACAATTCTGATATTTATAATAGTAATATTTTTAATAGTAGACCATTTAATTATTAAGCAGTGGAAGTGTTTGCTTAACACATAGACTTGCATAGTTAAGATCAATGTGGATTTCTTAAAAAATACCTCTTTTGCTAGCTCTACATACATATAAATTTCATCCTCCCTTTTTTTCTGTTTTTTCTTTTGTTCCCTTTCAAGCACTGGCTTGAATAAATAAGTAATTAAATAAGCAATTCCCAAAACTGTGCTTGTTCCATCTGACATTGATGTAGGTGAATGCATACACAGTAAATGAAAATTAGTTGTTTTAAACTGAACTGAATTCAAATGAAAGAGCAGGAATCAACCATATTTTCTGAATAGACTGGATCCTTAGTCTTCAAAGCATTATTAAATAAAGTAGACCAGAACCTTAAGAACATGAGTAGATTGAAAAATATGTATGTTCTTTGTACATGCTATGGGATATTTTGAACCTCATTATTCCTATAGCTCCTTACGTATTCTAACTGTTCTAGATGCAGTTATGATTTGGCTAAGCTGCATTTAGTTTCTTGTTTGGTATTACTTTCCCAAAATTCCTCTTGGTTCCTATTTATTTGTGGTTTGCTTTGGAGTAGCAGAATTGGCACTGTCTAGCCTTTTATGAAGTTTGTAAGGCAAATACAGTTTTCCATATTCTGGTTCATGTGTATATTAAAATGTAGATTACTGCATATTTCTAATAACTTTTTCAACTGCTATGGATGCAGAGCATGAAGGTATAACAAATTGTTGTAATGAGGCAGCTTGTATTCAGACAAGTAAGGAAATGATTCTTCAAGTTGAACAAAAGAGATCTTTGAAAATATGTGAGTTTCTAGATCTTTATTGTATGGTATGTTACTTTTTACCTTTTCAAATCAACCCTGTGTGGTTTGGGTTGATGTTTTGTGCCACACTGTATAGTGGCAATTATTTTAGCAGTAAAGATCTGAAAGGAGGTTTTAAGGAAATTCAAAGTATTCAAGTGTTTATACATAATAGTTGCAGTAATTCCTATTTTGTGTCATTTTGGCAGATGCTGAAAGGGAAGAAGCAGGATCATCTTCTGTCCCTAGTGGAACAACTCAGTCATCATCGTCATCATCTACATATGAAGCTAACAACATACCAACTAGTAATTACACTGGCATACATATACCACCAGGTGCCCATGCACCAGCCAACACTCCAGCTGAAGTACCTCATAACACAGGTATGTCCAAATCACACCTGAGAAATCCATGCCTTTATTGGGAGATGAATTTTTGCCCAAAGTCTAGTCCATCGAATATAAAGTGGAATAAGAGTATTGTGTGGCAAAAGCATCTTCATAAGTTAAAAAGTGTAAAAATGCCACTGGAAATATTTTTTAATGTTTTCTTTAGATACGTAAAATATAGTTTGGAGCACTTTTACAGAAGACACATATGGACTAAGAAAGTGTCTGTTCCTGGAGACAGAATTTATTTTTCTCCTCTTAAATCAGTGAAATGATGTTGCGTTGTAGCATCTGTACTGTGAAGCACAATTTGAATCTTACAGTTTATAGATGGAATTATATTACTTCATGTGTAGCTTTCCCTGTGCAGGTAGGCTGCTGTTCTTCATGTAGGAGCTTATCCAGCACAGTGTTGAAATTGTTACAACCCTGTAGCAATCATGCTTGATGTGCCATTCATACGGGTTTGGTTTGGCTTGTGCCCCTTTTCCCATGCAAATGCTTTAGTGTGATTGACTTCAGACAATAGCATTAATGGGAATTTTGTCCCTATGGCTAAACATATTGGCTCCTACATCCTTCTTATTATTATGTGTAATTTTTGGACCAAAACCAAGTTCTCAAAAATTCCAAGTTCCTTCCCAGATGCTGTATTTATTAAAAAAAAAAA
>VWYP01033069.1:0-17312 GCA_013400435.1 Pycnonotus jocosus | reverse complement strand
CCCTAGCCCTGGGATGGATCCCTGTGTCCCCCCCAGCTCCACCCCCGTGTCCCCAGCCCCGGGAGGGGACAGGAGCCAGCCCCGGTGTCTCGGTGCCACCCTGGGCAGCGCTGCAGTGTCACAGGGTGCAGATGTCTGCGGCTCCTGGGAGTTTTCCTGGCCCCAGAGCCCGGGGCACAGCAGGCCCCGCCTGTCCCCGTGTCACACGCGTCGTTTGTCCCTCCGCTTGTCACGCAATGCTGCCGGGGAGTGGCCGCTGTCGCAGGGCCACCCGCGCTGCCACAGGCAGGTGGCGCCGGGGGTGACATTGAGGACGGGAGGGAGCCCTTGGGAAAAGCAGCTGGGAGGGGGAAAAGGGAACCCAGTGGAGCCGGGAGATGGCAGCAGCTTCACACCGTGCCAGGACCGTGCCAGGACCGTGCCAGGACCGTGCCAGGACCGTGCCAGCACCGTGCCAGGGCTGTGCCAGGACCGTGCCGGGACTGTGCCAGGAATGTGCCAGGGCTGTGCCAGGACTGTGCCAGGAATGTGCCAGGGCTGTGCCAGGACTGTGCCAGGAATGTGCCAGGGCTGTGCCAGGACAGTGCCAGGGCTGTGCCAGGACTTTGCCAGGAATGTGCCAGGGCTGTGCCAGGACAGTGCCAGAGCTGTGCCAGGACTTTGCCAGGAATGTGCCAGGACCGTACCAGCATCGTGCCAGGACTGTGCCAGCACCGTGCCAGCTCTGGTGTCCTGCCCTGCCCCCGGGACAGGGCTCAGCACCCCCCCCAGCTCGGCCAGCTCACCCTGAGCCCATCCCCAGCTCCAGGTTTGCCCTCCTGGACGCTGCAATTTCCAGATCCTGGCAGGTTTTCCTGCCTGGTTCCTTTTCCTGGCAGCTCTCAGTGAAATCCCGAGCCCTCCTGATGCTGCTGCTGCCGCTGCCCACTCCAGGGTGGAAAATGAGCTTTTTTTTGGCTGCAGAGCCAAGATGTGTGAACCTGGCTGAGGGATCTGCAGCTTCATCCCAGGGGGTGTTCCCAGCTCCCTGCTCTGCCCATTTTTTCACTCCTGTGGTACATTTGTCCTTCTGGACTGGAGCACCGGGAAGGTGACCCTCAGCCAGGCTGGAAGGACGATGGATCCAATCAGTGCTGCGTGTTTAATCATCCCTTCCTAATGGCATTTGGGGATTTCCTATTTAATCAGTAATTAATGGGCCAGGCAATTAATTCTGCAGGACTCTCGGTGCCCTGAAGCACCGCAGGGTGGATTCTGAGCAGCTCTTTTCTTATTTTGGGGGAGTTCTGAGGGGTGATGAAGTTGCTGTGATGAATGCCAAGAGATTAATTTCTTTCCTGATTCCTTCTAATTAGTATGATTTTTTAAATTTATTTTTTTTTTAAACCAGGACAAGAACATTTCACTTTTGGAGGACAAGGAGCAGGCAGGCAAAGGTAGGTGGGGGGAAAGAGAAAACTCTTGCATTAAATAAAGGGAAATTTGGGAAGAGTTGATTTTGTCTTGCATCTCTCAGCTGTGAGACTCCCACACCCTCGAGGCTCTTTAAAAGGAGAATTTCCCCCCTGATTTCCCACCCCAAGCCCCTGTGAGGGATGTGGGGTGTGGCCTGTGCTGTCTGTAGGGGATTGCCCCCTGCCCCAGAGCACTTTGACCTGATCGTTTGTGTCCGTGCTTGGCAACTCTGCCCTCGCTGAGGAGAGGGAAGAGAAAATAGAGGAGGAGAAAACATTAAAAACGCTTCACTTGAGCTGGAGATTCAGCCCTGCCTTGGCTTTCTGCCGGCTTCAAGCACAGCAGCAGAACCTCTCGTGTTTAGCCCCAAAGGAGTCCCTAATTAGTGGAGAAACTGCCAAGCTCTGAACTTGTTTGGGAATGCTTTAGTGCAGTGGTCCCCTGAGGTTCATTAAACAAACGAACTCAAAGCAGTCAAATAGCTGGGATCTTCAAAGTGACAAGGACCTGGGTCCCGGGGACTGCAGGGAGGCTGGCACTGCAAATAAAACATTTCCTGAAATGGCTGGAACTGCTCCCACTGAGAAAGCAAAAAAAGGGAAGCCATGGAGAGCCCAAATTCCCAAAGGGAAGGGGCAGCAGCAGCCCCAGCCCTGCCTGCACCCTCAGGCTGTCCCTGGGGACACGAGGAGCAGCCGGGTCAGTGAAGGGATGGGGGACAGGGGATTGTCCAGGGTGCTGGTGCAGCTGAATGGGACAGAGGTGTGGGGAGCAGGAACCCTCAAGGACAGAGCTGTGGGGAGCAGGAGATCCCCAGAAGGACAGAGCTGTGGGGAGCAGGAGATCCCCAGAAGGACAGAGCTGTGGGGAGCAGGAGATCCCCAGAAGGACAGAGCTGTGGGGAGCAGGAGATCCCCAGGACAGAGCTGTGGGGAGCAGGAGATCCTCAGAAGGACAGAGCTGTGGGGAGCAGGAGATGCTCAGGACAGAGGTATGGGGAGCAGGAGATTCCCAGGAGAAGGACAGAACTGTGGGGAGCAGGAGATCCCCAGAAGGACAGAGCTGTGGGGAGCAGGAGATCCCCAGAAGGACAGAGGGGTGGAACTGCTCCAAGAATTCCGAGCAAACCCCACACCTTCTCTCCTCACCGATTTTGAGCAGCCCCCGGGCACAGCCGCGGGTGTTCTGCACCCAGAGCCTGCCCATAACCAATTCCCCCTGTCTGGGGGCGGGTGGGGCAGGGACAGCCCGGGGCAGGGCAGGGCTGCAGCTGAGCTCCCTGAAATGTCACCCAAATACCTCCAGCGCCTCCAGGGCACCGCTGCTCTTTGAGTGCCCTTCCCCGAGCCGGGACTGCCCGCAGTCGGGATCAAAACCCATCCAGAAGGAGTTTAAACTCTCTCAGGATGGAGGGCAAGGAGGGAAGCAGCTCCCAGCCTTGCCCTGGTGCCTCTGCTGGGCTTTTCTTTGCTCCAGCCCAGCAGCTCTGGGGCTGGCTGGGCTCATCCTGCTGCCTCTGCCCCGGCCCAGCAGCATCCAGGAATGACAAACCGATAATAAACTGAATTAATTGATGTCTGCTGCAGTTTGGGGAGCCCGTGTGGGCACCAGAACTCCGTTTAGCAGGGCTGAGGAGGGAGCAGAGCTGTAATTCACCCAGAATTACACTGATGTGACCCGACAGGCTGCAGGTCAGCTCCGGTTCAGGTACTGCATGCTGTTCCCTGGAAGGCATTTCTGAATTCCTGTCGTGTCCTACAGGGAAGCAGAGTTTGCCTTCTCCTGGGTTTTCTCTCCTGATTGCTTTGACCCTGGAATTTCCAGGTAAATCAGTTCATTTTAGCAGAGATGCTTATTTAAACTTGGTTTTTTGATACTTTTGTTAACGTAACTAAAACCAAAAACATAAAAAACTTTTGTTTTTTGAAATGGAAAGAACTTTGTTTTCTTTCCATTTCAGTGATCATTCCCGAGCTGCTGTGAGATGCAAACTCATTTCTTGCGAGTTTTGGGTAAGTGCAGCCTCTGTGTCGAATATTTGGTGACTTTTTCTCTGACCTTAGAGGCGACCTGTGCCTTCCTCCTGGCCAGTCCTACCCTGACACTCCTTCTGCCCCTTTTTCCGAGTGAATAATAATAATAATTATAATTTAGTTTATAGAGGTGATGAGTTGGGAAGCGGAGACCAAAGTGTCACCCTGCATAAAAATCACCCTCAGCTCCTCGCTCTAAACACACGCAGCCCTTCAATATTGCAAACCCCTGGCAAGCCTTGGGTTGTTTTAAACTCTTTTTAAACCCTCGGTGAAACCCTCCCAAGTTCATTGGGATGGGTTATCCGGTGC
Source organism: Pycnonotus jocosus (assembly GCA_013400435.1). Taxonomy (NCBI): domain Eukaryota; kingdom Metazoa; phylum Chordata; class Aves; order Passeriformes; family Pycnonotidae; genus Pycnonotus; species Pycnonotus jocosus. The sequence goes on along the minus strand of VWYP01033069.1, from coordinate 13,512 downwards.
TTTGGGTAATAACCTCCCCCCAGCGCTACAAATTCCACAGTGTCCGTGCAATTTATTATTTAAATGCTGCATGAATCATGCAGGGCGGGGAGAGGGCGGGGGAGAGGAGGAAAATGAGGCGTGGAGTGGGGGATAAACGCTCTCCCACACGCTCCCACTCCACCGCCTGCCCCATTTCCTTGGATTTTTAAGGTTTTTGAGGCAAGACCGTGGAAAATCCAGCGATTCCTCCTCCCTCCAGGCTTTCTGCAGGATGAAAGCACCTGAGGTGCTGCTGAGCATCTTCAGGAGCTGCCAGGGGAGGGGAACACACACACAAAAAAACCCCCAAACCCCTGCTGATAAATCCTTTGTGCTGAAGGGGAGAGGAGGAGCGTGAGGAAGATGCTGCCTGGCTGTAAATAAATTTTTATTGGCTCCAAACTTTCTCTTAACGCAGGGAAAGGCCGAGCCAGCTCGTGTGAGATGGGAGTTATCCCAAATCCCCTCTGAACAGCTCCTATCCCTCAGGACAGCATAAAGAGCAATTGTTTGGGAGAGTTATTTTATTATTTCAGTTAAATTATCACAAAGGGGTCGATTTGCTCCAAAATAAAGTTCCTCAGTGAGCGTGGAGCCCAGAGAAAAAACATCAGAGGAGCTGCGGGCTCACCTCAGCTCTACCTGCACCCGGTTTTCACCCTTCCCTTTGCTCTCCCAGCGCCGGGAGGAGAAATGAGTGACAGAAGTGAAATAAGTGAAATAAGTGAAATAAGGACAGAAATAAGTGAGGAAAAGCTGTTCACAGAGCTCCCTCCAGCTGCGTGCGGGAGGCTTTGGGGATGCTCCAATCAAAGCGTGAGCGGTGTTAATTAGCTAATGGCGGTAAGGGGCTCTGAACGCGCTAAGGGTAATTATTATTATTATTATTATTATTATTGTTGTTGCTGTTGTTGTTGTTGTTTTCAGCACTCGGAATTGGGGTTGAGCTGCCCGGAGTGATCCAGGGGAAGCTCTGGGATAACCGGGATCAGCCCGGGGACAAGGCTGGGACCCGGAGGAAGCCAAAGGATCGGCAGGGATGGGCACCGCTGGTGGGTTTTAAAGGGCAGGGGCTGATCAAAGGGCACAGAAAATAAAAATATAAATTAAAAAAACCACAAAAACTAACATAAGGTANCAAGGCTGGGACCCGGAGGAAGCCAAAGGATCGGCAGGGATGGGCACCGCTGGTGGGTTTTAAAGGGCAGGGGCTGATCAAAGGGCACAGAAAATAAAAATATAAATTTAAAAAAACCCCAAAACCTATCCTAAGGTGACTCCCTAAACCAGGACAAATATTAATACTAATACTAATAATACAGATACTAATAATACAGATACTAATAATACTAATAATATGAATAATACTGATAATGACAATAAATAAAAATTAAAATACTAATGCTCTTACTACTACTACTACTAAATTAAAATACCAATACTATGACCACTACTACTAAATTAAAATATCAATACTACTACTGCTAATACTAATACTAATATTAATGCTACTAATACTACTAAATAAAAAATAAAATGCCACTACTAATAATACTAATATTAATAATACTAATAATACTTACAATAATAATTAAAACCCACCAATATTAACACCACTAATACTAATATTAATACTAATGCTACTAATAATACTACTATTATCTATCCCAAATGTGCAGGAGAGCTGGATGCTGGGGCAGGGAATCGCTGCCTTCTCCCTGCCCAACCATTCCCGGTCTCTGCTCCCTGCAGGGATGGAGCTCCAGGAGCCTGGAGCTGCCTCTGGCCAGGGAAGCAGCCTGCAATTCTTGGGCTCAGTGGGTTTTTGGGGTTTTTTTGTGCCACGGATTTAACTGGAGCCAGAATTCCCCATCCCTGGCAGCGCTGGGAGCAGGCACTGATGCCAGGGCTTGATAAAACTTTTCTTTTTTGCAGTTTCTGCTGCAGGAGGGGCTGCTGTGGCTCCCCAGGGATCTATCCACGGGAAGTTCTCCCTGGATTTTCAGCTGTGCTGGTGGCAGAGCTTTTTTTGCCACGTTTCAGGAAGGAGAACAGCACGTGCAGGGTGCTCCTGACAGCCTTTGCAGGGAAAGCAGCCACAAATCTGCCTGTGCTGGGTTTGCTCGAGTTAATAAATTCTGCTGGAGAATAAATAGATCCTAAATTACACCCTGGCCTGGCCAGAACTTTTATCTTGCCTGTCAGGACTGTGTAATATTAATTATAGCCTGCTCCAGCTGCCCTCAGGGAGAGCTGGCACATGGCTGCAGCACTCAGCTGTGACTCTTATTTGATTATTTTTTTTTCTCTTTCATTTAATCAATGCCCAATAAATCTGTAATCTCCTGAATCTGGACATCTGGTCTTAATGTATCCGGGGAGTGACCTAATTAAATTCCAGTTTAGACCATCTCAGGGTGGGGCTGGGCCCTTGGGGGCATCACAGGGGTGGGGAAATCTCCCTGGTGAGGGTTGTGGGGGCCAAAAGGGACCCCCTAAAAGTGACCCCCTAAAAGTGACCCCCTAAAAGTGACCACGGCATAAACTCCATCACCACAGCTCCTGCGAGGAAATGCTGCTGTTAAACCCAGCCCCAAGCAGGGTTTAGATGGGCAGAGTTTAGAATTCCTGTGCTGCATCCTCCAGCCTGGTTTTGGCACAGAATGATGAATTTTCAGAGATGCAAAAGCGGAATTTCTGTAGTGCTGCCGTCAGATTCAGTGTCTTGAGGAGCTGCTGAGCTGGAGGGCACCTCCAAAGCCCGGCCCGTGCTGGTGCTGATGGCTGATAAAAGGGCAGCTGCATTTCCTGCTCTCGGGGGCTCTTTATCGATGCTGACCCTGCCCATCCTCGCTCACGGCCACGAACCAGAGCCTTTTATCTGCTCCTCCCTCCCTGCTCAGCCCTGCCCGGGGTGGGATGGATTAACAGGCCCCGGGTTTTATTTCAGATGAACACGAGATAAATCCTTCTGCTGCAGAATGAGATTTGCTGCTTGTGTCTGCTTCTTAATACAGTTTATTTATTACTTTTTTTTTTCTTCGAGGACCATTCCTTCCTCTGAACCCCACCCGCAGCACCAAGAACAGATCCGTGATTTTATGGGCTGAGGATCTGCTTTGTTTTCTCTGTGACCTCTACAAAAACCCCGGTTAATGAACGCTAATTGTCCTTAATGCCTTAAATTAATGACGGCCCTTCCCAGTGCCCCTCCGTATCCCTGCGTCTCCATGGCAACTCCTGGCCAGGGTGACATCCCGGGGCTGCCAGGGTGACATCCCTGGGTCAGGGACAGCTCCGGGCACGGTTTGCTGGGAGAGGAGCCCAGGCAGGCTCAGGGCACTGGGGAATGAGGGGTTCTGCTGGTGAAACTGGGAGCAGCCCCAAAATCCACCCTGGGTGATGGGTGTCCCTCAGGTGAGTGATGGGTGCACCTCCGTGCCTCAGTTTCCCCAGAATCCGGCTCTCCCGGCCCTTCCCCCACCGCCTGGGGATGTGCTGATGAAAAAAGAACTTTGGTGGGCGCTTTTCCCTCTGTTTTTGGGGATGGAGTTGATGCTGGAGGAAGCAGCTCCTCCTGCAGAAGGAAGAACAGACATCCCAGCTCCGGGGGATTTGCTTTTATCAGCCCCTGGAGGGGATGGAGCTGCAGCTGGAGAGATCCCCCCTGAGCTAGGGATCCCCCCTGAGCCGGGGATCCCCCTGAGCCAGGGATCCTCTCCGAGCCAGGGATCACCCCTAAACCAGGGATCATCTCCGAGCCAGGGATCCCCCCCGAGCCAGGGTCACTCAGGAGCGTGTCCAGCTGGCCCTGGAATGTCCCCGGGGGTGGGAACACCCCAACACCCCTGGGCAGCCCCGCCAGTGCTCAGCCCCTCCCGGGGGAGCATTTCGGGGGAATACGGCCCTGCCGATCCCTGGGGATCCCTGACGAGCCCTTCCAGCTCAAACCGGATGATTCCAGGGATTCCCCTCGCTCCGGGCTCGGGCAGGGCTCCGGGCTTCCCCCGGGTGCCAGCAGATGGCAACCCCTGCCCGGGCAGCGCTCTGCTCCCCTCCAGATGTGCATCCAGCGGTGCCCCCGAGCATCCAGCGGTGCTCCCGAGAATCCAGAGGTGCTCCTGAGCATCCATCCAGCGGTGCTCCCGGCAGCGCAGCTGGGCACACACCCACCCACAGCAGCTCCTGCAGCTCCCAGCGGCTCCCAAGGCAAGGATCCGGTGGGTCCCGAGGAGTGGAAGGAGGCTGAGGGCTCTGGGAGGGGCTGGGGTGGGTTTTTGGGTTTTTGGCCACTGTGGTGAGGGGTTCCATCTCTGCCGTCCCTGCTGCTCTGATTCCAGCCCAGCTGCCTCTGGAACCTTCATCTGAGAGGAGCAGACGCTGCTGCTTTGGGGTTTTTTTTGCCTTTTGGGGTCTTTTTTTTTTGGAAGCAGAGTGGGGCCTCCTTCCTTTAACAGTTTATACCCTCATGCTCAGCTTTGGGATTTCTGGGCTTTGCCAAGGAAATTCAGTCCCCCAGGTGCTTTTGGGGTCTCAGTTCCCTAATCTTTTTTATTATTTTATTTTCTGGAGGTGTGTGCAGTGCTCAGCAGGAGCTGGGGGTTCCCCTGCTGCACAGGAGCTGCACAAATTCCTTTTTTAAGCAGCCTTTGCACGGATGGGAGCGTGGCCTAGAAACCTCACTGAGTCCATGGTTTGTGATTTCTCAACTCCAGAGCAGAGATAAATCCCAAAAGGAGCATTTTGAGCTCTGACTTTTCTGGGTTTCTCTGTTTTTCCTCATGGAGGGGGAGTTTTCACCACAGTCCCACGCCAGGAACTGTTTTCTCGCTCAGAAAACCAGGGTATTTTTAAATTGACTCTTATTTTTGCCTGTGCCTCAAAAACACTCATGAATTTTGCAGTGACATCTCAAAACCTTTCTTGTCTCCTTACATCAAAAGTGTTTTGCAGACAGTGTTTAACATTAGCCATTCCTGGGACCATTATAATTGAAAAGCCAGCAGGTATTGTGTCATTTAAATCACTTTAAATAATCTTGGTTCACTCCCTCCTGACAAGAATCCTCTGAAGGCTTCTGCAGGTTTGGGATTTTCCCTTTGCCAAATTTCTCTTAAAATCTATTTTCAGCAGCATTTTACATCCTGGCCCTTCTGGGTTTTGGGTAAAATCTCCTCTAAGAAATATTTTTTTTTACTATTTATTTTTTAATTAGTGCCTAAAGCTCACCTGCTAATCTTTTTTATTATTTTACCAACCCAACCCAACCCTTTTCACTCCTGAATTTATTGCTGGGGATTGATTTGCTTGGGGAAGGTGGCTCTGGGATCTGGGAGAGCCTGGAGCATCCCCGTGGAGGTTTGAGGAGGTTCTGTGTGCCTGGGAGGCTTCACCCATCACTCAGGAAACCAAACCGTGATTCCCCCTAAAGAACGGGCAAACAAAAAATGAAACCACAGAGCCCCAAAGCTCCAAACCTGAGAGATTAAAAGCACTTTATTGCAGCCCTGTAGAGCTATTTTTGATGGAGTTTTCAGAGCTGCCTGTCCTTAAATCCAGCCAGGAAGGAGCTGATGCCAAACCTGAGCTCTTTTTTTGGGGAGATTTTGCTGCCACTGTCCCAAACTCCACCTCCACACCTCTTTATCCCCATCAATATTTGAGTTGTCCTTTATTTTCACATGCTCTGGTGGGGGTCAGCCCTCCTTAATTCAGTTTTCCCCTCTCACAGCCCGTGAGTTTGATTCTGCACATTCCTCGTGCAATTAAACCCTCACAGTGCAGCAGGATCTGCACTAAAAACATCCTGCCCATTAAAGTTGCCTGAAATTTCCTCCACAGCCCACAGCTCTCATCCTGCCAGAGCAGTCAAAAAGAGAACGCTTTCTGTCTGGGAGCCCCAGAAATGAGCAGCAGAAGGAAATTGTTGCTCTTAAGAGCCTTATTGCTTATTAATGGAGGTAATTAAATGGCTCGAGGCTGGGGCCAGCGTGCAGCTGAGAGTGCAGGCACATGTTCCTGGCCCGAGTGCTGCACTCAAATTAATAAAAGAATTGATGTAGACAGTGGCTGATGGCTGGGAATTGCTCTTGAGACTGTAATGAACACTGTTGCCTCCTTTAAGCTTCCTTTCACTGTGATAAAGCTAAAATTAGCCCGGGTTGAGGCTGGCAGCAGAGCAGCTGTTGTGCAGCAGCGTTGGATGTCACAGAACACCCAAAATAGAGCCAGGGGAGGAGGATCCAGGCTGCTGCTGCTGCTGCTGAGAGAGCCACGGGGAAGCAGAGAGCTGGAGCAGGGCAGGGAGAGGAGATCCTTGAAGCTCTGCGCCTGTTTCCTGTGGGGTTTGTGCTTGCAGCAGAGAAACTCAGCAATTTCTGGGCTCCCTCCAGCCCTGGGTGCAGCCCCCCGAGGTCTGGGGGGGCAGGGAAACATCTGGGACTGAAATGTGAGAGTGCTGTGTGTAAATAACGAGATTATGAGGCACAAATGGCAGATAAATGCACTTTCTGATGGGAGTCTGCGGGGCTTTCAGCCTGATCTTGCCCCTCCTCTGAAGGGAGATGTGGAGGGATAACAGAGGGGAACCTGGGTCAGTGAAAGCTAAACTGGCACAAACCCCTGAATTCTGCACTGCCCCGCCCTCTGGTGTGTTGGCATTTAACAATTACACCTGCATTATTTAACTGTCACAGATGGATTGTTATTTATCTCTTACCTAGGCATTGTCATTTAACTCTTACACATGTATTGTTATTTAATTTTTACACACTCATTGTCATTTAACTCTTACACCTGCATTATTTAACTATTACAGGTGGATTGTTATTTGTCTCTCACCCAGGCAGTGTCATTTAACTCTTACAGAAGTATTGCTATTAACTCTTACACATGCNCCCTCCAGCCCTGGGTGCAGCCCCCCGAGGTCTGGGGGGGCAGGGAAACATCTGGGACTGAAATGTGAGAGTGCTGTGTGTAAATAACGAGATTATGAGGCACAAATGGCAGATAAATGCACTTTCTGATGGGAGTCTGCGGGGCTTTCAGCCTGATCTTGCCCCTCCTCTGAAGGGAGATGTGGAGGGATAACAGAGGGGAACCTGGGTCAGTGAAAGCTAAACTGGCACAAACCCCTGAATTCTGCACTGCCCCGCCCTCTGGTGTGTTGGNATTTAACTCTTACAGAAGTATTGCCATTTAACTCTTATGTATTGTTAAATTCTCACTCGTGTATTGCTATTTAACTCTTACCCATGTATTGTTATTTAATTTCCCCTTTATTGTTATTTATCTCTTACCCATGTATTATTTCACTCCTACATGCGTGTTGTTATTTAACCCTTACCCATGTATTGGTATTTAACTCTTACACATTAACAGAGGGGAAATTTCCCCACGTGTTGTTATTTAACTCTTACAGATGTCTTGCTATTTAATTCTTACACATTTACTGTTCCATTCTCACCCATGTATTGTTATTTATCTCTCACCCGTGTAATATCTCACTCCTACCCATGTATTGTTATTTAACTCTTACATATTTGAAATTATTTCATTTCCCTACGCATTGTTATTTCATTCTTACCAATGTAGTGTTACTTAACTCTTACAAATGCATTGTTATTTCATTTATCCATGCGTTGTTATTTCATTTATCCATGCATTGTTATTTCATTTATCCATGCATTGTTATTATTTCATTTACCCATGCATTGTTATCTCGTTCTTACCCATGAATTGTTATTTAATTTCCCCGTGCATTGTTATTTAACCCTTACACAATCCCAGGGGAGAGAGGTTAAATTTGAGCCTTAACCTGCCAAACACCACCGGTGACTCTGTTATTTAGTGTTTTCCTTTAACTCGCGTTAATCCCACCAAAGGTTGCAAAGGTCCTGGGACCCGGCTGGCAGAAAAGCAGAGCCGAGTGACCAATTTTGGATTTTCTGAACAGCATCAGCTCCGCTCTGCTGAGCAGCTCCGACACCCCGCTCAAAATGAGGTGAGGCACGAGCAGGGACGTGCTTGTTAACCAGATTATACAGAACATTTTGGCTTTCTGCTCCTAAGTGGAACATAAATTTGGGATTCTGCATAAAATATGCTCCGGGTTTTGCTGTAGTTCAGTAGTTCAGTGCCTTGATTTGCTGCCTAATAAAGGTCCCAGCAATGAGAATTTAAAGCCCTGAGCTGGCGCAGCTTCACCTGGTGGGGTTTGGAGACACCAACAAGAGTTAACAAAACCCCTGGAGGATGAGTGGGAGCTGGAAAGGCAGGACATGGAGTGTTTAAAGAGGGTTTAAAGAGGGTTTAAAGAAGAGGGTGAACCCTGCAAGAGCCTCTGAAGGGAAGAGGAGGTGCTGTTGGTAAAAGGAGAGGATCAGCCAAGTGCTCCAGTGATCTCTGGAGCAGCAATTCCTCTCACCCCAGCGACCTGATTAATCGGCTCTCACTCTCTGATGTTCCCCGCTGGTGGGAGCTGTCTCTGGATATTCTTTATTGCTCTGCTGTTCCCCACTAATCAGTGGAAATCAACCACCAGAAACTTGCACGGGCTCCTGATAATGTGATAAGCGAGGAGCTCTGAGAAATCTGATTTTTCTGGCAGCGTGAGGCAGAGCTCAGTGACAGCTTGTGACCCCTGGGGGATCACACACCAGCTTTTCTTCACCAGCAGCTCCATGGCTCCCCTCAAAAAGCCCTGATTCGTTCCAAAATAGGGCGCACTACGAAGTGTAAAGATTTTTTTTTCACAGTCAGGAAAACTCTGTCTAGCCAAAAAAAAAAAGAAAAAGAAAGGCTTTTTCTTGGAGCTGAATTGGATTTTGCTGTCTTGGGTTGAAGGTGGTAATAGGAAAGTTTCTCTCTAAAAACCTCAGTGCAGCAACTGAAATTCAGCTGAAATCAACTTGAAGAAGACAATCCCAGCTTATCCAGAGGTTCCAGCCAATGTTTGGAACCAAACAGCTGGTGAAAAACGGGATCAAGGCCAAAAGATCCTAAACCCTTTCCCCAGGAAATCCCATTTAATGGGAGTGTCTGAGTGCCCACAATGGCTCAAGGGGCTCTGCCTTGATCTCCTGGAGGTTCCGGCTGCATCCACACCCCGGAGCCTTGTGCGGTGCTCGGAGCCGGGGCTGCTCTGTGCCATCAGCAGGGATCGGCCCCAGCGATGCCCCCGGGCCGTGATTTCCCCTGGGGATGGGGCTGGCAGCGCTGAACGAGAGCGGCGGGTTGGGTTGAACGCAGCTCAGTCCCCGCGGGGATGGAAAAATCGCGGATAAATTTCTCGTATTGGCAAGAGCAGCGCTGATCCCGGGAGATTTCCTTAGTTACAAATAAGAATTTAAGGCAAGCGATTCCCTTGCCACCTGTTGGTGGGATTATAACAATTTGTTTTTCTTATTGTGGTGGTTTTGGGGTTTTGTTTGTTTGGTGTTTTTTGTTGGTTTTTTGTGGGGTTTTTTTGTTTTTGTTTTTTTTGTTTTTTTTTTAATCTGGAAAACGATCTGTCAGAGGAAAAACAACACAAACGTTGTTGTCTCACTTCCAGCTTGAAGTTTGGAGTGGTTCTACCTGCTATGGGTGGCAGAAGCAACTGAATTCACTGGACAAAGGAGGAATTTAGGATATCAAAGGCTCACCTGCCAAGGAAAGGCTCAGCTTTAAATATTATTTTGGGGCAATGGGAAGCCCTGAAGCCCAGTCCTTGCTCAACCAGTGATGCCAAAATAGAGGGGTTTTTGGAAATTCTGCCCTCTGGGAATTAGGGAATTCTTGTGAAATCCACGCAGCCACAGCTCATTCTGCTGTCTGGAGTTGCTTTTTGCATCAGTCCAGGATGCCTTTTGCAGGATCCCTGCTGTGTTTGCACAGCAAAATCCCTGTGGCCACCCCCATGGGATTCCCATCCCCTGGAATTCCCATCCCCATCCCCCTGGAATTCCCATCCTCAATCCCCTTGGAATTCCCATCTCAATTCCCCTGGAATTCCCATCCCAATCCCCCTGGAATTCCCATCCTCAATCCCCTTGGAATTCCCATCTCATTCCCCCTGGAATTCCCATCCCAATCCCCCTGGAATTCCCATCCCAACCCCCCTGGAATTCCCATCCTAATCCCCCTGGAATTCCCATCCCCATCACTCTGGGATTCCCATCCCATTCCCCCTGGAATTCCCATCCCAATCCCCCTGGAATTCCCATCCCCATCCCCTGGAATTCCCATTCCCATCCCTCTGGAATTCCCATCTCAATCCTCCTGGAATTCCCATCCCCATCCCCTGGAATTCCCATCCCCATCCCCTGGAATTCCCATCCCCGTGCCCCGGGGCTGTCCCAGCCCATCCCACGCTCCCAGCCTGGGCACACCGCTGCTCCCTGGGGCAGCTCCCGCTCCTGTCACATCCCCCGGGGCTCCCAAATCCCAAATCGGAGGCCGCTCCCGGCCGAGTGTTTGTGCCGGGGATGGAGATGGACCCAGCTCGCTCGGCTGAATCCACGCGGGGAAGGAATTTCGAGGAGGCGAAAGCGCCTCGGTGATGCTCGGCTCGGCTCGTTGCTACGCGACACCGTGCGGTAACCACGGCAACGGCCAGCAGAGCCCGGTCCTGCCCTTTTTTTGGGACAGAAAAACGGGAATTGGGATCCTGGGGGCTCCTCCACACCGCACTAAGGATGGGCTCAGCAGCCCAAATTTGTCCCGGTGTCCCGTGGGTTTGCTTTTGCAGCTACAACTGGTTTGGTTTTGGGAATGGTCTGGGGGTTTTTTGCAGTTATTCCTTCCAAAAAAGTGGAATTTTCCTGACTGTCAGCCTTTGGATGAAGAAACCCTGGCCAGAAGAGCAATAAAACTGCAGGGGATCCGAGCAGGCAGTGCTTACACGGAGCTGTGCTGCCCTGAAATGTTAAGAGCAGATTTGTTCTGGGTTTGTTTTTATTTTTCCTGGTGAAGATAAGGGAACCGTGTCCTCGTTCCTGCAGGGTCAAAGCCACTGGAACTGGCACAAACAAACACTCCCTGCTCTGAGCAGGTTTTTATTGCTTCTCCGGGAGAAATGGCCCCAAAGGGAAGGAAAAGTGGGAAATCAGGGCTGGGGGTGAGGTCAGAGCGAGGTGCTCTCCCAGCCGGGGCTGTGCCAGGGATCTGCCCGTCCCCGCTCCCCGGGAAGGCTGCCTGGGCTGGAGGGGGTGGGTGGTTAAATCAGCCCTTCACAGCATCGCTCCTTTCCCTCCTCTGCACGGAGGAGCCTCCTCTGCATCCCTGGGAACTGCGGAGCCCGCCGGGACACGGCTCCGGGCACTGAGGATGTCACGATTGTCGCTGCAGCAGCCAGGGGACAGCTCCTGCTGCACCAGCCGCAGCCCAGCAGAGCTGCAGGGACCAGCTGGAGACGCTGCTGCAGAGCAGATGATGAGAGAGAGATGGAGAATGGAAAGCAGCTTTGGGAAGAAGGAGCACGCACGGGAGTGGGAGGCTTGGAGTAAAATACGATAAATGTTTGGGATGAAGCACTGAAGGCAGAAGGGGAGAGTGATCTGCCGGCTGCTGAGGGTGGCAGGGACTGCCTGTCCATCTGGAGCGTGCCTGGAGGGAGCCTGGTGCTGCCAGCGGGGCAGATGTGCCAGCAGGGAGCTGGAATGAGGGACAGGGACCCCAAAACCTGCCCAAACCTGGGAGCAGGGAGGGGATAGGGCTGGTTTAACCGCTCGGGTTTCCCGGCTGGGCTCAGAGGAGCTCGTCGATTTTATTCTGCTTTGCTTCCAAAGCCGTGGGTGGGAGGGGAGCTGGGGAGCTGGGGCAGGAATTGCCCTCCGGGGGAAATCCAGAGGCTGCAGGAGCTCTCCAACACGCCCGGCTGTGGGGACACTGCGGGGCTGTGCTGCTGATCCGGGCAGGGCAGGCTCCTCCCGGCCTCTGGAGCCGCTGGCACAGGGGCAGGGCCGTGCTCCCTCCGTGCAGTGACCGCTGCAGCCCCGGCAGAGGCTCCGGTGCATCCCAGGAGCTGCAGGGTTGCTAAGCAACAGCACGATGCTGCAGCAGCATCATCCCGTGCCCTGCTCTGCCTCCCCCTGCCCAGCATTGCTCCTTCCCCTCCCTGCTCTGAGCCCCCCTCTCCTCGAAACCCCCCGGCTGTGGGGCTGGGGTGTTCTGTGGGGTTTAGGAACGGGGACAGCAGCAGGAGCTGCTCTGGGCGTGGGTGCTTTTCCCTGATTTTTTTCTGGGAAAAGCGGGGATAAAGCCAGGCAGCACCTGGAAAGCTTTGTCCCCTCTGCCCCTCACTGCACCCAGAGTTCATGGGGTGCTCTCTAATCCATAAAATCTGTCAGGGGGACAAGCAGGAGGGGTTGGGGGGCAGCCCTGGCAGAGCAGGGACACTCGGGGGTGTGTCCCCAAATCCCTGCAGCCTCTCTCTCCCTCCCTCCTCACCTGGGCTGGGGTGGGGATCCCGTGCCTCCATTGTCCCAAAAATGTGAAGGATGGGCCCCAGCAGGAAACCCAGCCTGGTTTGAGGGACAGGAAGGGATTCAGGACACGAGGCAGCCCAGGCCAGCAGGGAAGGTGTGTGGGAGGATGACAGTCACAGAACTGCTGCTCCTTTCTTTATTTTTCTTTTTTCCCCTCCTTTTTTTCTAACAGCAGATGATATTTAGTCATTGACTTTTATTCCAACTGTGATTTTTTCTTTTTTTGCTAGCTTTGAGGGAAAATTGGTTTTGAGGTGTTCAATATTCCAAAATCCCAGGTTCAGCACCCTCCAGCCTCGTTCACTAAACTCAGCTTCCCCAGGCCAGTATTTCCCTGGCTGTAAATACCTTGTCCTGCTCCTGAAATCCATGAAATTCCCATGGAATGGCAGGGAAACAGCCGTGGCACAGAGACACGGTGAGAATTCAGTAAGAGAGGATCAGTTTTGGTACCAGAGGATGGGATTGGCCTCATTCAGTGGGGTTTGGGCAAAGGGGCTCAGGAGCTGAGTCCTTCCTGCTCCGCTCTTTGGGGCTTCCCAGAACTGTTTAGGGATGAGGAATGATGCACATCCCACAAAGAAAGGAGAATTTATGTTTCTGGAGGTGTGATATCCTCCAAAAAATACCCTCAGAGGGAAGCAGCCACAGGAAATACTGCATTCCATCACAAAACCACCTCCACCACCACAACAAAAGCGATGGGATGGCATTGAAATGATGGAATTATTTCTGTGAGTGCGGAGCTGAGCGCTGATTTCAGCTTTTGATGCTGTTTTTTCTCCTCTCTTTTGTTTGGAATTCCAGGTTGGGAAGACATCTGTGGGCTCTCTTTCATGGCCACATTACACAGGGTCCTCCCCTGTGTGTTTGTGCCTCATCACAACTCCCCGTTAATTTGAGGTTTGTGCTGAATAAATGCTGCCTGGCTATTCGATTTTATTTTTTTTTAAACACATTTGTGATGACAATAAATTAAATTGCTTTCTGATGTTTGACAAATATAATTTTCAGGGTGTTTTTT
>VWYP01033067.1:0-13417 GCA_013400435.1 Pycnonotus jocosus | reverse complement strand
TTTGCCCAAAACCAGGACACCAAACCAAGGTTATATGTTTTTAGTAATATTTCTGCCAATGTGCTTCCTTCTGCAATTCTTAGTAGATGATTTTTCACTTCCTGCTCCAAGCCATTTTGGGCTGTTAACATTTGCTATGTTTGCTTTGGAGATGGCTGTAACTCAAGCTAAGACAAGGTGTTTAATCTCTGTGTTACCAGTAAAAAGTTGTTGAATATTTTTAGGCACACTTTGTTTGTTTTTTTTTTTTGGGAAACCATTAGGCAAATATCCTACCAAATATTTAAGTACAGGTATTTTCTAAGCATTTTTAAAGGTGAGCCCACCTGAAGAACAATGTAAATTATGTCCTTCCAGAAACCAAAATATATTTCTTGAGAACAAAATAAGAACTTCTCTAGCTGAAGTTTAACTTTGTTGTTGCTTCTTAGGTTGAGGTATTAGGCAACTGAGGGGAAATGGGGAAGGCCTTGCTAAGTTACTTTCTTAGGGAAAGTTGAGTATGGTAGTCAGATGAGTTTATTTATTTTCTCTTTTCATAGGGAATACCCACATTTTTGGCTTTCTTGGACAATTTCCTTGCTAGGAAGTCCAGATTTGTTTTTCAGTCTATCCAGGATCACAGGATCTCTGCCTATACTTCTCCCATCTGCTAGTAACCCTCTGGTTTTCCATCAATATTTAAATGAAATAAAATTTACTTGGCTGCTTCTAACCTGAGTTAACTAATTATTACCCTCTGCTTTTCATCAAAGCATTCTCCAGACATTTCATTTGATACATCCTTAATCCATCTCAGTGGAATGAAATTGGGCTAAAGAGTATTCAGAAAAATATTTATGCAGGAGATTGGAGGTCAATAACCTCAAAGTGCATGGAAGTGGCCCAGGACTGTGAGCAGAAGTAGTAAACACTTAATCCAGATCAGTTTATAGCTGAGGGTGACATAAACTTTCCGGTTTTGTCAGGCTCCAGAATTCATCTCAATCTGTGAACCAATGAAGCATCTATTTTCTCTGGGTTAATTAGCATTTGTTCAGACCTTCCCATGTGGTCCAGTGACTGAACAATGGATTCCTTTGTTCCAGCTCTCCTCTTTACAAATAAGGTTTAATTACTTCTCCCAGTTAGCCAACATGACATTCAGTTTTAGAGAAGTTTCCAATTGCCCACAGATCAAGGATAATCTTGCTGACAGATACCAAGAACCTTCAGCATAAAAAGGCTTAATAGACTGGAGTATATTATAGATGAAATGGTGAGAATTGTGAAAATTGGTTATATGGTATTCAGTCTCCTATGTCTGGTGAAGTGCTTAACAGCTGGAGAGTTAGGAGGGCTAGGTTTATTTTTGACTGTGTGTTGAAATACAACTTCATGAAAAACTGTGCCAGGACTTCCAGAGCTCTATATGCAATGAGAATTAAAATTGTTGCTGTTGTACATCACGAGCTAGATTTTAACTTTTGTGGTAGTAAAGTCATAAGCATATTAGAGGCTAGAGGCTTATTTTTAGTGATGTATTGAAAGAATGGTGTGTCTAGAATGAATTTCACTCTTTTTTTTTTTAATAAATTAAAAAGAGGCAATAGTCTTAGCCTCAAAATTCTTGAGCTGTGTACTTTGATAGTGTATGTCATCATTCCTCTTCAAAATGGCTGGAGAAGACTTATGAACATTTTCTGTCCCCTAGTTTCCTAAAATTGCTTTCATAATTTGTCAGCAGTGAGAGAAATGGATGCAAGAAATGGATGCAACAATGGAAGTTCTAAAAGAGGAGTAATATTTTACGGCCTCTAATTCTTGAGTAGGGTCTTAACATGACTGAGATAATGAGAACAATTTTTATCTTATTAGTGGTAATCTGAATACAAACAACATTCAGGGTTTTCATATTTTTTATTAAATGATTTTGTATCCACAAATATCAAAATAAAGAAAAGTTAGATGACTGTCTTTGAAAGTAATGACTTTAATAAAAAACAGATCTCTTTAATAACATTGGTCTCATGCACATTTATTTGTACTATCTGTAAAGGTACACATCAGATCTAAAAAGAAAAATAAAATCCTTATTTATGACTGCAATTCTGCTCACTTATCAGCAAAATTGAAAATAAGTAGAAGTCAGGATTTCATGGGACAAAAATCCCTACCCGACATCAGTTGAAAACATTCTGAAATGATCATTATTTTTAAGTGTTTACCTCAAACTCATGTTACGACACCATCAAAAGGAAAGAAGTGTGATAGCACTGTTTCTATCGTAAATTAGTATCCAGCCTGCAGCTGTGTAGCTCATTAAAAACTGTGTCATTTAGGGATATTTTGAAAACACAGAGGTCCATTAAAGAGACTGGCAGTGTATGGTTGTCAAACAGACATGCAATTATTGTCATAATATTGTCATCAATTGGGTAGGAGAAATTACATGATGAACTGAGAAGCTGTTTTATATCCTTTTGAGATTTTCCAGCACAATTTTTCCTTTGTTCAGGCCAGCCATCACCCCTCTTTGATTCTTTGAATATGAGGACTCAGAGTGTTTACTGGGAACCTTTGTGAGTACTAATTGCAACTTCTTCACTCCAGCTTCTGAGGGCTACAATATTTTCCTCTTGCTTTCATACTGCCAGTCTTCAATGATTTACATTGCCCTGTCCCAGTGATAGAGATTAGCTTCTGGTTGTCCATTAAAAATCTGGCAGCATCATTTCTTGACATGTGCATTACTGTCCAGAGATGTCTTCTTGTCATGCTGGGGTTGTTGGGGATAACTGAAGGTGAGAATCTCGTTTCTTCCCTCCATGGCAGCGACAAAGCACACACAGTGTCAAACTCACACAGCCAAACTCTATGACTGTAGCTCATGTTGTCCATATGTTTTGGCTCTACACTGATGTGATTATTTCCAAGAGCTAGTAAAGTCCAAGATTGAGTAAAGCTTGTTAATTCTACTCAGGTCTCTGCTACAGCTGCCTGAGCTGGTGCCACCCACTTGGCAGTGTGGCTGCAGTTTGTGTAGGTGGCTTGAAGGCAAGCCCCCTACTGCACCTTGTCCAGGGTTCCCTTTGCTGGCCAGCTTCTGCCTCTGATCACTGAGGAAGCTGAGGTATACTTTATACACCTCTGCTTCTCTCTTTTCCTTTTCATTATAAACTATGCCCTTCAGTAAGCAAGACCTCTAGTGACACCCAACCAAATTCTGCTTTGCAAGGTTTGGGAAGTGCATGTATCTAAGGAGGTTGGGGTGGGTCAGGGATAGGGACAAAAGCTGCTGCTCCTCATAAGACTCATTTTGTCTTTCACCAGCTTCACTGCCTTTCTTTGGAAGAAGTCCAGTTGTCTTTTTTTGCAGCAAGGAGCCCAGAACTGAACACAAGATTCAAAGTGCAGCCTCACCTGTGCCAAGTACAGAGGCATTGTTGGAACCCTGGAGACTGAAAATTTCAGGCTTTCCGTGTTAAAAGGTGCTGACCCTCAAGCAAACACCACATTTGATTGAGGCCTTAGAACAGGCTCCCAGGATTGAGTGACAGCACAGGGGTTGTGTGTGTGTGTGGTTTGAGTAGTAGTGTGTGATCTCACAGGGTGAAAAACTTAGATTTAAGATTTTAGTATATAGTCGTACATGTGAGTCAAGATGGAAGATTTTGGGCGTTTGCTAAGTCCTTCTTCTTCACCTTCTTCTTCATGGGTTTAGGTAGTTTTCTGCAACTGGGTGAAAAATGTCCCCATTGCGATCTTGGCAGTCATTATTGGGTCATAAATATAAATAATATAGGTGTCACCTCATTATTGGATAATTAGCACTTAAATAACCTTGGAAAGAGTTAGAAATGCTCCGTTTTACTCCTTTTCTCTAACCTGATGAGTCACAGCTCATGGCTTGTGAGTCTGTAAATAGATAAGAAATAATAAACATCCAAGTCGGAACATGAAACCTACATTTCCTGTGTATTAATCCTGACCTTGGCAAGGAAAAAAAGGAAGCAAGAACCTTCATAGGGCATAATCACTGCCCTGGTCCTGCTGGCCACACTATCCTGATATTCCATTCACCACCACTCTCTTGGCCCAGTCATCCAGCCAGTTTTTAATCTAGTGAATAATAGAGCCATATAAACAATAGAGAGTCAAGTTTTCCAGGAGAATGCTGTGGAAAACAGTGTCAAAGTCCTTACTGAAGTCAAAATCATAGATTTGATGTTCAATTCTGTTTGTAGATGTTTGACAACCTTAATGAGCAGCTATTTGTAGTGTTGATGTTGTAGATGAAACATAAAATGGTCTGGAAAGCCTTGTCTATTTTGGTTATAACCATTTGTCACTTCTATGTATACAAACTAGCTAAGGTCTTACTAGTGAAATTACTAGCATTTATTTCCTGCCTTTATATTTTTTTGTCACTTTGTAAGGTGCTTTATGGAATTGGGACTTGAGAGGAATACACAACTCACCCATTTTATCAAGCGCTGTATTTTTTAGTAACTCACTCCTTCCAATGCTGTGCTGTGAATAGGATTTGATTTTATTTCTTAATTATCACTTTTTCTTTTTTCAAAAAACCTAACCAAACAAAAACCCCTCTAAGCCATCCAATCAGGCAGAAGTGTATTTAATATTTCAGAAAAACTAGCTTCCAGCACACAAAGAAATGTAAGAAATAGTGTTGCTATGATCCAATTTAAAACCAGAAAGGCAAAGAAAGCTAAGTATCTGTGTATAAACTGAAAAGAACTTAGGAGGTTAAAAATATACCCAAAAACGTGATTAAAACCAAACGAGGTTACATGTTGCTGCCAAAAATTAATTTATTTTATTTTATAATAAAAAGAGGTAGAAAGAAAGAAAGAAAGAAAAGAAAAGAAAAGAAAAGAAAAGAAAAGAAAAGAAAAGAAAAGAAAAGAAAGAGAGAAGAAAGACACGCCCAANAAAGAAAAGAAAAGAAAAGAAAAGAAAAGAAAAGAAAGAGAGAAGAAAGACACGCCCAAAGCCCCTCTCCTCTACCCTTCGGTGGGAAGGTGTGTGTGAGCCTGGCAGCTGATAGCCTCGGTATCTGATAGCTGTGGTCTCCTCCCTGAAGGTATTAGGCTTGAGGTTTGTGAATTTCCCCATCCCTGAGTTGTTACTTTATCTTATCTTCATCAGGGAACGGTCCAGGGCTCCTTCTCCAAAGGTCTGTTCAGGGTGTGGTGGTATAGCTTTTGTAATACAGCTCTGCTATAATAGGCAAAAATCTTTCATTAAAATGTTTAAGTCACAAACTATAATATTTCAGTCTTTTTTTTTTTTTTTTGAGTCTTCTGAGAAGATCACATGAGAATACCCACATAAAACCAGTAATGTAATCATGGTGTAGGAGCCTTTCTTAATCTAACAGGTGTTATTTAATGTAAAGATATTCAATATATAAGACATAATAACAAAATGTTTTGTGTTCAGGAGAATAATCCGTATTGGCTAACATCAGACTTGAAGATATAGTCTCATCTTCTCTGTTTTGATGATATTTTTCCAGCTCAACTTTTTGGGAAGGATCACTAGCTAAATGACACTACTCTTTGTGCTTGAACCCAAGACTGGAAAGGCTAAAATTTGAACTCCAAGACTCCCTCCTCCTTGCACTTTCCTTGCACAAAGTTAGCTGATTTGGAGGGTGTGGGGCTGTGGTGATTCTCAGTGTGCCTAAATAAGGGCACATTTTTCAAATCTGGTTGCCCCCCAAAACTGTAGTAAGACAGAAAACCACAAAGTGTTGAGTGGTGACCATGCCTTGATTAAGAACTTTAAGGATACAAAAAAACACACCCACCAACTTTCAAAATTATGGCTTGTGACATGTTTGTCGTTTGTCAGGCTCACAGCATCAATCAAATCTTGCAGCCAGTGACTGGAGTAATTATCTCATCCAGTGCTGGATTTAATTATTTTAAGAGACATTTTCAGGGCACAAAAGATGTAGTCTTCTACATCACAATGATATGGAAACAAAAACATTCACTATACCGTGTCCTTAAGGTTTTGTGCTTTTTGTTCATAACACATTGACTTACATCACCTGTCATGCTGCAGAGTTGCTGATTACTGATGAACACATACTTGACTCCATCATTACCACTTGGGCCAAAAGTCTTTCTCTCTTTCCCTTTACTGGTCCTTCCTCTTTCTGCCAGCAGTATACACTGTGTGAACACAGATTTTCAGTTCTCAGGAACTTCTGTTTGGTATATTGTCTGCTCCACTGATTTTTTCCATCCTTGAGTGGTCTCTATATTCTGATATTTGAGCGTGGTATTTTGTATTTGAGCAGGACTGCAGTGAGCATTTGATGGCAAATAGTGTTATAACATCCTCTTGCACAAATGCTTCTAGCACCTTTCAAAAGGCATAAAGTCAATCTGTCCTACACAGCAAGCAAAAATAGCTACTGTCTACACTTTGTTTCTATTTAGTAAACATCAGAGTGGAAACTGTGCTTGGTTAAGGTGTGGATGAAACAATTTTTTTTTTAAAAGGGAATGATTGTTGTGATTGGGACATCATGTTATTGGAAATGGTGGAATTTTCTTAGTTGGTTGAAGAGAAACCTTAAGAAGGAAGGAAGCTACAATCTGACTCAGTGTTCGTTTACCTGAAAGCAGTGGCAATGTTTTCAGAGTGCAGAAGCTGAATTGTTTTTTATTTCTACCTCTTACTATATCAATAGGAACTGAGGAAATTCAAAGGGATCTAACAACTTCAGCTTTTGAGATGGAAAGGAGAAAACTGCTGGATTACACTCCTGCCCTGTGGCTGGCATTTCTCTCCCTATTGGGGTCTGCTCCCACAATAGTTATGTAGTTTTTCATTAAGATTACTGGGCTGTCACTGCAGTTAGTATTGACAGTATTGAGTGAGTAGTTTATCTGAGTACTCAGTACAGGGGTGCACAGTGAGATCTGACATAGCTGAATTTCAGACACCGAGACCAAACTCACAGACCAAACTGACCAAAGAAATCACCTCTTTGAGAACAAAAGAAAATAGAAAGATGTTGGCTGCAGCAAAATTCTGACCTGACTCAAAAATGATCTTGTTTGAATAATCTTGTGTTGGGGAGGAGTGTAATGTGCTGGATTGGCTTGTCATTGATATCTAAACAATGACAACATCTTAGGTTAGAGTGGTTTTTCCCTGGAATAAACTTCTGCATTAAAAAAGTGGGATTTAATAAGGCAGCAATAATTTGTACTTATGATCCTCCCTATTCCTTACCCTTTGGGTTTTGTACCCATTTGTCATCTCATTTTTCTTCCCACTTACCCCAGTATGGGACTGAATTATTGGGACTTTACTCTTTTGCAGATTTTGGTCAGTTTACTTGGATAAAGGAAAATATACTAGTTTCAGTCTGCTATTATTTTAAGAGGATGGTTTAATTACCTCTGTCCACTTATGTTTATTTTCCAGTCTTAATAAATCATATAATCTCAGGGAGAATTATTTACATATCAGCACTAGTACTCTGATATCATACTTATTTCTACCTACTTTGAAACCATCAGCAGTGTAAATTTCATTTGATCATATTATCCTGGTTTCTAATGCCATTTGAATGCTTCCCACTGGAACTAATTTCATCAGAGGATTAAGTAAGAACCTGGTTTAAACAATACAGTTCCATTTTGTATTTATCTGCTAACTAATCATATATTCTTAAAGAATCTTTATGCTAGAATTTTCAGAGATTAGCTTGTGTACTAAAATTGTGTTTCCTTAATAGTCACGTTCCCATAAACTGGCCATTTGGAAACATGGATGTAGCATGCAAAATATTTTGCAACACTAATGTAGTGACTAGTAGCAGCAGGAAGGCAACAAACACTGTGGTTTGGTTCCTCTGCCCACCCTTGTTAGCCCAAGACCTCATGAAACCTCTTCAGAAGATTGGGTGGCTAAAATCTAGCTACTGTCTCACCCTGAACATTATCTGCAAACATATGAACAAACAGGAGACCTTGGCTTTCACTTTTGCAATGCCAAACAAACCCAGCCTTTGTGCACCTACCAAGGAAAACACACATAACTGGCAGTGATAAGGACAACAGAAAGAAAACATTAATTACTTTGAGCAGCATTAGAGTAGAGGGCTCCTGCCGTGCTCACCAGTTACTTGCTCTTCACAGCTGCCTTCTCAGCTGGGGGCTCTAAATCAGCCCTGTGAGAAGAGACAGAAATGACCATAATGTATTTCTCTATGGTGACAATTTTCTTCACAATGGTAGAAAGGTAGTTCCCATGTAATACTCCAGACTTCTGTTTTCCAATTGAGTAGTTCTTATTTTTCCCTATCACTGCATAAATTCGGTCAACTGATCTTGTCTTGACTCTGTTAGAAGTCTGATCTCTAAACAGCTTTACAGAAAATAATAAATGCAGAGACACTCATTGCAAAACTGATGTGTTTTGTTTTTACTTGGAAATGTTTTCTACCCCCCTCTGCTCTTGCACAGCGTGCATTTAAATTATGCTTGGTCAAATTCTCAGATGCCAGATGTAGGATGGGGGAGAGAATCATCATTTACATTAATCCAATGTCAGCTAGAAACTGTTTGGTCAGGGTAGATCCTAAGATCCTCTTTCTGAGAGAGCAGAGACATGAGAGATAGAATTTGGTCTCAACAAATATTAAATATTTACACAGTAGCTGTATCCATCTTAAGAGGTTACCTGTATTTTTTTTTCAGACAATACAGAAAAAAGAAGTATTTCTAGGACCTATTAATCTTCCATCGGAACTTCAGAAATCTACCAGTAATTAAATGAGTTATGCCTAATAATTTCTACTTTTCTGTCACTGACTAAAATAGAAAGAGACTTAGTGGTGAACTCAAAGGTAAAGGTCTAGGTTAGATGATACAAATCTCTCCTGAGGCTCTGTTTACTTGGGTGTTCATTCTTGACAGAGAAATCTTTGTAATTTAAACAGTGGCATTTCTGCTCTTTGTATGAATATGGTGAGATGCACTTTATTTTGTTAATTGATTGATACTCATCTGGAGATACAGCAGAACCTCCTCATAATGCCTTTCACATATGCTGGTCCTCCAAAAGTTAGTGAGGGATGGGACACTACTAAATAAACCCCCAGACTGTCCAACATGTCAAAATATTCTACATCAGGCCAAGGCATTTAAAATATTAAGAAAGACCTTGCTTTGTTTTAGTGTCTTTAAGTGTAGTATATTTCAGTAACCTAGTAATGTATATTTAAATAATACGTATTTTAAAAATTGATATTAAAGTTTTCCTCCCAAATACTTCACTTACAAATATACCATAATTTTCATTACCTACCAGATCTTTTTTCTTGTCTTTGACATGCACTGGTTTCTTTCTTACATGCCTGGTGTTACATTGTGATGTGTACCTGACACTTATTTCAAAAAGACTTTGCCTAATCAGGTATCTACCTCAACACCCTTGGAAGGCAGTTTTTGAGTCAGCAAGGTCTCAGATTTTGTCCAACATTGCTAGCTGGTCTTTTAGATATAATTGAGTACCTCATTAACACCTTTTCCAAAAACTGTAGAGAAAGTAACTCCTACAATCTGTATTTTGGAAGAGAGTATTTCCACTTCCTATCAACCTATGGTGCGTTCTTTTGAGCAAGTTAACTAATAATCCTCCCATGAAAGGTCTCCATGGCTCTTTTTCGTTAATAGTGAAAAAGATTGAAAAGTACAAAGTGCGTGTATCAGCAACATGTAAGAGGCAGCAACAAGGGCATTAATCTGAGCCTCAGGAGATCCTTGCTCCAGGATGAATTTTCTATATGTTACTGGACATATCCTTTAGATCCAGATCTATCCAATACCTTTACTTTGGTAGACACTGGAAAAAAACAAGCAAAAATTGGTCCTGGTTTCACTTGGGATTTCCATTTCGTTACATGACTGTCACACAGTCTGGTTTCTGATTTCTAGCCAAATCTTATGTAAGTCTCCACACCTCACTGAGATAGCTTGTCAGTGCAGCATAAACAGCTATTCTTATAGTTGTTGCAATTCATGGTTGGGGGTGGGGGGGAAGTATATCAACAATCTTGTAAGGCATACCCTCTGGACACCAAACTCAGCAAAAGAAAAACAAACCCCATGACAGTTTCAAGCCTTTTATGGCTTTATCTATTATGGTTTGTATGTCAGTATTTTCACAGTGATTTTTTCCTATGGGGCTTGAACATATAATTTTATCTCATGCCTCAGTTTTCCTTATAGCCTGCTTGATCTCAGTATTCAGAGCCCTTCACTTTTAGTCTGATGTAGGTGGATGAGAAGTGCCTTGCTGTGTAAAGGAGCCATATAGCCCGAAATTAAAATCCTCTGTTATGTGCCAGCAAAAAAAAAAAAAAATTCTTCTGCTCAAGATGCAGGCAAAAAGGAGGAGAGAACTCCTCACTGAGCTGAACTTACCATGTCATGCAGGGATATACACGTGCCTGGTGTGAAGGAGCAGTTCCCACAGCATTTCTGGCTGAGGAACTATAGTAAAGAAACAATACAATAACTGTATCTGTAACTAGTAATTTTCATCAGATGTCTTATAATCAGCTATATGGGAATACATTATTCCCATTATAAGGAAATTAGGAGTGATCCTTCACAGTAATAATGCAGTGTTTCTGAAGCCCAGTCTGTTGCTGGGCACTCCTGTGCATATGACACTTTCATGTGTGCTGCAGATGTCAAAGAGTGGGCTCAGAATCCTTGGTTTTCTCTCTGTGTGGCTAAATTCAATCTGGAGATGATGAAAAAAGAAATTATTTGAGATTGTGCTTGTAAGAGCTAGAAGCTGGTGTGTGATGTGCATCCAAACTGATCCAAATTCTTGTGCTGTGGCTGAATCCTCACACAGCAGGGACTGACAAGAATATGAAATATTTTCAAATCTGTTGTATTTAAAAACTGTAGGAAAAGGGTGGAAGTTCACTTTAAATTAGAGTCGAGGGCATGGAGAGAGAAAGCCTTGTGAAATGGAACAGAAAGTGTCAGGAGGAGAGAGCTCCAGCACTCTGTGGAATCAGGAGAGCAACACAGCAGATCACGCTATCACCAAGAGGGAGGTCATAAGGGCCAGTAAAGAGGGGAGGGCACATATCCACACCCCTGTTCCAGCCTGTGCTGGCTGGGAGGAGTTCTTTCCCCCTCCCCGGAGCGGCTGCAGATTCCGGCAGGACTGCGGGGAAGGAGCGCTGCTCCCTCCCACCCTGCCTCGCCTCCTCCGCTGCTGCGGCATCTCCGCTACTTCGGGGGATTCGCAGGGCTGAGCTACCCAGATGCTGTTTATTTTGCAAAACGTGGAAGATAATTGCATTCGTGTATAAGTACACAGAGAGGTTTTGTGTATGCATTCGTGTGCGTGTGTGTGTGCAATATTTTAAGCTGTCTGGCACATTAATTTAGCCACCTGTCCTAGCCCCTTTCTGCTGCACAAATTAGATTGTCTCAAGGGAGCCTGTGCAGCTGATTGGGTCTGCCTCGTTACTAAGGCAACCCTTCTCCTCTCCGCTATATGCTTTATAGCTCACATTCACCAGGCAGAAATGGAAGAGGAAAAAAAAGTGCTTCAGACCCTGGGGATACCAGTACTTAATAGATGCTCTTAGCAGACTTATTTATTCAGACAAGAACACAGTTTCTAAATGTGGGAGAATGGTGAAGCAAGTAAAGCCAAACATATATGAAGGGGCTGATAAGGACCAAATTAAAGGCTTTTACAAATGACGTATGAATCTTAAATTAGCTCTGCTGTGTGTAGTTGATGCAAAGGTATCATGACAGGATACATCAGCAGCTGTCCCTTTGAAGGTCATCCCTGATTAGGAAGAACAACAGAAACTCTTTATGCCAAAAAAACCCACAAATGTAGGGAGGAGTCCTTATGTCAGACTGGCTACAGACCAAATGATGTTTTATGATCATTTTTCAGAACAAAATTTTTAGTTTGTTCCTGCTTCCTGCCTTTAGATGATTTGTATTGATTGAATACACCACAGATATAGTGTCCATTTTATGATGAAACATGGCATGATTTTGTCTTTGAAGAAGGGCTTCTTGATCTCATTATTTCCTCAGCGACAAATCCAGGAACATCATAAGCACAATAAACACGATTATACTCAAGGATGGATATTGGATTAAGGTAATTATATATGCAAATGAGAAGCAGAAATGGATCCTTGAGTTGTAAGTCCTAACCTTCCTGTGAGGACTTGTGTATGAATGTATAAATTCGTGTTTGCATTGGCACAGGTAATGTGCAGTTATAGTCTATGATGTACCTGTTTATGTCTTCATCTTGTGGCCAGTGCATTAATTGCTGATGATCACCTCTGTATTGTTACGCTGAGGGGATCAAGGGAAGGGTTGTTTGGACATTCAAAAGTTTACGTGTAGATAGGATTGCAGTGAAGATATTCCAAGGGTGTAGATTTGCTTATAGGTGCATTTAGATGCTGATATCTCAAGGAAAGGCTCATATAGATATGGCTCTTTGCAAAAACAAAACAAAAAAAAAGGTTCTCAAGGAAATGCAACAAGTTGGATTTTGGGCTAAGGGTTTGTTTTTTGCATCCTATTAAATAGCAAAAATCATGGAATCATAGAATGGCTTGGAGGAGATCTTAAAGATCATCTAGTTCCAACCACTCTGCCAGGGGCAGGGACGCTTTTCCCTAGACCAGGTTGCTCAGAGCGCCATCCAACCTGGCCTTGAACAAATCCAGGGATGGGACAAACATAACTTCTCTGGACAATCTCTTCTTATGCCTCACCACTCTCACAGTAAAGAATTTCTTCCTAATATCTAATCTAAACCATTGCTGCTTGTCCTGTAAGAACATTATTTGTACATGCCCTAGTAAAAATTTCTTTCCATCTTTGTTGTAGGCTCCCTTCAGGTATTGGAAGACCACATTTAGGTCACTTCTGAAGTCTTCTCTTTTCCAGACTGAACAATCCCAATTCACTCAGCCTTTCAAGAGAATCCATAGCCTTTCAAATTCTACCCTCTGTTGCCAGACCTGCTAGCATCATAGGAAATATCCAGCTCAAAGTAGAAGACCTGACAAACCTCACTTCATTTGACTTGGTGAGGAGGAATAAAACTTCTGGAGCTGATAACATATAGGACACATGATATGTACCTTCCTCATGATTCCTTGGGAAGCAAGCTAATATTTTTATCTAATTTGCAGTAATAAAAGTTGCGGTATTACATACATATGATCATATGAAACTCAAATCTTGTTAAAAGTTAATTACATAATTTGATGCCTTTCCATGCTAGGCTGCACAGAGAAAGGTCATTTCACTGTTTTGGAAGACCTTCCATTTCCAGTGCAAGTCAAAGTAAATAAAATGTTAGTGGATTC
>VWYP01033066.1:146951-233111 GCA_013400435.1 Pycnonotus jocosus | reverse complement strand
GGTTCAGCAAAGGCAGCAGCATCCCTGCCTATATCCCTGCCAGCTCCAAAAGCCCTCAAATTATCCTGCCTTTGTTTTTCCTCTGGCTGTGTTTACTCACATCACCTCACTGTTGATGTTTTAGACTTTCTTCACTCCTTTTGAACTCAACAAACTATTTTTAGGAGGTATCAACCATTTTTCTCTCTTTTTTTTTCACTTAGCAAGTATCTAAATGCTTTTGTGACTCCTCCAGCTGCCTGTGCTGCTGGCTGCTTTTCCCTGCCCTTATCTCTTCCCTGCAAACCTGATCCAGGTTTTTATGCAGCTGTCAGGGAGCAGCACCAGGGACAGCCTTGCTTTGGGAGGTAATTATCCCTGTGTGCCCATGATTTAACTGCACAGTGCTGCGAGTGGGAAGAACTTTTTGAAGTGGGATGAAATAACCTGGCAATTTCCATCGATCCAGGGGGTTAAAAAGGGAATTGGATTTCAGGAGCATGCACATCCCATGCTGCTCCAAAAAGGGACAGATGCTGATCAGCTGATGCAGGTGGGTTACTGGATCAGCATCTCTGTGCTGGGGGCTGGGGCTGCCTCTGTGCTGCCAAACTGGATTTGGTGGTGATTCCACCTCTGCTTCCTGGGTGCTTCTCTGGGAAGATGAATTTTCACAGAATCATAGGGAGGATCCCACGAGGATCACGAGTCCAACTCCTGGCCCTGCACAGACACCCCAACAATCCCACCCTGTCCATTGCCAAGAGCGCTGTCCAAACACTCCTGGAGCCCTGGAGCTGTGCCCATTCCCTGGGGAGCCTGGGCAGTGCCATCACCCTCTGGGGGAAGGACCTTTTCCAGATATCCAGCCTAAACCAGCTGTCCCCTGGCACAGCTCCAGCCATTCCCTCAGATCCTGTCCCTGTCACAGAGAGCAGAGACCAGAGCTGGCCCTCGGGAGGAGCTGCAGCCCCAGTGAGCTCTGTGCTCCATCTCCTCTTCCCCAGCTGGACAAACCAAGTGCCCAAGTGCCCTCAGCCTCTCCTCCTATGGCTTCCCCTCTAAACCCTTCCCCATCCTTACAGTGCAATGCTCTCCCTGTGTGATTCTATGTTATTTCCAGGAAGGAGGGTATTTTAGTTTAATTTGAGAATGAGGGCATTTTCCCTTAGTTTGGGCAGCACATCTGGGTTTGCTGCTGGAATTAGAGTAGTTGTGCTAAGTGATACATTGGGTAAAGCAGTAAATTGATGTGGAAGGTACCGGCACGGAAGCGTGTGTGTAATGCAATAGAGCTGGCAATTACAGCAAAGTGCCTGCTTAGACTGAAATTATTGAGCCTCCTGCACACTCTGCACTTTATTACAGCTGTGTTGAGATGTAGCACTTCCCAGAGGGCTCCACAGCTCTGCCAGCAAGTGTGTGTCACTCCCAGAGCTGTGCTGTTCCCAGGAGCTGTCGGCTCCAGGAGCCTCCAGACGTGTTTCTCCAGGGCACCAGAGAGGACCTGCAGTGTGTTGTGCCCACTGTGGGCTCGTGTTTGCACAGAGCAAGGGCACATTTAGAATCAAGATGAAATGCTTTGATGAGTTCTGGATGGAATCATTTAGGTTGGAAAAGCCCTCCAAGATTACTGAGTCCAACTGTTACCGCAGCACTGCCAAGCCCACTCATGTACCCTCACAGAGAGGAATTTCTTTCCAATATCCCATCTAATCCTGCCCTTGCTCAATGGGAAGCCATTCCCCCTTGTTCTGTCACTCCAAAGTCCCTCTCCAGCTCTCCTGGAGCCCCTTTAGGCCCTGGAAGGGTCTCTGAGCTCTCCCTGTAGCCTTCTCTTCTCCAGGTGAGCACCCCCAGCTCTCCCAGCCCTTGGGGCATCTCCATGGCCTCCTCTAGATTTGTTCTGATGTCTCTTGTGCATCTGTTTCTTAAATCAGTTCATACTTGCATTTAACATATTTCTTCACATGCACATGTTGATAATTGGTTTTGAACATCCTGTGAAATAATGTATTCCAATTTTATTTTTAGACCCATCCCAAAACATTTGATGATTCTCTGGTACACTGGGTTAACTAGCAGTGAAAAATTTGGCCTCAGTCACTGTGAGTGTATTTAAAATAGGGTGAAAGAAGTTTACTTCCTAAACCCCAAGAATCAGTGCTCAGAATTTAAAAAAAAAATAGTGATTATCAAAATTCTTCCAAATTGGCTGAAAGATTTGACTGAGAGCTGATGTGTGACATCAGTAGCCAGCTTTCAGCAGTTTGGAAAATTCCTGCCCCAAAGTCCTTTGAAGTCCCCATGGTGCTTTCCCAGGTAACTTGGAGAGGCCAGTCTCTCCCCAGCTGGCACTAAGAGAAGGATCATAAGAAATTCTCTTCCACCTGACCTGAGGACACAGATGTTCTTGGAGGTTTAGGAAGCTTCCTCTCACCAGTTTTGGGGATCTCAGCAGGTATTTTTCCCTTGTGGGGAGAGGGACTCTGATGACAACAGATGGAAATTGGGTTACCAGGACTCCCACAGTGAAATGACCCCTTCACCACAGGACAGCCTGGGATGAGCAGGCAGCAGTGCCTCCTGCTCCAGGCTCTCTTCCTGATGAGCTGCTCAGGCTCCAGTTCCTCCTTTAGCCCCCCTGGCAGGTTTTCTTGACTGTTCTGCTGTTGTCACTGCTCAATGTCACACCTCCAGTCTAGGACTCCACTTGTGCATCCTGCTGGGCTCCGTTCTCAGCATTGCTGGAGTTCTGCTCTCCAGGTATCAGCCAGCCTGGGAAATGGACAAGGGAAATGGAGCTTTAAACCAGCCAAGGTTTTGCTTGTAGAGATGGGGTGGCTCCTCCCACGATGGCTTAAACCTGTTTTAATTGCTTCCCCCAGACACTGGGAGGTCGGTACTGGTGAGCATCTCCCCTGCTATCCGGGGGGAGGGATGAGCTGTGGGAAGCATGGCTGAAGGAGGAACAGGATGGGCTCTGCACCAGCTGCTGAGTGGCTTTTAGGGATGCAGCTCTCCAGAAGAGTCATGGCTGGAAAGTGGACGTGTTTAACTGGTGTTGAGTGGTCTAGATGTGGAGTGAAACTGGAGCCCTGAAGAAATACAGTTAGAGTCCTCTTGGACTGTAGAAATGGATGGAGGAGCTGTCAGCTGAGAGGAACCTCCTTTTCCTCTTTCCCTGCTTCTGCCTGTCCATTTTTAAGAAGTGTAATTGGAGTGAAAGCTGCTTGGGGAAGCCACAGAGATGTAATCAGATCTGGTTTGCTCACAACGGGCTCAGGACCATAGGGACTGGGGGCTGCAAGGAGTCTCTGGGAGTGGTGCCAGGGCCACTTTCCAGGGCTGTCTGGCTTGTTCCACTGTGCTGGCTGGCCACAGGACCTGGCAGAGAAACTTCCCAGTTCACACTTAGGATGTCTGAGCTGCTGGGATGTAACTGTGATGATTTCTGCCTGAAAAAGCATTGTGGCTGTTTGCAAGCTGGGACCGGTGCTGGTTCCCATATCTGTGATGGCTTCACAGTGTTTGGAGGGTTCTGAAATGGGGAATGTTGGTCTCTAGGGCCCAAAGCAGTGTATCCACAGGAATATGTGAGATGATCCAGACAACCAGGCTCTGTTTGACTTGTGGGTATTTTTCTCCTCCCAAATGCTGCAGCCAGAGGTGTGAGCTGCCTGTGCCAGGGCCGGGTGATGGCTGTGCAGCCGTGCTCAGCATCCCCCAGGTCCCAGTGCTCTGCGGGTTCTGATTCCTGCTTTAACATCTCCTCCACAGCTTCTCTTAAAAATCAGTTTATGTCCCTGCAAATTAAACCACTGTTTCGCTTATGAAGTGTTTCATTCCACTGGTAAGTGGGGAGCTGTCGCATCGCTGAGTGTGTGGCTGCAAACCCCAGCACGGCAGATTGTTAATGTGAAATTAGAGAGTTCAGCAATATCTTGGCAGATTGTCTCTGCTGCCTAATAGGAGGCACGGAGCTCCTCTGGGAGCCAGCTGGTGTGACAGCCCTGTCTGAAGGGCTGAGCACTCCTTCTTTGAGCAAGGAAGGGCCTGAGGGCTGTTCCATGTCCTTGGGGCAAAGGAGACAGCCCTTCCCTTGCCCCAAGGCACCAGCACAAGAGCAGAGGCTGTAACTCAGAGGAGTGATGTGGGAGCTTGTGGTGCCTCTGCGCCAGCACTGATTGTGCTTTCAGCCAGATGGGTCCCACTCAGCCTGGTCCAGGGTGACTGGGGTGTGCTGGGGGGCTGTGGGGCTGGAATCCCCTCTGGAGTATCAGGTTTTGGGCACAGATGGAGGTGTTTATGGAGTTGTCGGAGCTTTCAGGCATTGGTACCTTCAATGCCACCACCCCCAGCTTATCCAGAGTTTTCATGAAGATAGTGTTTCCTCCTGTTTGTTTTCCAGCTGCTGGCACTGTTGGGCTCAGGGACTGAGCTCTGCAGCCTTGTTGGGAGCCTGACTCCCTGCCAAGAGCTGTGGCTCCTACCTATCCCTCACCGGAGGGTACTGCAGGAATGTGTGGTGTCCTTGGCTGTAGGGTGTCCCCCATGCAGCTGGAATGCTGGGGAAGTCTGGCTTGCTCCTTGGATTTTGTGTCCATCAGTCTGTCGAATCCTCCTGCTGTGTGGTTTGTTTGTTTGTTTGTTTGTTTGTTTTCCCCCCTCGCCGTTTTCCAATTTGCCCTTTTGTTCCCCAAACAGTTCTGCTTTGCAAATGCCAAAGGAAGATCCCTGGGGCAGCATCGCTGCTCCTCTGCCCTCCTCACAGGTAGTGGGAGGAAGAGTAACGCCGCTCTCCTTCTCCACTCTTCCTGCTGCCCTCTCCAGCCCCCTCTCCTGTTGCCTTGGCATAGCTCAGGAGCAGGTAACATCACCGCTGCCAGGTGACCCCGCTGTGCCCCTCACACTCCAAGGTGTGCGTGCCTCAGCCCGGTTTCCTCCGGGAGAGCCGGTGCTGTGCCTTTTTCCGTAGCAGGGAAACAAGAGTTTGTCCCCTTCTGCCTCTCCTTCTCTGATCTCCCCCTCGGCTGCTTCCCGCTGCCTCCTGCCAGCTCCCTCTGCTCTCCTCCGGCTCATCTGACCTCCTTTGACGTGTTGCATTTCACCGTGGTCGGTAACGGGGAGCCGATGGCAGATAAGAGGGGTGACAGTGTTACCGGCTCACGCCGCGCCGCTCGCAGCCAGCCCGCGGATGCTCTGCCCTCTGCACAAACCCATCGATTTGGGGAAGCGCCCTGGACCCCTCCCCAGCCGCGGCGGAGCCCATCGCAGGGAGAAGGTGGGAGCCGGGGGAGGGTGGCTGTGCGGAGCAGTGCGTGAACAGCTCGATTTCCCCAGCTGCGAGAGGGGAGCAGCCCCCGCTCTCCCTCGCCGTGTGTGCCAGGGCGGGAGAAGGTGCCCGGGGGACCGTGTGCCCGCCCGCTGGAGGTGCGGGCAGGGTCCCCCATGGCCGCAGGGCCCCCCCGAGCATCGCCAGCCCTGCTTTGTGTGCAGGTCTGCGGCTCGCTCTGTTCGCCGGGGTGATCGTCAGCGCCCGGAGAGGGGAGCAGGGAGCGGGGATGCTGCGAACGAATTCTCGCCCCCCGAAAAGCGCGGGCGGGGACGGTGACGGGGACTGTGACTCTGCCGGTCACACGCAGCCGGCGGGGGCGGCCGCCCGGGTGTCCCTGGGCCGTGCTCCGCGGGGCGCACCCGGCTGCTCAGGCATTTCATTTCGAGGGGAAAGCTGAGCCAGAGTCTACAGGAAAAGAAGGAAAATAAGGGAGGAGGGAAGTGAAGGTCAGGAAGGGCTTTCGGCAGCGGATGGCCGTCCCTGATGATGAGGGGGCTGCTTGCAGGGGATGGCTCTCAGCAGGGAAATAGCAGTGAATGCAGGTTGTTTATTTTTTAACATGGCATCCACATCGGAGGGATAAAAGGGTGTTCAGGGAGCTTGGGGCTCTGCCAGCTGAGTTACCACCACTTGTTTCCTCTCTTGGCATGGCTGGGAGTTGCCGTCAGACACCTCTTCCCCTGGATATGCTTCACTGACTTGATCTGGCTTTGCTCCGTGGGGCTGGAGCAAGGTTTGGGTGGTTTTTTACTAAAGCCCTTGTTTTTTCTCCGCCCAGCTGGCGTCAGGCGCCGAGGATGCAGCGACAAGTGCTCCTGACTAGGGGAGGGCTGGCAGGAGGATTTCCCTTCGGGTTCGCAGCATCCCCGTGTCTGCTGTCTGCTGTGGAAAGGCTTTGTGCTGGAGCATGGGGAGCAGAGCTCACAGGTGACCTCTAACTGGATCAGCCTCGCTTGCTTTAAATGCCTGTCCCTCTCCTTGGGCTCAGGTGTTTGGTGACAGGCTGGAAAGTCATGGCAGGGAGGTGCTGCTGGCAGCTGAGGGTGCCTTCTGCTCTGGAAAACAGGGAGAGAGGAAAACTGGTGGACTCTGAATAGCCTTGGGAAGAGCAAGCAGGGATCCTCTCCACGCTGTAAGAACAGACCCTTTGGAAATTCATCTAAGCAGCTGATTTCTTGGGGTTTCTCATCGCCTCTGAGATCAAACCCCATCCCCTTCCTCGTTCGAGGGCCACCACAGCCACGCTGGGCCATCTACTCAAGAGGGCAGCTCCTCCACCTGCCCGGTGCCACTCGTCGTGGGGGCTCGCACGCCTCTGCCAGCGCTACGAGGGACCCTTTCCAGCGTGCACTTTTAATTTTTCCTCTTCCTCCTTCACTCAGCTCTGCAGCATCACATGAAATACATGTGCAGCCGCCAGCTGCCCTGAGCTGGGACCTGCGCTGGGCTCAGGGAGACAGGACTTAGCACCCTCCCTAGCATCTGGGGACCCACTGGAGCATGCTGTGGACTGTCCAAGTAACTCGTGGCTGAGCTCCTCCTGCCCTGCGCTGGGTCCTTCTGGCCCTGCTCCCTCCCGGTGCCAAGGGCTGGCGGAGCACGGGGCAGTGGGCACAGCCGAGCTGTAGCATGCACGAGTGTGCAGAGGGACACGGGGACACCGGTGTGAGCCATGGCCTCGTTTGGGAAGCTGACGGAGTATTTCAGCCTGAGGAAGTCGAGGCCGGAGCTGCGCTCCAGGCGCTGGGGCCGGCGGAGCGGGAGCTGCTGCTGTAGTGTCACGGAGTGCAGGTATGGGGTGGCAGAGACCCGGCTGTCCTGGTGCCTCCCTGTGTGCCCGGGGGCTGTGGGATGGGATGTGCAATCCTTGGTGCTCTGCTTTCTGGTTACCTCTCTTGGGGCTGGGAGGGGGCTGGGAGGGGGCTGGGAGCAAGCCAAGGGCTCTGGAAGCATCGCCCCATTCCCATCTGAGGCTCCCACAGAGCTCATTGCTGTGGGATGGCTCTGGCAGGCTCCATGACCTGGCATCTGTCTGCCCGCCCAGGGCACATCCCAGGTATCGGTGGCACATCTTGGGTGTCTGCTGGGTGACCATGTGCACCTGTACCTGCCGGCCTCTGCCTGGTGCTCTCTGCTGTGCCACTGCACTGTCCCCTCATCAGAGGAGTGAGGTCATTGCACCAGAATCACCCTTCCTTCCACCTGCCCCATGCAAAGGCCCCTCTGCAGGGGCAGCAAGAGGTGCCTCCTCAGGTGAGGTGGAATCTGTGTGTGTGAGGTGCTGATGGAGCCTCGTGTCACGTAGGAAGGGTCTGGGCAGTGGAGAGGGGAGCTCCTCTGGGCGGACAGACACAGGATTCATCAGCAGCTTGTCTGGGGTATGGATTGATGAGGGAATCACAGTGGGGATGGGGAAGGTGGCATTTGGGATGACTGGAAATCCTCTAGGAGTGTGTGAGTGCTCAGAGTTGCATTGGGGGGTTGCACACATCCTTGTTTTCCATGTAAACACAGTTACTGCAATTATGAAAATTGCTCTGTGCCTGGGTGGCTTCTCCTTGGATGTTTTGTGTAGCCTGTAGGACAGGGTTGGCACTCGCTGCT
Organism: Pycnonotus jocosus; assembly: GCA_013400435.1. Taxonomy (NCBI): domain Eukaryota; kingdom Metazoa; phylum Chordata; class Aves; order Passeriformes; family Pycnonotidae; genus Pycnonotus; species Pycnonotus jocosus. The sequence continues at coordinate 225,190 of VWYP01033066.1, read as the reverse complement.
GCTCTGGGCTCTTCCCCATTTGTGTGGGCTCAGCCTGAGCAGCGTGTCCCCAGATCTCCTGCTGACCTGCAGGCGGTGCCTCCCTGCCGCTGTGGGGTGTGGGTCTGTGTAGGGACACACAGGGCAAAAAAGAACGCCAAGGTGTTCCCTTACCTTCCTCCCTGGTTGTTAAGCACTTTGTACTCTTTAAAGGTAATTAAAATATCTACAGTTTCAGATGAAGTTGGAGCCCCTGCTGCTGCTGGCCGTGTTGCTGCTGAGACAGTGAGGCGTGCACAGGCGCCGCTGTCTCCCCTCTTCCCTCGGTGGCTGAAGAGGAGTCACCTCTTCCCTGCTTGCTCGTTTCTCTGGAAACATTCCTGGAGAGCCAGGAGCTTTGTTCTGCTCCTTTTTGGCATTGTGGACAGAAACCCCGGTTTCTGCCCTCAGGTTTTTGCTGTCCTGGTGTGGAGCTGGGCGTGAGGAAGGTCTGTTGTCCAGGTGCTGCTGAACACAGTACATGCCTGGGGTTTGCTGTGTGCAGCCAAGCGAGTGCCAGTGCCTGGCCCAAGGGAGAGCAGGAGGTGCTGCCTCCATGTACAGGGTGCTGTGGTCCTGGACCTTGGGGTCTGGGGTGAATTGGGTGGTTTCCTCTGTGAGGGAGGTGTCATGGTGCCTTCCTAGCTCTGGGATGCTGGCGCATGTCAGCTACACAAAAGTGGCATTTGATGGTGTGTAGTTCATGTACCAAATTTTCCAGGGGATGCTGGCTATGGATGTGGGACTCTGAGCAGCCTGCTCTGGTGGAAGGCATCCCTGCCCACGGCAGGGAGTGGAACAGGATGAGCTTTAGGGTCCTTTCAACCCAAACCATTCTGTGTCCAAGTTGTCCTCTCGTGCAGGACTGTGGCTCACTGTGCATCAGACACGGCCACCAGGGCCACTGCCTGTCAGGGTTTAGCTCTGTGTGGGGCTGGGGGCCCCCTTTTCCCCAAGCAGAGATCCTGTGTGTGCCCAGGTGCTCTGGTGTGGCCAAGCTCAAGTTGCACAGAGCTGTGCTCTGCCTGTTTCACCCCGTGGGCCGTGCAGCTGCACCAGGGCAGCTCCTCTGGACTGGGTCTGAGTGTGTGGACAGATTCCTGGTGTCCCTGACCCCACAGTGACAGGGCTGGACTGTACCTGTGGATACTGAGCCCCTTCCCTTGATTGCCATGGTTGATTGCGAAAGTAAAACCAAGTGTTGATTGAAGTATGGGATGCTTTGAAATCAGTGTCACTTCTCACCCCAGCTGCTTGAGCTTCTGCCTGTTTCCCCCCTTTCCCTCCTCCCCAATGTCTGTACCCTGAGAAGCCCCAGGAAATCTCCATGGCTGAGATCCAAAAGCCAACACAATGCAGCTGCTGCAATGTCTGGCCCTGCCCTTGCTGTAGATAGTGCTTCTTCCAGCTCTGTTGATCAGCTTTCTCTTTTACTTCATTTCATCGCTCTATTGTGGGTAAGTGAAGTGGGGAGATAGGATCCTCAGCTCCCACACTTCCACATGCATGGATGTACCAGAGATCCTGCACCCCAGGTTCAGCAGGGTGATGTGGAACAGCCCTCAGCACAGCCCTGCCCTGGTCTTGCTCAGGGCAGCCAGGCTCCCACTACGCCTCCCAAGGCTGTAAAATCCCCTGGGACCACAGGGAACAGACGTAGGCAGGTACTCAGTCTAGAGCATGCACTGACTGGAGTTATTAAATTCTAAATATAGTGGTCCCACGCATTCTCATAGGGCCTAACAGAAATCAGCAGGTGTGCAGTTACGGTTTTAAATAATATTCCTGCATTTTTAAACTACGCCTCCAGATAAAGCAACATGAGTGAGCTGGGATGAGTAAGTCTGCCGGGCTTGAGAATTTGTGGGTTCAGACTTGTTTGCAGAAGTGGAACCCAGCAGGAGATGATCTCACTTGAGATGCTTTTGGGGAAAGGCGCTGCTTGCAGGAGCTCTTCAGCCTCTGCCCTCCTGCTCTGCCCCCACCTGTGGCACAGAGCGTGTCCTGATTTGTCCCTCTGTGTTGTGTCAGCTGGAGGCTCCTCAGGAGGAGGCCCTGTGCTGCAGGAGGGGCTGAGGGATTAAATCAATCACCTGGACAGTTGTCCCTGGGGCTGGGAGGCCCCTGGTGTGACAGGGTGGGGATCAGGGTGTCCCCTGTGCAGCTGTACTGGGACAGGGACTGCCAGTGTGAGTGAATATCCCAGCCAAGCCCAGCCCAGGGGATTGCTGATTGATTTGCAGCAATTTTTTTCCGTCTAGCAGGGGCAGTGATGGATGAATGAGAAACTCCAGTTGACAGGCTTGGGAGCAGGACTGCCTCGTGAGGGATGAAAGCCCAGAGCATGGCAGGGATACGAGGATTTGTTTGCAGAACTGGGTGCAGGTGCCTGTGGGTGAAGCACAGGAGGGGCTGGGGGTGCTTGCTGAGGTCTGGAGGGTTGTTCTTTCTGTTATCAAGGTGCCAGCCTTGACATCCTTGTGCCCAGCTCTGTGTGTTGTCTGGAAGGCCACAGAGGATCTGCTCTGGGATGGAGGAGAAATGGAAGGGAAAGTCAAGGTATACTAAACAGCTCTTCTTTTAGTGAGCTATTTGTAAACTGAAAGGTCTGGACAACTGATTTTGGGTTCCTGCAGCTTTTGCAAAGTGGATCAGGCCATCACTGTTGTGTTGTGCTGTCACTGGGCTGAGAGAAGGGCCCTGCCCGCTGTGAGTGAGCCAGGGAGGCTCCAGGGCGGGCAGGAACTCTCTGGGGCATGATGGCACTTCCCAGGCTGCTGTTTGCTGCCAGGGCTTGCTTAGCAGTGAGCCAACCTGGCAGAGCACTGGACTGGGACCCTGGGGGCCTGCAGTGATTCTGGGAGGACAGGGATCCCATGTAAGAATTCATGGGAATTTCTCAAGGACACTCTTGGAGTTGCTCTCAGTCTGGGTGCAGTTCAGAAAAGCAGAACTGCCTAAGAATGCCAGTTCTATCACCACAGAGGTGACCTGCAACAGTAACTAATTAATTTTAAAAAATCATTTAAAATCCCAACTGAAAGTCATTAAAAATCTCAAGTCCTGTCCGGGGTTGCTTTTGAGAGAAATTTTCTCCTCTAGGCTGGGGCTTGTGGACTGATTCAGTGGCTTTCATTGTTGGCCCGGGTCTGTTCTGAGATAGATCCATTCCCTGGCTTCACGAAGTTGATGCCTGTTTTCTCTTTGACCTCTCCCCTTCTCTGTGGTCCCCAGAGCCCCACAAGGTCCCCACAGAGGGGCTTTGATAAGCTCCTCAGGAATTCACTGCCTAGTTATGGAAAAGAAGATATTCAGGATGGGGGAGATTTGTGCCTGGGTTTGGATCCTGCATCCTGCTCCTGAGGCACATCTTCAGCCCTGGAGGCAGTAGAGCTGACAACCCCAAAAACCTGGGGGTGAAGACCCTGTGTCCTCAGTGAACTCCAGGAGAGGAGCTTTTCTCTGGCTTGGGGTGGCCTGTGGGAAGGAGGAGGAGAGGAGTTTGGCTGTGCTGGGCCTGCAAGGTGGCAGCTTTAGAGTTCTGCCTTTTTTCTCTCAATACCCAAGTTGGAAGTTGGTGTTAATTAATAATGAATTAGATTATGTAAGAATTAAATTATAAAAATTCCAACGTGCTGGGCCTGTTTTTGCCCATGTCATTAGATATTCTCCAGCTGAAGAAGGGGTGCTCGGGGTGATGCTCCATCTTTGCACTCCTGGGGGTCAGAGGTGGGTCCAGGTGTTCCTGTTGCTCCCAGGGTCAGAGCCTGTCCCAAGCCTTGTAGGAAGCTGGACCAAGGAGCTGCTTTTTGCCCTGGGGAGCTGTTATCTCCACTCCTTTAGGGGCCTTTTCCACACTGATATCCTGATCCATGTCCTCACTGTACGGTGTGATGAGCTTTGAGGTGGGGAGGGGTAGTGGGGAATGTTTTCCTGGCAGGATTGTGCTTAGTTGTTTTTTGGTGCTTAAAAATATCTCCTCAGCTCTGACAGCACGTCTGTGTTCAAGCACACGATTGTGACGGGGGACAGGAGGAACTGGCAAGTTTTGGGGCTGGGAAATTGCGCTGAGGGAACAGCTCCTGTGTTAGCAGCACACAGCCTGAGACAGGTGAAGATGGCACGTAAAGATGCCCAAAGGGTGACTCTGAAGGGCTGCCCTACATGGCTGAGAGTTTGACTGACTTTTCCTACTTTGTTTTTTGCACATTTTGAACAAAACCTTTCTGCTTCCAAATGACACATCCATATGGAAAGACATCTGCATTTTAAAGGAGACAACTAGCAAGGAACTTGGATGTGTTGTGGGTTAAGTGGAAAGTAAATTTCCATTTAGAATCAGTCAATAAGGTGTTTGTGCCACTTGGACTCCAAGCTTCCCAGCACTCACACCTCCCTTGCCTGCTGAGATGCCATCAGGAAAATGTTTGTGGCTGCATGGATTCCTGGGTTTTGCTGCAACAGATCATTGTAACCTCTGAACAAATCGATGCCCATCACCACTGCATGGAAGGGGTCAGTGCTGGTGCTGGAAGTCCTAAATGCAGTGTCAGTGACTCAGCCTGTGCCTGGTTCCCAGAGGTGCTGAGCATCCATTGATCCTCTTAAGTGGAACAGGCAGCCAAGCCTCAGCACTTCTGCAGCTTGGCTGGGCAAGAACCAGGGAAAGAGCTTCAGGAGCTGGAGCTGGAGACTTCAGCCTCCTTCAGCTGGAGCTTGGGAATGTGGTGACCAACAGGTTTTGGGGTGCCTGAAGCTGCACAGCTCTGTGTGGGGCTGTCTTCAAGGGCAGCCTGTGACCTCTTGGGTGAGGCTTGTTTGGAATGATGCTCCAAAGACTGGAGCCCCTCTGCCATGGAGACAGGCTGAGAGTTGAAGGGAAGGCTCTGAGGAGACCTTAGAGCCCCCTTCCAATGCCTAAAAGGGGATTATAAAAAGAGGGAGAGCGACTTTTTACATGTGCAGACAGTGACAGGACAAGGAAGAATGGTTTTAAACAACAAGAAGGGAGATTTAGATTAGATTTTGGGAAGGAATTGTTCCCTGTGAGGGTGGGGAGTCCCTGGCACAGGGTGCCCAGAGAAGCTGTGGCTGCCTCTGGATCCCTGGCAGTGTCCAAGGCCAGGCTGGACAGGGCTTGGAGCAACCTGGGATAGTGGAAGGTGTCCCTGCCCATGGGAGGGGGTGGAACAAGATGAGGCTTGAAGGTCTCTCCCACCCCAAACCATTCCATGATTCTGTGCTGTTTCCCACCTGCCCTGTGTGGTTGTGCCTGGCAGGGTCACTTGTGCCCTTCAGCTCACAGAGATGCCCCATCTCTCTCGGTGCTGGTGTCTGTGGTGAGCTGCAGGACTGAGCCTTCCTCCCCTCTCCTCTGTGCCAGCCTCTCCCCAGGCTGTGTCCCCAGTGTCTCATGACAATGACAAGCTGTCAGACATGAATGACTGTCAGCAGAGTGGCAGTGCCACGGGAGGAAATGACATTTAGCTTTTGTTGTTTGATTGAGCTGCCTGGGTATTGTATATTAAACCTGAATGAAGCCTTTTGGCTTTTTTTCCCCTGCTGTTTGCAGCACCGTGCCTGGGATCTGTCAGGAATGGGCTTGGGGAGCAGCACAGAGAAGAAATCTGTCTCCCCATCAAACCTGTCCTTGCAAGAGGCCTCTCCACCAAACCTTGACTTATCCTGGTTCCCCGTGGTTTCTGTGCACTGGGACACCTGGGTGCATTCCCAGTTCCAGCCCTCACTGATGTGGTCTCAGCACCACAGAGTTCCTGGTCTCACTGTGGGCTGTGGCTCTGTCCCCTCCTGTGCTGTTGGGGTGCAGGGGGAGGTGATGTGGGCAGAGCCAGGGATGCTCTGGGCCTCTGTCTCTTCCTGCTCCTCAAAAACCTGCTCCCATGGGTGTGTGTAGAGGGATGTTTAAGATCTGTCCCATAAAGGTGCATGTGGGTATGGCCTGGGAGCTGGTAGGGAAAACCTCCTGGATCTGACAGACTTGAAAAGCACATCTGTGCTCTCAGGGTCATCTTTCTGGGGTTTGGGGCCATGTTTGAGATAAAGCTGTAGCTTGCACCTGGTCTTCTCCATTTCTGCCTGGTTTCCAGTTTCCTTTGGAAGCCAGTATTTGGGACAGGAGATAAGTTTGGGAGCTGCCTAACTTCTGCACAAGCTGAAGCTCATCTTTGCCTGGATTAGGCAGAAAAAGATGAATGGCTGTCCTTTATTTTGGAGTGGTAGTTGGATGGGGTAGTGGGAGGAAGGGAATGAAACTGGTCTTAAAGAGAATTACAGACAGAGCGTGACTGCAGGAGCCGGCTCTTTCAGCAGAAAGCCTTGGCCTGTGAGTCACACTTTGCTCGAAAGGCTGCTGGATCCCTAATTCCCACTGTTTTGGCACTGAGTCACAGCTGGGTGGGGGCGCAGGTAGGAAACAGAAGCACCAGCAATCCACACCGGGATTTGTGCATGGAGAGAAGGGAGGAAGTGATTCCAGACAGCAGTGGGAATGTTAGCAGCTTCTGAGGGAGGTGGTGGCTGGTGTGAGGAAGATTCTGAATGGGGTTGTTCCTGGGTGCCCTTCTCTGCCTGCTCCTGACTGTGCAGGGCAGTCCCTGGGGAGTGGAGGGACACTGGGCAGTCCCCATGATGTGGGGGGGGACTCTGGGCAGCCCCCAGGATGTGTGGGGACGCGGGGCAATCCTGGGGATGTGTGGGGACACCTGTGAGCCCCCAGGGTGCAAGGGGACACTGGGCAGCCCAGGTCCTGGCTTGGGCAGTGTGGGTGGCTTTGTCACTCTGCTCCAGGTGGGAGTGGGAGTTGGGGGGGCCCTGCCAGGCACAGGGCAGCTGTGGGGTGCTGCCTGCCCCATAACACCTGGGGAATGTCCTGCTGCATCAGCATCACCTGGGGGTGGAGGGAAGGGGCTTGGTGTCCTTGTGTTGAGCTGAATGGCACGTGGCGACAATGGGAGGATGGAAGTGGCAGAGCTGTGAGTGGGATGGGGGCAGAGCCCAGGAGCAGGGAGGAGATGCCACTGGGATTTGGAGGCACAGAATATCCTCTATCTGTCCCCCTGGTGCAGGAGCCTGGCACTCTTTGGGAAGTTTGGGTGAGTTATGTCCTTCAAACAGCTCCTTGGTGGGGGAAGAGCCCTCCTAGGGGGAGAGGGCTGCTCCAGGGAGAGCACTCAGCTGATGCTGTCTTGAAGGAGGTGGGCTGAGCCAGCTCTGGGAGAGCTGAGGAGGAAGGGAGAGGGGATACATCAACAGAAGAGATTTTCTCTGGACCCAGGAAGAAGCATTTCAAAGAGGAAAGGAAAAAAGGACACTACTGTTGGGAATATTTCAAATGGGAAAACTAGAATACTTACTTTAATAATTAAAACAGTTTTCCCGCACAAAAATTCTATGTTTTTTCCTGTAGGAATAGTTGGCAATTATACAAATTAATGCAAGATATTTTTAGTTTGCTTTTGGATTTTTTGATGGAAAGAATGCAGACGGGAATAAGCAGCTTCTCCTTGTTCCCTGGCTGCAGCAGCCCCTGGCTGTGGGTGCTGCTGCCTGGAGCATCCATGTGCTTCCACAGGTGTTTGGAAGCCACTGGAGCTGGCATTTGTTCCTGTTGGCTGCTTGGATGCTCTGGGCCCTCTGCTGCCTGCCCTGTGTGCAGGATTTGTGTAGCTGTCTCTGGTACATCTATGTTTTGGCTGCAAATCCATGTTTGTACAAAAACTGGAAAGCTCCAATGCATTTTTATGTTGCTTTAAAGAACAAATAGATAAAATTTATCACAGAATCCCAGGATGGTTTGGGCTGGAATGGAGCTTTCAGCTCACCTCATTCCAACCCCATGGGCAGGGACACCTTCCACTGTTCCATCCAAGGGGCCCTGGACACTTCCAGGGATGGGGGAGGCACAAGTTCTTCACTGGGAGAGTGGGAGGCTATTCCAATTGAGGATTTTAGGGGAAGTTTTTCCTGCAGCAGGGATATGTTTCCCCTGGCAGAACCTGGCTCTGCCTTCCTCTGTGGGTGCTGAGCTGCAGCTGCTCACAGAAGTGGCAGAGTCCCCATCCCTGGACACATTGAAAAAATATGTGGATGTGGCACTTGAGGACATGGGAAATGGTGGTGGTGCTGGGCTGGTTGTTGGATTTTATAATCTTAGAGGTCTTTTCCAACCTTGATGATCCTGTGATTCTCCAGACAGCCTGGCAGCTGAAGCTGTGCCACGGTTCTTGTCTGGAAATAGGAAGTTTTTGGGCTCTGCTTCCTTGTACCCCATGGCCAGCCCCCAGCCCAGCCCTGTGGGTCAGTTCCTGCTGTGCAGTAGGGCCCTGGGGCTGGCTGGGACCCAGAGCTGATTCTGCCCTGGAGGAATCCTGTCCCTGAGTGCTGCTGCCCAGCCTGGGCTTCCTCTGGGCTGTTTTGGGGCTGTTTACTCCTGTTCTTCCCCTCACAAGACAGATAAAATCCATTATCTCGGCCATGAGCAGCTGCTGGGCTTTGCCAGAGCTCTGCTCCCAGCTCCCCTCAGCCCTCATTACTCCTGCACTGAAAAGCCTCTTTTTAAGGAATTTTACTGTGATACACCGAGAGCATAACAAATTTCTTCTGTTCAATGAGCTTGTCTCTCTGACCGTGGTGGTGACCTGCCTCTTGTGCTTCAGAGCAAAATGAAAAACAGCCTAAAGCTCTGGTTGAAAGGTGGTGCCCAGGAAGGTTTAAAACAACATGCCTATGATTGATTATAAATCTGCTTTTTGACCAAAACATATATGAATAATTATTGTTGCCAGGGATTAATAGTCAGAGATAGACTAGCTCAGCCCCTGTTTACCTCCAGTGCTGGAAAACTTGGTCACGCTGCAGAAATTATAGGATTTCAAGCAAACCAAGCAGCTCCACCAGCTGTCTGGAGTGTCTTTCTGTGCTGGAGCACGTCAAATTCAGGCCTGAAGCATCTCCCCTGCGGTTGTCAGGAGCAGCAGTATCCTTTCCAGGATGATCTCAGCAGCTTTTTGTCTCCTCTGTCGTGTGACTTGGATTTTGAAGCAAAAGGAGAGACAAGTCCTGTGTCATGAGACTGGGAGCAGGACCAGGAGCTGGGGGGTTGTGGTGCAGCAGCATCTGGGCTCCAGTCCTGCTCCAGGGATTCTGTGGGGAATGCGGGAATTCTCTTCTGATGGGAGGAGGGCAGGAGGTGAGTGCTGGAGGTGACTGTGATGCTGAACCCCTTCACATCCTCCTGAGAGGTGTTTCTAAATGCAAAGGAGGCAGTTAGGTTATTTATCTTGTAAATTAGCCAACCTTCTAACATCGGAGCCGGATGTTTGTCATCCATTACTTGTGCTTCATTAGCTTTTGTCTCAGAAATGTTTCAGAGGAGACAGGAGATTCATAAACACCACAGAAGAAAAGCGGGGAGCCAGGGCACAGCGTCTGTGGGCCGGTGTGGTGAACGAGGGGAGCGGGAGGCGTTTGCTGTGTGCGGGCCCTGGCAGGTCACAGTGCGGGTCCTGCCGGGGTGACAGCGGAGCTCTGCCATTCACAGCCGGAGCTGTTCCTGCTCTGCTGCTCTGCTCGGGGCCTTTCCCTCTGCCCCGGCTGTGTGGGAGCTGTTCCTGCTCTGCTCGGGGCCTTTCCCTCTCCCCCTGCCTGTGTGGGAGCTGTTCCTGCTCTGCTGCTCTGCTCGGGGCCTTTCCCTCTGCCCCGGCTGTGTGGGAGCTGTTCCTGCTCTGCTGCTCTGCTGCTCTGCTCGGGGCTCTTCCCTCTGCCCCTGCCTGTGTGGGAGCTGTTCCCGCTGCTCTGCTCTGCTCTGCTCTGCTCGGGGCTCTTCCCTCTGCCCTGCCTGTGTGGGAGCTGTTCCCGCTGCTCTGCTCTGCTCTGCTCTGCTCTGCTCGAGGCCCTTCCCTCTGCCCTGCCTGTGTGGGAGCTGTTCCTGCTGCTCTGCCCCTGCCTGTGTGGGAGCTGTTCCTGCTGCCTGTTCCTGCTCTGCTCGGGGCCCTTCCCTCTGCCCCTGGCTGTGTTCCCAACCATGCTTTGTGTGTCTCTCCTGCCTCGGGGCTGGCCAGGCACTGCTGTGTCCCTGGGGGTCACACCCTGCTCGTGAGCTGACTTTCAGCGTGGAAGGAGTTTCCTTCTGCATCTCAAACACTCTTGTTTGGAAGCCTCAGACCTATTCCTTCTGGAGAGTGATCCCTGAGCCTCTTGTGGAGCATCCCAGATGTCTCTGGCCATCCTGTCTGCTTCATCTGGATGGCATACCCTGGCTATAAGCATGGGGACCCTGGGACAGTCACTACGCTGGTCCCTGAGGATGAGGTCACGCTCTGGAGCTGCCAGGAGGGAGGATGCTCATCTGCTCCATTGTTGTGCTGGAATTCATTTCACCTTTGTCTGACATCTCTCCTCATTTATCAGAGAGAACTCCATGAGCAGGATAAATGTTCATGATCCATGAATGCTCCTGCTTCTTTCCCTGGCCCTAGGGAATTTCTGTGTGGTTTTTTGTTGTGCAGGTGCAGCTCCAGCAGGTCTGAGCTGGACTCTGCCAGAGCCTTCCCAAGTGCCTGGTCCCTGCTCAGCCCCTGTTAATGGGGTGTGATCAGGGCAGCAGGAGGGCAGGGAGTGCACAGGGCTCCTCTCACCTGTGGGATGTGGAGGGGATGGTCTGGTGGCACCACAGGGACAGAGAGTGACAGAGAGGCCAGGATGATCACCACCAAGGACCCTGTGGGGTGCTCCTGGGCTAGGGTGTGGAGGAAACATCCCTCTGGCTGGGGATGTCATTCACTGCCTGCAACAGAGGTGGAAAAAAAGGTTCTTTTAACAAAGAAACCAACATACTTTTGAATGAATGAATGGCAGTGTCTGGCTCCAATGTATTTCCTTATCCGTTCAACAATTGGATTCCAGTGAATGGTGAGATGGAGGCGTTGCTACAAAACACAGCCACAGCTCACAGCTTGAGTGCTGACGTGAAGGGTTTGTGTTTTCTCACCTTGTTTCCCTGGGGATGGCTTTGCCCAGCTTGGCGTGCCGGGATGGTGTCGTGGTGCCAGGGGTGAGTAGCAGCAGCAGCTCTTTAGCACTGGGGGAATACCTGGTGGGGGAGAGGTTGTGGGCAGTGGCTGCTGTGACACCAGTTGTCACACCCCCAAGAACTCAGGGCTTTTCAGGCAGCATCTGCCACAAAAAGAACTTCTGGCCCTTTTCAGGGCTGTTTGGTACTTGGCTCCCAACCTCCTGGGTGCTGGGAGCCGGGCTGGGCTTCAGGCATGGGGGAGATGCTGCCGAGTGCTCCTCCAGGCAGCTCTGGAATGTTTTCCTGAGGGCTGCCCTCTGCACAAGGGGTGTGTGACCCCTGTCCTGCCCTCCCACACCCCTCTGAATCAAAATGCAGTTTGTAGGGACAGGATGCCAGCGCTGTTTAGTTCAGCACTCAGGCGATGGCCCCACTGCAGAGATGCTCTGCAAGTCAGAGAGGTGGCAGGAGAAGAAGCTTTTGGAAACCAGCTGGTGGAAATCATGGTATTTACCAGCTCACAGCTGAGCCTGGGAAGGTATTTTTATAGCTTCACGTGGTTGGTTTTCTCCTTTTCTGAACTTGCACACTGAATGCTGTTCTGGGTTTTGTTTTGCTTTGAAACTGTCTCACAGTCAGATAAAAGATGCTCTGTTTCAGCTCTCATTTTCCACTCTTCACACACATACACCAGCCAGCTAGAAAGGAAGATGTTTTGTTTGGGTGTTTTTTGAATGTGAAGGGAAGATTTCTCAGTGATTTTCTCTGGCTTTGTCATCCACAGGGTCATTGGAAATAGTGCCAGTGACTCACGGGTTTGCTCACAGCTGATAAGGTTTGCAGAGCAAACTGGTGATTTGAGCAGGTGAGGATGCCCTGTGAAGGCTCTGCTCTGCCAAAATCCTCAGGCTTTGGTTTCCAAGGCTACTCTGTGTGTTACCAATTGACTTCTTCCTCTCACGCTCCTTCCCTTGGCTTCACCACTGCTGTGTTCCCCTAAACTGCATTCCCTGCCCTCCCTAGGGCCCTGCCACTGCTTTGGGTGTTGGAGTGCACTGCAACACATCCCAGAGGCTGCTGCCACTGCCGCCTCGTGCTTCTGTCCAGAAAGAGCTTCTGAGGCACAACAGCCTCCTGTGCTTCCCCTCTCCTCCCCTGCTCCTTCTCCTGCAGAGCCCCTTTGCAGAAACCACCTGAGGCAGATGTTGGCTTGTCTCCTGCTGCTGTCGGGATGGGGATGGAGAATATCCTTGCTCAAATCTCTGCTCAGCCCCATGACTCACAGCAGAGCACTGTGCACTGCTGGGGTGTCAGAGGCACAGTTGTGCCTTGCTCAGGCTTTAGGAGCTGGGCTGGCCTGGCTGCAGCCCAGCCTGGAGTGTCCCAGCTGCTTCCTTCAGGAGCACGTTCTGTGTCTGCCCTGGGCAGGGACACAAAGGGCACCATGGCAGGGCAGGATGAATCCTGTGCTGTGGAGCTGAGCACTGTGGGGAAACCTCACAGAATCCCACAAGGGATTTTGTTGGAAGGAACTTTAAAGCTCACCTTGTTCCACCCCAGGTGTGTGCAGGGACACCTTCCATGATCCCAGGTTGCTCCAAGCCCCATCCATCCTTGCCTTGGAGACTTCCAGGGATCCAGGGGCAGCCACAGCTGAGCACTCTGTGCCTGGGCTGCAACACTCTTCAGCCAGGAATTTCTTCCCAATATCCCGTCTATCCCTGCCCTCTGGCAGTGGGGAGCCATTCCCTGTGTCCTGTCACTCCACAATCCATCTCCAGCTCTCCTGGAGCCCCTTTAGGCACTGGAAGGAGCTCCGAGGTCATCCTGGAGCCTTCTTTTTTCCAGGCTGACCGCCCAGCTCTCCCAGCCTGGCTTCGGAGTAGAGGGTCTCCAGCCCTCAGAACACCTTTGTGATCTCTCCTGGAGTTGTTCCAGCAGTCCCACATCCATCTTGTGCTGAGGCCCCAGACCTGGATGCAGTCCTCCTCCTGCTCTGGCTGTTTAACACCCTTGTTTGCCTTTGGAACTGTGAGCCCTTTGGGACCTGTGTTCTCCCCCTGTAGCTGTCACACCCAGCTGCATCTCCACAAGCTGTTTCAGGAATGGATGTGGGTGTTTTGTTGATTTGTTTCCATTTTGCAGCCATTGTTTGTGTTGCCATGGGGCTCAGGCTGTGCAGGAGGGGCACCCCCTCCCCACAGCCACCTTGGAGAAGGTGTTTGGTGGGTAATGGCTCCTCCTGGCTTGTGGAATCTCTCATTTTCCTGAATCCAGCTGGATCCCTTGCCGAGTTTTTAAAGTCAGGTTGCTAAGTTACACCTCCTTGGAGGAGTGAGTGAGCAGCCACGGGCTGGGAAGATCTGGGAGCAGTGTCACTGTGCAATAACTGGGCTCTCCTGGCCCCTCTCCCTGCCACCCTCGCAGCCTGTACCACCTTTGGCTGTTCTTCCCCAAGCCTTCTGCTCTGTCAACTCCCTTTGCTCGGTTGATCTGGTGAATTAACTGAGGGTTAGAGGAGCCCCCTCCATTACCTGTGGGATGCTGTGTGGTGCTGCAGGAGGAGGGGCAGCCCTTTGTCTATTTTTGGTTTGAGTTTTGGGGCTGTGAAGTCTTTGGGACACATGTTGTCCCCCTGGGACCTTGGAAGTGGCCTCACATGTTCCTCACAGGGCATGTGGCTGTCACCAGGCCACAGCTCTGGAGCAGGTGGGCAAGTTCTGGAGTAGCTGCTGCCCTGCTCTGCCCCTTTCCCTCCCTAGTCCTCCTCTCCAGATTAACCTCCTCTTCTCCTTGCTGTGTTCCACCAGCAGCCTGCTGGGAAGGGATCAGCACAGTGGGTGCTCAGGGTTGTGTCAGAGCTGCTGGGACTGGGTGCTGTGGCAGGATGAAGGCTTCCCTATTCCCAGGAGTGGGACATCTCTGGAGAGTCACCATCCTTGGACATTTCCAGGACATCTGCAGGTTTCCTTGCTTTGTTCCTGGACAAATCATATAAATCAATGAGGCTTATTGGGGTTCTTGCTGGATGGTGAGAGCAGTGGGTTTAGGGTTATTTTCCCCTCCTGCTGCTTTCTCTGGTGCTGCTGGGGTTGTGTTGGGGCTGCTGTGCTGACTCCCCCATCCTGCCCTGGGAAGCTGCAGACTCCACGCTCTCTGGGCTGGCCTGGAAGTGCCCTCTGGAGAACAGCTTCTCCCACACAGAGACGAGCTGGGAGGGGAGTCTGGAGGTGTGTGCACGTTGTTCCCAGATTGCAGAAGGGCTGCAGGAACTGACTTTTAATTTGCATTAAACTTTTCTTTCTCCCTTCCTTCCCTTTATCTGAGCTCTTCCCCTCTCTTTCCTGGTTTGGAAAAGGACATCACCATGGGGAAGGTTCTGGACACAGCACAGCTTTGGAGATGAGTTCTGCTTCTTCCCATGCTGCTAGGTGTCAGGGGCTGTGGCTGGGATGGGAGTGCTGGAGCAGCCTTGCCCCTGCCTGGCACAGTCACTCCTGCCCCACAGCTGTCCCCAGGGCTGGGGGCAGGGTCCTGGCCCTGATGATGTTCCCACATTTCCCCATCTGGCTGCGGGCTGGGGGTGACAGAGCTGTCACTGAGCTCCTGCCTGAGCTCTCACACCCAGCCAGGAGGATTTTTCCACCCCTGTCATGACTCGATTATGTGCTCTCCTTCCCACCCAAATGCCAAATGGCAGCTAAATATAGGCTGTAACAGCGTTGATTGTGGCTTTTCTAATTGAGCTTTACACTCCATCAGGGATCTTCACTAATGGGATGTGGCATCCTTGATAGCACCCAGCTGGGACGCCTGCTTGGGGAGCAGACGGAGATGCAATGTGACTTCCCAGTGCTGTCAGGTCCCGCCTGGCAGTGGCTGCTGGGGCCTCTGGAGCTGTGCACCAGCTCTGATTTGGGCTGGGATAGGGTTAATTTTCTTCCCATAGCTGGTCCAGGGCTGTTTTGGTTTCAGGATGAGAACAGTGTTGATAACACACTGCTGGTTTGGTTGTTGCTGGGAAATGCTCTCCCCAAGTCAAGGAGTTTTCCATTTCCCGTGCTCTGCCACTGGGGAGGTAACAAGGACTGGGAGGGATCCTGGCCGGGACAGAGGGATATTCAGCNAAGGACTTTTCCATTTCCCATGCTCTGCCACTGGGGAGGTGACAAGGACTGGGAGGGATCCTGGCCGGGACAGAGGGATATTCCAGACCATGGAATGTCATACCCAGTGTGGAAACTGGGAGGAGAGGCTTATTGCTGCTGAGGAACAGGCTGGGCTTTTTGGGTGGTGAGAGACTGTATTGGGCATCTCTTGTCTATGTGGGATTATATTCCACTCCCTTTTTCTTATCTCCATGTTCATTACTGTAATAACAATAACAACAATAATAATGATCATAATAATAAACACCACCAACAACTGTATTTCCATTATTACCTCAACTCATGGGTTTTATCTTTTCCCAATTCTCTTTCCCACCCCACTAGGGGGTTGGGATGAGCAAGGAGCTGTGTGGTACTTATGTGCCAGCTGTGGTTCAACAATGACAAGAGGGATAGGAAATCCATGGAGCTGAATCTTGCTTGGGAATTTGAGTTCAGATTTCATAGCTAAACAGCTAAACAGGTTTCTAGTTGCTTTGCTTTTTCTGACAGTATAAATCGCTGCCTGAAGATATATAGCTTGAAAATTGCTTCTCTAACAGAGTGAATTCTGGGTTTTTTTCCCCCGTGTGACTCTTGTGAGTGGCCCTGTGAGCACAAAAAAACCGGGAGTACTAAAATGCTAATGGGGTTCTGCAGGTGATGGAGCTGTACACAGGTATCCTGGGATTTACATGCACAGAAAAAGGAATGTTTTGAACTCATTTATGCAGCACAGCGATGTGTTAAGCTCTGTCCCCGTTGCCTTGTGCCAGTGAAATATGTTACAAAGAGGTAACATGTTCTGCTGGAATGGAAACTGCTTAGGAAGCTAATTCTGGCTTTGTATCTCTTGGCACAGCTTGTTTCCATGCTGATCCCACTGAAGCGTGGGGCCTGGGGTGGGCAGGATGGTGCTGAGCGCCTGGCACGGCTGTGGCACTGCTGTCCCTGCCCCAACCCCAGAGAGCAGCAGAGCAGCAGCACCTGGGAATCCAGAGAGAATGTGATTGATTTATGCCAATAGACTGCTGCCCTTACGTCCCCACCCCTGCTCTGAGGGATGTGTAGTGTCAGCCTGGCAGGGGGTGCCCAGTCCTGGCCCCTGCCCCGGCTGCTCCCACAGCTGTGTGCCCCAGGTGTTGGGGTGACTGTCCCTGGGAGGTGGCTGTGGCACTGCTCTGGCCCTGTGTCTGCTCTCCTGAGTGACATCAGACTGGCACCACTTGGGAGCTGCTGCCACGTCTGGAATGGCAGTGAAGAGCTATGGTGACAAAAGTCTCAGTGACAGGAGAGCACCAAGGGTCAGGAGCTTTGGCATGAGAGACTCTGCCTGTGTGACCCTGAGCACTGCAGCATGAAACAGGATAAAATTTAGTGGTGGAACGTGCAGGGAAGGCAGAGGGGTTGCCCTGCTGTCTGCACCAGGAGCTCAGGTCTGCATGATCACCAGGCTGGAGCCCCTCTGCTCTGGAGCCAGGCTGGGAGAGCTGGGGGTGCTCACCTGGAGAGGAGAAGGCTCCAGGGAGAGCTCAGAGCCCCTGCCAGGGCCTAAAGGGGCTCCAGGAGAGCTGGAGAGGGACTGGGGACAAGGGATGAAGGGACAGGACACAGGGAATGGCTTTACACTGCCAGAGAGCAAGGATAGATGGGACATTGGGAAAGAATTGTTCCCTGGGAGGGTGGGCAGGCCCTGGCACAGGGTGCCCAGAGAAGCTGTGGCTGCCCCTGAATCCCTGGCAGTGTCCAAGGCCAGGTTGGATGAGGCTTGGAGCAACCTGGGCTAGTGGAAGGTGTCCCTGGCCATGGCAGGGGGTGGGATGAGATGGGCTTTGAGGTTCCATTCAATCAAACCCAAACCATCCTGGGATTTATGATGCCCCAGGATGGGTGGAGAAAGCTGAGTCCAAGATAGAGGGAGGGTAGTGAGGAGTGTGGAAACACCCATGGAGAAATGAAAGCTAATTTTGGGAGAGGAGACTGAAAGAACTTGCGTTAATCAGCCTTGAAAAATGCAGGCGGAAAGGGGCTGGGACTTCATTACAAAGAAAATTAATAATGGGAGCAAACACTGTGGAGGGGGGATAATTATTTAAGCTAAAGGTTAATATTGGCACAAGAACAAATGAGCATAAGCAGTGAAGAATTGAATTTTAGATGGAAATTTGAAGGATCTGTACCATTCATTATGCAATTCGCCCATGGCAGAGGGTTGGAATATGATCTTTAGGGTCCTTTGCAACCCAAAGCACTCTGTGGTTCTATGATTTTGGAACAGCCTTGGGGTGTGCTTTGGAGCTCAGCTCAGGTTCTTGAAAGCAGGAGACAAGGAACAGCCTTGGGGTGACCCTCAGCACGGGACACTCCACAACAGTGCTGGGCTCTGCTCTCCTCTGCATTTCTGGGATCCTTGGAGCATGGCCTGGGCCAGTGTCATGCCTGAGAGGGGCCCCTGAGGACCCTCCCTTGGCTCTGGGCTGGAGCAGGAGGAGGGAGCCATGCTCCCAGGCCCCTGCAGGTCTGGGCTGCCTCTGGGCTTTGGGAAAGAGGTGGCAGCACTTGGTCATGCTGACACATGGATGTGTGTCCTGCAGATTTGGAGCCCATCTTCAAACTCAGTGGAGTTTTGACCTTACAGAGACATTGAATTGGTGTTTCTACATGTTCCATGGTACCCTGAGGAGCTCTGCAGTCCCTGCTGTGTGACTCTGGCTTTCTGGAGTCTGGACCTTCCCTAGTACCCATCCCCTTACCTGTTTTCTACCTCAAATCCCTTTCTGGTGTTGTGGATGATGTTTAATGAGGGTTTCGCTGTCTCAAAGGAAATTTTTATCCCTTCCATCTTGAACTGTTGGTTTTCTTTCATTTGGTTAATTCAGATTATCTGGGAGTTTGGAGGCAGGCTGGGGGCTTAAATTCTTTTTGTGCTGGTCGTGGCTTGCAGCTCAACATGCAAATCCTAATTACAGTACCTAGCCAGGGGAGAAGGCTTTGGTGGCACAGCAGCAGCTTCACTAACAGGGTGCAGTGTGGTGCTGAGCCAGGTGTGCCCAGGTGGGCAAGAGGCCAGTGGCACCTGGTGTGCCAGCCATGGT
Organism: Pycnonotus jocosus; assembly: GCA_013400435.1. Classification (NCBI taxonomy): domain Eukaryota; kingdom Metazoa; phylum Chordata; class Aves; order Passeriformes; family Pycnonotidae; genus Pycnonotus; species Pycnonotus jocosus. The sequence continues at coordinate 206,897 of VWYP01033066.1, read as the reverse complement.
GTGCCCACAGACCCAGGGCAGTGCCAACCCCCTGTGCACCTCCAGTTCTGGGGTCAGTTCTGGGGTCCTCACAACAAGAAAGACACTGAGGGGCTGGAGCCTGTCCAGAGAAGGGAACAGGGCTGGGGAAGGGGCTGGAGCACCAGGAGCAGCTGAGGGAGCTGGGAAAGGAGCTCAGCCTGGAGAAAAGGAGGCTCAGGGGGGCCCTTCTGGCTCTGCACAACTCCCTGACAGGAGGGGACAGCCAGGAGGAGTCAGGCACTGCTCCCAGGGAACAGGGGCAGGACAAGGAGAAACAGCCTCAAGCTGTGCTGTTAGGGAGGGTTAGATTGGATCTAGGGGAAAATGTTTTTGTGGGAAAGGTGTTAGGGCATTGGAACAGGCTGCCCAGGGCAGTGGTGGAGTCACTATTCCTGGAAGTGTTGAAAAGACCTGTGCATGTGGCACTTAGGGACATGGTTTAGTGCTGGAGTAATGGTTTGACTTAGTGATCCTGGAGGGCTTTTGCAACCTGAACAATTCCATGATTCCTTGAAGGGTGTTATGCTCAGCCACGGGCTGCTTGTGTGTCACAGAGGGGTCCTGGCCTGAGGGACCCTTCCCAGGTCCTGAAAGCCTCTGCCTCATGTCCTGTCTCAACTCCTGTGAGCCCGTGCCCTGTCCCATCTCCTGAGAGCCTGTCCTGTGTCCTGTCCCATCTGACAGCCTGTCCTGTGCCCTGTCCCATGTGACAGCCTGTGCTGTGTCCTGTCCCATCTCCTGAGAGCCTGTGCTGTGTCCTGTCCCATCTCCTGAGAGCCTGTCCTGTGTCCTGTCCCATGTGACAGCCTGTGCTGTGTCCTGTCCCTGCAGGTCCCTGGACAGAAAGCTGCAGCGGCCTGTCCTGGGGAAGTCGCGGACGCTGCCCAGCATCCCGCAGTCGCCGGTGCTGAGCCGGCTGCCCCCGCTCGAGCCCGCGCCCTACAGGGACGAGATGCCGGAGCAGAAGCCCTACAAGAAGCCCCCGGCCTCTGAGCACCAGAAAGGCTGCACGGTCCCTTCTGCCGGTGAGTGCCAGGGCAAGCACCCGCTCTGTTTCTACAGGATCCCAGCAAAGCCTTCCTGCTCCTCCAGGGGCACAAATCCAACCCCAGCCCCCGTGGAGTTTATTCTGCTATGAAAATAGCCCTTCTTGGTGAACTTTTGGGGGGTTTTTGCCCCTTGTTGAGTCTTTCTTTGAGCTTGATACCTGCACCTCCCCATCCTTCCTATTATGCTGGGGAGAAAGAAGAGTTGGTTGTTGGAAGCCACCTGAGGTGGGGAGGTGATGCTTGGAGCCATCTGCCTGAGGGTGCTGGGGTGAGATACCACCCTGGGGCCTCCTTGGCCAATGCAGCAGGCCCAGGTGCCTCTTTCATATGTCACAAAGCAGCTTCAGGGCACTTGTAGCTGGTCTCCACCAGGAGCAGTGGCAGGAACATCATCTCTGTGTCCTCCCCACAGCCCTGGCCTTGGAGGTTTGCAAATGCTCCCAGCCCTAGCACTGTGTGTTGGCCTTTGGGTCAGCCCTGAGGATTTTTATCATGTTCTTCTACTCTCGTGCTGATCCTGATGAAATACTAATATGGCTGGGCCAGCTGCTGTGAGCAAGTTTATTGGCAAAGCTGCTGATGGCCAAAGCATTCCAGTGCTTTTGGTGCCAGCAGAATCACGCTGGGACTATAAAAGTGATGGGAAAGGGGATTATTAACACTGAAACAAAGATAAGGCCTGGAAGCCAGGGCTGACAGTCCAGTGCTGAATAAAATCCTTATAAAACAGCTCCCTTCAAGCAGCACCCTTGGATTTTTTTTTATTTTATTTTTATGGGTTTTTTTAAATTATCCCTCTCACAGTCAGATCCTTGTGTTGCTCAGCAGAGCAGCTGTCCAAACCCTGGATTAATTTTGATGCTTTGTAGGCTGCATTTCATTTCCTGGTGCTGCTAACTCCCCCAAAAGTTGTGCACAGAGCAGATTTTTGCACATTGCTGAGCCTGTCCTGCCACTCTTGTCATGACGGAGCTCCTGGGTGTCCTGCACCACCTGAGCCACTGCTTCTATGTGTGGGACCTGTGGGTTTCCCTACAGCCCATCAAATTGTTAGAGTAGGTCTTGGACTGGGAGGAAACCTGTGGGAAAGCTGTGCAGCCTCCACCACGAAGGACGTGGCATTCAGAGGTGCCTTGCACACCTACAGGTCCCCAGTTGCTCTGTTGGTACTTCCAGGGAGCTGTGCTGGAGGTGAAGGAAGGGAGTGGGAGGCTGGTGTGAGAGCGTGGGGTGATGTTCCTCTGCTGCAGACACCTCCTGTCCTGGGAGGGCAGACAGGCTCCTGCTCCATGGAACAGCTGTCCTGGAGCAAACCCCATGCACAGCCCTCCCTGCACTCTGGGTGTCACAAAAACTCTGAGTGCACATAAGAAGTGTTTAAGATCTTACTTTACTCATGGCTGGAAGGGCCTGGGAATGCCAAGAGGAGAAGGAGTAGGAAAACCCTTGGAGGCTGGAGGGCTCCCTCCACAGCCAGAGCAGTGGATGAATGAATGTGTTGTTTTCTGTCCAGATTCTCCCACATTCTTTTCCTGGCTCAGTTAGGAACTGCTAATTAGTTGCTCATGAAGGCTGTCAGGATGCTGTCCCGGAGGAGTAAAAGAAGAGATGGCACTGCTGGCAGGGTGAGACATTTGGACAGCACGATGGGAATGGAGCAGCATGTGGTGCTGCAGGTTAATGAGCCCTGGGATGCTGACAAGGAATGCAGGATTCCCATAAGGATTTATGAATAAGAGCTGGGCTGCTGGGTATCAGGATGGAGAGAAGCTGGAACAGATTGCCCAGAGAAGCTGTGGCTGCCCCATCCCTGGAAGTGTCCAAGACCAGGTTGGATGGGACTTGGAGCACCCTGGGATAGTGGGAGGTGTCCCTGCCCATGGCACAGGTGGGATGAGATGGGCTTTAAGGTCCCTTCCAACCCAAACCATTCCATCATTCTCAGATAAGGTTCTTTCCCTAAAGAAGTGGTGAATTTGCTCTGAGCAGGTACCACCACTCCCTATTCAAGATGAGGGAGACACGTGACCAAAACCAGCTCAGGAAGAGGCTCATGTACAGGGACGTGGCAGGAGCAGGGCTGTCCTTGGGAAAGGTGATGAGATCATCTTCAGGGAGAGTTCACAGCTCTCTGGGGAGGAACTGCACTCTGGCTCACTGCTGTTTTGGGGCCATGAGCAGAGGAATCACCAAGCAAAATGGCAGAAGTGATTATCTTTGGTGTGGATGAGACGTGGCATCCTCATCTGAGATGGGACATCTGTAAGAGATGGCCTGAAACCCTTCATCTGCCTCACGACCCTCGCCAAGGAAGGACAGAGACTGAGACCCTAAACCCCCCGACAGCTGGATCTCAGTTCCAGCCTGGCCAAGGTGGCTGCTTGCCCAGCTGCCTCTTGCAGGTGTGCTCCTGGAGCTGGTACACAAATCATTCTTCACTAGAATTCTGCGTCTTTTCTTCTGCTGAGGTGGGGGAAGCAGCGCAAACTGAACGGAATATTCTGTACCTGTGCTCGATGCCTGAACAATGACTGTACTCCACACCGTCTTATGGCCAGCTGCCTGTCACTGTGAGAAGAGCTATAAAGATGCTCCCTAGATGGACTCAGACTGAGATCTCCTCGACACAGAGAGACAGATCCATCGGCAGAGATCTGCAAGGACCCTCACCTTGTGTTGGTAGTTATACCCCCGTTTCTCTCTCCCTCTTTCCTTTCACTCTCTTTCTTTCTCTCACTCTCTCACACTTGATGCATAAAAGGCTGATTGGCACTCAATAAAGGTGCATTTGCTGTGATTTAATTGAAGTCCCTTGTTGTGTGTCTTTTTGCACTCTGAGATCACTAAAAAAGAACCTCCACAACCATCGCTTGAAAGGCAGATTGTGACAACATCCTCACTGGGATGTGTTCTTCAGCCTTTTCCTTTGTGTCCCTTGGCTCCAGTGTGGCAGCACTGGAGGAGGGATGTGCCCTAGCACTTGGTGGGAGGTCACAGGAGGTTGTCCTGCTGTGGCACCACAGCTCCTCTGCAGGTCCTTGTGAGGACACCAAGGTGCCTGGTGGGGAGCTGGGGCCCTGAAGATGGGCAGAAGAGCTGAGCCTGTGGCTGCTGAGCCTCTCAGATCCCTTCTTTCCCTTCAAAACAGCCTTCCACCTCATTCCATGAGCTCATGAACTGCCTGGGCTGGTCAGCAGGTCTGGATTTCCTGCTGGTCTGGTTTTGTTTTTCTCCTGCAGGTCACCCATAACAGTGCTGATGTGGTCATCTGGGACAGGCTATGAGCCCTTCCTCTCCATCCTATATCCTTCAGCCCCTTGCCTGGAGCTGCTCCAGGATTAACCCCAAATCCTTACGGCTACAAGCCCGGAATGGAGAGAGGGGAAGACAAGCACAAATGGGGCTTGATTGGACAGGGACAGTGCCTGCCCTGTCTGAGCCATTATCCCTTGGGTGTCACACTGCAGTCTGCCAGGAGGTCTCACACGTGCTGGTGGCACAGAGCAATGAGCTGCCTGTTGCTTCTCATCCCTTGTTCCCCTGTGAAGATTTAGGAGTGGGACTGCTGAAAAGCCCTTCTTTGCTCTCTCTCCTCCTTCTTCTCAGCCTTTGACCATCTGCAGCCCTCAGCTGCAGCCTGCACAGAAAGTCACTGCATGGTTTATGTGCCTGGTCCCTTGCAGTTTCCTCCTCTTGCACGTGGAAGGAGCAGACCAGTCTGGAGCGCTTCCCTGCCTCTACTCTCCCTTGCCTGTCAGGAAACATGCAGAACTCTTCAGGAACGGGCTCCATGCCCTGCTGTGGATCTGGGAAGAAGTTAACTGGCAGCATGGTTGGGGTGAGTTTACTGGGAATTGTGCCCATAGGAGGAAAAGAAAGAAGCCACAAGGAAGCAGCTGGATTTGAACTTGGACCAGGACTCTGGATTTAATTTTTCTTCTACTTGTAGAGGACATACTGGAGAAACACCGAGTCTCTGTCCTTGCTGTCCCCTCCACCCTTTGATGTGTGTCCTCCCCAACACCTCAAATTCAGAAGGAAGAAAGGATTTGCAGGAATTGTTATTGTCAAGCCCAGGGAGATGGTCAGAAGATCTTCCAGAGCTGCTGATGTTGAGGGCACAGCTCTGAGTGGCATGAGAAGCTCCAAGACACCAAAGCATGAGGATCATTTTCCTCCAGTCTGTGGGCTTGCTCCTGTTCCTGGTATTTCCTCTCCAGGTTGGATGGGACCTTGAGCAACCTGATCCAGTGAGTGACATCCCTGCCTGTGGCAGGCGTTGGAATGAGATGAGCTTTTAGTTCCCTTCCAACCCAAACCAGTGTGTGATTCTCTGATTTCTTGAATCTTCCCCTTCTGGCTGTTCTGGGCTTGATCATTGATCTGCTTGTTTGGTAGCAGTCAGGACAAGCTCCTTCAGCAGGTAAAAAAGCATTTTGGGGTAGACAAGGTCCTGTGGTGGCACCGGGAGGAAGGACCAGTTTGGTGAGGATCGCCCATTGGGCAGGCCAGAGAGCAGCTGCCTCTGGTCCAGCTCCTGGTCTGCGCTGGAGGATGCAGCTCCTGTCGATGAGAGATGAGACCAAAAGCTGCAAGATCCCTGTGAACTGGGATCAGTGAGAGCAGATGTGGCCCAGCTGCTCTGTAGCATTTGAAACCCACCTCCCCATCCTTGGGTGAGGTGCCCTGCACAGAGATGTGGATGTGGTGAGTGAATCCTTTCCCTCATTCAGCACATGGCCTTGGCCCTCCCTTGCTCAGGGCAGCAGAGCAGTGGGGGCTGTGTCTGGGTGGGCTGTGGGGCTGGGAGGGGACAGTCTCAAGGACACAGGGTGGCACAGGCAGTGGCTGGGCCCTCTCAGGTGAGCACGGGGGCGGGTTCCTCCTTTCATGTGTGACTTCCTCGCGTGTCCCCTGTGTCTCCTGTGTCAGTGTTCCCTGCTGCGCTCCCAGAGCGATGTTATCTCACGATGGCAGTCTGGATCTGCCTCCGATTGACGTGTTTGTGCATGGAATAATCACAGCTTTCAAACAGCAGTTCCTGTGTTGTGTGAGGTGACATTTGGAGAGGAGCAGCAGCAGCTTATTAAATTGGAAGTAGGGGAGGAAAAATCTACACAATGCTCGGAGTGCTGTGCTCTGGGTTGCCTCTGTCATGGAATGGTTTGGATTTGGGTTGGAAGGGACCTTCAACATAAGCAGAGCATGACATGAGCAGAGACACCTGCCATTAGATCAGGCTGCTCCAAGCTCTGTCCAACCTGGCCTTGGACACTTCCAGGGATGGGGCAGCCACAGCTTCTCTGGGCAATCTGTGCCAGGGGCTCAGCACCCTCACAGGGACCAATTCCTTCCTAATATCCAACCTAATCCTGCCCTCTGCCAGTGTGTGTAGGTCGTTCCTCCTCTGGTGGCTTGCAGTCCAGCCTGTGTCTCATCACATTCCACGTAAACCCCACAACCTTTTTGGGTAAACTGCACTGCACTGCTGAACTGGGGCTTAGGGCCATTATCTGCTTTAAACACCAGAAGTGTTTTGCTGCTCAGCCCTGGTGTAGTGGGGTCATGGTTGTTCATGCTCAAAGGTGCTGGGTTTTTCAGAAATGAGAGGTGAAGGATGTTGCCTTGGTAAGATGCTGCAGGAAGGGAGAGCCCCTGAAGTCAGTCCTGTGAGATGCCCTTTTGGGCTAATAATTGAGAAGAAGCTTTTATTGATTGTTTGTCATGGCTTGAGCAGTGATTTTGGCTGAGGGGAGGAGGCAGGGCAAGCTCCAGATGTAAAGAGGAGATTGGCAACAAAAAGCAGGCGACAATCCGAGCCAAAGGGAAAAGAGAGCAGCAGTAATATTCTGGAAACATCCCCTGTTGTTTTGTTGTTCTTCCCTTTTGTTGCAATGAAATGTGGCCAGTCCTGCCCTGGGATCACCAGCCCTGCATGGTGCCAGCTGTCCTCTGCCACTGCCACCACTGTCACAATGCTAGTGAGCTTTGTCCCTGGGGCTCTCAGCCTGTTGCTGCTGGCGACGGGCGGGTGGAGAAGGGAGGTCTGGCTTCTGTCCTTCATGGGGCTGTTGATTTGTTCCTGGCCGTCCCATAAAGGGCTTTGTTTTGTTTTTTCTTTTCCCTGCAGGAGGAGATGGCAGTGAATCCTTTTGTAGTTTGTAACACTTGTGATGCCTCTTTTTTTCCCATTCACAAAGCCAAACTTCAAGGCCAGGTTGGACAGGGCTTGGAGCAACCTGATGATGTGGAAGGTGTCTCTGCCCATGGCAGGAGGTTGGAATGAGATGAGCTTTAAGCTTCCTTCCAACAAAAAGCATTCCGTGATTCTAACTGTATTTGGATGATTCCTGCCAGGAAGATGGTGGGGACTGTGGGTACCTGGGGTGGGCATGCCTGGGGCAGGGGGTACGTGGGGATTTGTGGGAGGGACCTGCCCTCTGAGTCAGTTCCCAGCATCTGTAGCCCACAGCTGTGGGCTGGCCAGAGGGGGTCCAGGGACGCCCCCTGAGCATCCCCAGAGCTGGCTGGAGGGGTAGGACACGTCTGGGCCGTGCTCTGATGGGGAGCCATCTCCTTCTCCTCCACAGGGGAGGCCTGGCGGCTGGAGGATGACTGCTCAGAGCCCCCTCGGGCCCCCCAGCTCGGCACGGCGGTGGAGGACGCCCCGTTCAGCTACTTCCGCACGCGCTCCTTCTACATGAGGAAAAGCCTGTCCGTGGACAACCACCTGGGCTCCCTGAGCTACGCCGTGCACCCGGCCGAGAGCAAGGCCGAGCGCGTCAGGACCAAGCTGCGCCGCCAGTTCGTGAGTATCGGACCGTCACACACACACGGCTTCCCAGAAACACTGACATCTTGGAGAGCTGTTTTTGTGCCCAGCGTTAGTAAAACAACACAAAGAGAGGCTGCTCCAGAGCGGTGGAGCAGATGGTGGCGGCAGCTCGACTTTGCCCAGCCAGTGGAGGGGGAGCAGAGCCCCTCCCCCGGGGGGTCCTGTCCCCCTGGCTCCCGATGGGCTCCCCCTGGCTCGGGGCAGCTGGTGCTCAGCTGGGTGAGGTGTGGGACAAGGGCCTGGACTCTGGGCGTTGCTGTCCAAAGCATGGAACAACGCTGAAAGTAGGAAATGAGTTTTCCTGTCCTCAGCTACACGTCTGTGAGGAACTGCACCTTCCCAAGGGTTTGCCAGGGGCCAGCAGTGAGGGGCTGGAGCAACAAGGAGCCAGCACTGAGTCCCTGGGGCAGCTCAGACCTTCCTGGCCCTTGGGAGCTCCTGGTGTCAGGACAGCAGGGATGCGTCAGGCCTGCACCGCAGCTGTGGGAGCCTCTGATCAATGTTTAATGGGCTCTGCCCCTTCTCTTTCCCAGAGACACTCAACTCCGGGGCTCGGATGTCCTTCCCCCGCCTCCTTACCCGCTGGGGGTTGTAATGAGGGCTCAGGTGTCGAGGGGATGTTGATTGGCAATAGAGAGGGGGTACAATGGGAATGGAGCAGGGAATGGGCTGAGGCAGCACAGCTTGCCCTGCTCCGGGCTGTGCACAGACCCATCTGCTGGCACCCTGGCAGCACGGACTTTCTCTGCCCCAGAAGAAGGGCTGATCCCTCTGGGGTCACATGCACTGGAGGTTTCTCCTGGTGTACCTGGGCAATGCCACAGCAGGGCAGAGTGGGTCTGGGGGCTCACCCTCCCTGCTTGTGCCTGCACTGTTGGATGTAGCCACTGCTCGTGCCCCTGGGAGGGCAGCTCTGCTCTCTGCGTGGGTGCTGTGGGGGAATCTGTGGGAGCTGCTCACAGTCCCAGCACTGCCAGTGAACCTTCTCTGTGGGAACTGCTGCCTCAGGCTCAGGAAGCGCTTGGAACCTCAGGGATGGAGATGAGCACAAGCAGGATGGGGCACCTGATGAGCAGCTGAAAGGTGTTGGAGATGTTTAAGATGAGGCGGCCCTGCTGTGGGGTAAGGAATTGTCTGCTTTTTCTGTCTGCCTGGGTCTGTGGCTCCAAGCTGTACCCAGGAGGGCACTGAGATGTTGGGGAATGTTGTCTTTCAGGGGTGTTTTTTCCAGTATCTCTGTGGGACCTGTTCCCCATAGCCTCTGTCTGCAGTGGAGATGGGCACAAAAGGTGTGGAAGCACTTGGGTTTCAAGCACAGTGTCCTGGTACCTGCAGAGAAGTGTGTTCTGCCCTTCCTGTGGGGCAGCCCCCTGTCCCTCCCTGCTCAGTGCCATGCCAGCTCTCTGTGCTGTCTGTGGCCAGTTTGATTTGGCCTTTGACTTACTCATGTTTTGGGAATTTTTAGCTTTCCTTGGTGTACCCACAGAACTGACTGTCTGTCAAGGAACAGAGCAGGTTTTTTTATAGGATGTGGGGTTGTTTTTTTCTTGCTAAATCATTTCTGGCTCGTTCCAATGTAAAAGTTGTTGCTGTAGACTCAGCCATGGGTTCTGACCTTGTAAGACCTGCTGAGAAAAGCAGATTCATTCTGCTTGGAAAGGGCTTCTGGAGGGCCCTTCAGCAGAGGCAGAAAGTGTGGAGGAAGGTGAACTGGCAATGCTTGGCTGAGGCTTGGGCCAGTACAGGACCAGCATTCCTGACACAACCCCAGACCCTGGTTTGTAAGTTCAAAGTACAGATCCTGACAAGCGGGGGAAATCATTCCCAAGAACAGTTCTGGGCTCTGTGTCCTCCCAAGGCTGGGTTAGTTACTTCCTATCTCTGTGCTGGAGGTGTTGGAGCTTCCCCTGGGCTCGTGTTGTGCCCTGGCCTGTGTGACACCAGCTCTGCCCAGCCCTTGCTGCGGGAGGAATCGCTGCCAGGTGGGATCTGCTCTCCTCATGCATGGCACAGCATGTACAGGAGAGAGCACCATTTGCCATATCACAGTGGCTCATCTTTTAGAAAGAAGTTGGATTCATTTTTCTGAGCTGTTGCACTTTCCCCAGCCTGTAATATCAATTTCTGCCTTTGCTCTTCCATGCTGACAGTCTGAGCCACCTTTGCTGTGTGATGCAGCTGCTTGGCTTGGTTTTAAATTTCCCCAAAAATAGAATTTTGGGAATTGCTGAGAGAGGGGAGAGGCTCTGGAGGCTTTGGGTGGGACTCTCCTGTGGCAGGATGGATGGTGATGGGGCAGAGCTGTTGCCCACATGCATCCATTGCTGTGTGGCCACCTCACATCTGCGTGATCAGGCGCTGCCTAACGAAGCCTTTGTGCTGGTCATGGGCACCTGAGCTTGTCCAAGCTATAATTTATGTGAAAACACTGGAGTCTGTCTTCCCTGCTCCCCTGGCTGTGACATGCTGGGTGCTGCCAGGGCTGCTGAAGCATCTTTCAGTGCAGAGGGAGCACCTGCAAATGCTGCCCGGCCCCACAGTCCTGGAACAGCCACTCTTCCTGTGCCTGCCAGAGGCCAGCACACCTGCCTTCCTCCCAGAGCACTGTGCAGGGTGGGATTTCTCCAGCCTTGTCGCTGGTGGCATGTGCCTGCAGTCCCACTCTGCTGTGTGATGGATCTGCACGTACAGATTACTGGAATTTGCATAATTTGAATTTTAAATGAATTCCAATTTTTGTGATTGTCAGAACAAGTTTTCTTTCTAATAAGCCTTTCCTTTTAACTCCTCCAAGGCCTGTAGGGCGGCCAGCATTCCTGCCTTGCAGACAGGAGAGCGGCTGATTGCTTTTGACATCTGTCTCTCACTCGGATCCCTGCCTTGTCCAGTCACTCCAGCTGTGACAGAGACAACAGCCATGGCCAGGCTGTGACCGTGCTCTGAGACCTTGGGCGTGTTGTTTGGGGTCACTCAGTGATGGCCCAGAGACTATTCTGGTTTTGTGCCCAGCTGGCTCCTGAGATGGGCAGCAGGAGCAGGGATGGGACCTTCTGCAGTGTCTCTTGCTGGTGGAGGAGAAGCAAGACATAGCTGAGTTATAGACTGTGCTGATCTCCTTGTCTTCACTGGAAAACTGGTCATTAAAGGCAGAATTAACCCTGTTAAACTCAGCATTAACCTCATGAAGCATTAAAAGAGGTCACCAAGGCTGAGTCACTCTCTGTGGTGGCTGCTGGGACAGTCAGGACAGATTGCAGCAGAGCTCTGAGGGAATTGTGCTCTTCTCCTTTCCCCACGGGAATTCCAAGTTCTCTGTATCTAGGGCAGTCATTCTGGCATTGCCCACTCATTTTGTGATGTTATGGCCCACATCCTGCTGCCTCTGGAGAGGAGGAGCCAGCAGTGCCCACGATTCCCATGCTGACCCAGCTTGGTTTGAGGTCTCTACCCTGACCCCTGTGCTGCTCTGAAATGATGTGCTGCTCTCTGAGCATCGTGGAGGAGTCCCCTGGTTTGTGCAGTGGAGGTGGAGGAGAGCAGCCCTTGGCATTGCCATGGCATCCCTGGTGCTGCCTCAGCTGCCCTGACACTCCTGCTCTCTGTGCTTCATGCAGGTTTCAAGTAGGTGACTCAAGGTTGTGTTGCTTTCCTGCCTCTGCACTATTTAATTTTACTCTGTACTCTCATGCACTAATTTATTTGTTAATTATTATTATTTGTATGCGGTATTTTTCCAGGCAGTGATTCTGATATGAAATGTCTGTGCCCTGCAGGAAACACTTAGACTCTGTTTGTCTTGGGAGTTCTACAGATGAGTTGAGCAGAGGAAATCCCTGCCTGACAAAGCGATGATGACAGAGACAAGGTGAATTGGGATAGCACAGCCTGGGAAGGGAGGCAGTGAGGGGAGGAACTCACTGTGTGGCAGAGACCCGGTGCTCACTGGAGTCGCTTGACAGCACCTGGGCTGGCACCAGCTGACAGGTACCAAGTTTTCCTGTTCCAATGAATAATGATCAGCCCAGAAATGCCTCCTGTCCCTGGTGGTCACTGCAGTGGTGTTTGGGAGTGCAGAAATTGCCTCACCCCAGAACAGCACCCGTTCATGGGGTGTGATTGTACTGATCTGGGTTTTGGGTGCCAGGTGAGCTGGAGACAGGGTGGGACCTTGAACCCATCTGTGCATTATCCCAATGGTTTGGTCTTGTTCCTAAGTGTGCAGGGACCTCCCCAGGTCTGCTGGGTGCAGCCTGTTGTCTCCTGTGTGCAGCCAGTGCTGGAGGCTCTGGTGTGATGCTTATGGTGACAGCAAGGTCATGCTCACCTTGCCATGATCCCTCTGGTGCCAGTGAAATCCCACTCTCTCCTTGCTGGTGGTTCCTCTCTCCTTGCTGTATTTTACTGTCTTCTGTTCTGACACTGCTCTGAACCATGTGCTCTCATATCTGATTTCAGAAAGGATCAGCAAGCAGACAGAAGATTCCTGGCTGTGTCTGTAGTTCAGTGTGATAAAAATAAATAAATATATAACAATAGAATCATCAAATCCCAGGGGAGTTTGGTTTGGAAGAAGCCCCAGAAACTATCTGATCCCAACCCCTGTCATGAGCAGGGACACCTTCCACTATCGTAGGTTGCTCCAAGCCCTGTCCAGCCTGGCCTTGGACGCTTCCAGGGATCCAGGGGCAGCCACAGCTTCCCTGGGTTGAAAACATGACCATGTGAGAGGAGGTCAGCTGTGCTTAGTGAGGAGATGGAGCAGTCATCCTGGACATCCACACAGACTGCCCCAGCTCCCAGAGCAGAGTGGCAGGGGCTGCCTGAGGGAGGCAATTGCAAAGGCAGGTAATGTTTGAGCTCTGTGCATCACTCCTGTGCCCAGCCCCTCCTCCCCACACTGCTCACTTGCCGAGTGTTGTTCACTGTGTGCTTCACAGAAAAACCCAAACCTGATAAATAATGTGTTGTTGGAGCCAGAGAGCGACTCATTCCCTAGAGAGCAGTCCCTGGGAGCTGGGAAGAGGCTCCCTGTGAATCACCCCACTTTGCAAATTAGTGTGGGAGTGAACAGGCACAGCAAAGCTCGAAACCAAAACGTACCCGGCTCATTTCTCTGGCGAACGTGGTTTTATTTACAGCAGCCGCTTGTGACGTCCCAGCTGCTGCTTTGTGGTGCCTGTAGTAAAGCAGGGATGGCTCAGGAAGAGCACAGCGTGCTGGGGGACTGCTCTCAGCATTCCCACACAAAGGGAGATGTCTCCTGTGGGAGGAATTAGGAAGCAGAGGAGCAGTTTGTGGGGAGTGCTGCAGGCCCTGCTGGAAGAGAGGGAGTTCTGGTGGGGCTGGGGACACTGTGACACATCCTACTTTGTCAAAGCCAGGCTGGGACCAGGCATCTGTGACAATCACTGTGAGCTGGAGTGGGTGAGGCCTCTCCTGTTTGCTGTGAGAAAGGTGGGCCCAGTGCTGGGAAGGTTGAGGGCACAGGAATCTAAAATTAGCACACAGAAGATGTGAGATCCTGAGCTTGAAACTGGAAGGGGTTTGTTGTTGAGGACCCAACTTTGGGTTTGCTTTCAGTGCTGCTGTTGCAGGGTGGGCACTGGTGAGACTGACGTGTCATTTTCCAAGAAAATGCCTGGCTTTGGTCCTTACCTGGGCCTTTCCAATTAACTTATGCAAACTCCCACGAAATAACATCTAAATTCAAAATACAGCAACCACAGTGAGAAACCACCATGCTCTCCCATCAAACCCGCAGTGTTTGCTCCCTCTGCTGGTTTTGTTCTGGGGAGGAGAACCTGGATCCACCTGCCAAGGGCTGCCCATGCTGTGGGGCACGGGGCTGGCAGAGAGAAAAGCAGCAGCTTCAACAAGCCCCAGTGCAGCATCCTGCACCCAGGCCGGGGCAATCCCAAGCACGGATTGGGCAGGGAATGGACCAAGAGAAGTCCTGAGTAGGACTGAGAAGTGTTGGTGGATGAGGGTTGGACCTGCCCCAGCTGTGTGCACCCAGAGCCCTCCAAGCCCTGGGCTGATCCCCCAGCATGGGCAGCAGGGAAGGGGGGAATTCTGCCCCCTCAGGTGAGACCCCACCTGCAGAGCTGCCCCAGCCCTGAGGCCAACAGCAGCAGGACCTGGAGCTGCTGGAGAGAGTCCAGAGGAGGCCACGGAGATGCCCCAAGGGCTGGAGCCCCTCTGCTCTGGAGCCAGGCTGGGAGAGCTGGGGGTGCTCACCTGGAGAGGAGAAGGCTCCAGGGAGAGCTCAGAGCTCCTGCCAGGGCCTAAAGGGGCTCCAGGAGAGCTGGAGAGGGACTGGGGACAAGGGATGGAGGGACAGGACACAGGGAATGGCTTCCACTGCCAGAGGGCAGGGATGGATGGGATATTTAGAAGGGATTCCTGGTTGTGAGGGTGGGGAGGCCCTGGCACAGGGTGCCCAGAGAAGCTGTGGCTGCCCCTGGATCCCTGGAAGTGTCCCAGGCCAGGTTGGATGGGACTTGGAGCAGCCTGGGACAGTGGAAGGTGTCCCTGCCCATGGCAGGGGGTTGGGATGAGTTTGAACAGGCCTTCCAATCCAATCCAATCCAATCCAATCCAATCCATTCTGTGATTCTATGAAGTTTCCAGCCTCTGATGTGTTACCATTTATATTTCTGCACAAGGAACATCAAATGCTCAGCGAGCAGCAGGGCTGAGGAGGAGGAGAGCAGAGTCATTTGCCAACTCCCAATTTTACTCTGCTTCTACAAGTGAGACTTACCAAAAATGTGCACTGCGTCCTTTGGTGTGTGGAGTTTGTGTGAAAAAAGAAAATAACCACAGTGAATTAAAATAAGTGAGACACTATTTTATGAGTTGGAGTATTCCTCCTCCGTGGCAGGACTGGGGTCTTATGTGAAACTGAAAGGATTTTTTGGGTTGGAACTGCAGCCCTGTCTGAGCTCTTGGCAGTGCAGGGTGGGCTGGGGATGCTTTGGGCTGCAGCCAGCAATGGTCCAGCTGTGTGAAAATCCAAATGTTTTTGCCTCTGTCCTGTTGAGCATGAGCACTTGTGCTGGCATGACCCAGATCAGTGTCTGGTTGGTGTGAGAGGATGCTTCAGCTTCTCCACCTGCCTTTGGCTGGTTGTCCCCTGCCAGCAGCTGGCTGTGATGGTGTCAGTGGCCACATGTCTGCTGCCCAGGCCCCTCCTGGCCTTGACATCCAGCAAGAGAGTAGCTGGCTCCTGGGGCTGTTCCTGTTAATCCCAAAGTGCACACTGGTGGGTTTTGTCATCCTGGTTTCCCTTTCTTTTGGGGTTTGCCAGCAAGAATGGCTTTGTGATGGCAGGTCCCTGGATGCAGCTGGGTCATTGCTCAGACCAGATGTACTAAATCCTATCCTCTGGTGCCCATGGGGCCTCTTAGCCTACCTGCAGTCATTCCTTTATTCCCCTGGGAGACATGTTCCTCTGCTCTTCCTCTCGAGCCCGTTGCAGTTGTTTCCCAGATCTCAGAAAGGAAATCTGGCTGTTGTAATGGGTCCTGTTACAGTTCATTCCCACACTCTGCAGCTCTTTGTGTTCTCTCGCTGTGAGGGAGGCAGGTGCCCCAGGTTTGTGAGCGAATGGTGCAGTCCCCATTCCTTTCTGCGCAATTGTAGCGTGCCGGTGAGGAAAGGGCTTTGCCAGCGTGAGGTTTAAATCCTTCAGAGCACCTTCCCTACAAGCACATCCTGCAGGGGCGTGCCTGTGCCCTCAGTAAGCCCTTTGGGACGCGGTTGTGGCTTCACAGAGACTCAGGTGTGTTCAGCTGCAGGACTGGGAGCGCTTGAGAGCAGTGGCGGTGTGGAGGTGGCGCTCTGTGTGTGCCGGGAGCCATGGGCTGCTGCTGCAGAGCCTCTGCAGGGGCAGCCTGCCTGGGATGCGCTGCGTGGATCACCGGGGGCTCTAAGGCAGTTCCTGCAGGAGGATCCGCGGGGCTCTGAGCTGCTGGGCGGTGCTGCAGCGTGGCTGCAGTGGCAGCTGTGTGCTGCAAGGGGTCTCTGCAGCACCGCGCTTCTCGCCCCCACCCCGCGCCTGCTGCTCCGCCTTGCCCTGTTCCTCTGGCTGGGATGCTGTGTTTTACCTGCCCCGGATCCGGCTACAGAGGGCTGAGTTCTCAGCCTCTGAATCATGGAATTCCAGACTGGTTTGAGTTGGCACCTTAAAGCATATCCCAGTTCACCCCCTGCCATGGGCAGGGACACCTTCCACTGTCCCAGGCTGCTCCAAGCCCCAATGTCCAACCTGGCCTTGAACACTGCCAGGGATCCAGGGGCAACCACAGCTTCTCTGGGCACCCTGTGCCAGGGCCTGCCTACCCTCACAACCAAGAATCCCTTCCCGATGTCCCATCTATCCCTGCCCTCTGGCTGTAGGAAGCCATTCCCTTGTCCTGTCACTCCAAATCCTTGTCCAAAGCCCTTCTCCAGGTCTCTTGTACCTCACAATTTTCCCATTCCTTATGCCTGGGAGTCTGTGGGAAACTCCCAAAGCTCCCCCCAGCACAGGGGGGTCATTGTGTCAGCACCCAGTGGGGCTGTAGGAAGCTCCATCATTATGATGAGTCCATCATTAGTGAGCACTGTCAGGACTGTGCTCCCCCTGCACAGGGAGCCAAAGCTCAGCTCTTTGCTGCTGCCCACTCTCCAGGGTGACCTGTGACCAGGGCGAGTGGTGGGGTGTGACACTGGTGCTGCCAGTGCTTGTGCTGCTGCAGTCCCAGCACCTCATGCAGGGTTTGCTGCTTGCTGGGTATTGCTGATCTCAGCTGGGGCAGGAGGGACTTTGGGGGGATGTTGTTCCAGACCAGAACTGGATGTGAGCATAGCTTTTTGTGGCACATCGATAGCCTTACCTGCCCCTCCTGCCCTGCAGCTCCTGTGGGGCTCACAGTGACAGAGCTGATGTTCAGCAGCTCCCTGGCAGTGAGGTGTGGCAGGACAGTGCCACCCTGCTCCAAGGGACACTGGCATCTACAGGGCAGAGCTGACTGTCCCACTGAGGTTGCCACGTGTCTCCTTTCCCCCTTTGCTACACGGTGCCCACACTGGCACATGGGAACCCATGGGCACCGTGAGCTGGGGCACAGACTGGAGCTGGTTCAGCTCCTTGGGGAAGGTCTGGTGTGGACTGGGGATGGAGAGAGCCCTCTGCCATCCCAGGGTCCCTGGCAGCCCCCCCACAGCTGCTCTCCCTCTCCAGGAGGCTTGTGGAGAAGCCTGGCACTTCCCGAGGAGCACAGCGAGGCCGAGGTTCGGGAAGGAGCTGGCAGTGATCTCAAAGGGGCCGTTAAGGTTGGAGATTAAGTGGAGCATTTCCGGTGGGAACAGGCTGATGTGTGGGCTCGGGTGTCACCTTGCTTTGCAGCAACAGCCTTGTTGCAGTTGGGAAGGATGGAAAAAGAAAGGATCCTGAAACCTAAGAGCTGTTTTGCTATTTACTTTGGTTCTGGTTTTACTCCAAGAATAGAAACAAAGACGGTGGATTTGCATCACCAAGAGCAACTTGAGGAGCGAGGAGGAAGTGATGGGACCTCACTAGTGACAGGAATGTGCTGGCAAGAGGAGGGCCCTGGTGACAGGGAGGCGGTTTGACCTGGAGGTTCCTATTAGCATTTTATTCATCTCACTTATGTTTTATTTTTTAATGGTGGGTTGGTGTGGTTCAGCAACTGAGCCTTATCTCTGTAAGGGAACACTTGCAGGGGCAGAGGGTGCCCAGGCTGCTGCACAGAGAAAGGTGCCTGTGGAGATGCCCCACTTGCATAATTGTGTCTTGATCTCCTAGAAAGAAAAGCAGATTTATCTCTCTCTGCCCTGACTATTTATGTCACATTTAAAGCTGTTTTTCCTCCTTCCTGCTGCTGCAGTTACATCTCCAGGCTGAGCCCAGTCCCACCAGAGAACTGAGAACAGCCACAGTGGGGTGGTAAGGGTGTTTCTGTGAGACCCTCAGACCCTCACCCTGCGGGAAGGAGGGCTGGGATGAGGAGGGATGGGATGGATGCTTTGTGGAGCTCATGACCCTCATTTAATGGCAAGGGGTGTGTATGTTGGTGGCCTGCTGAAGCTGTCCTTGCTGAAGCCTGTGGGCAGCCCAGGAGAAGGGGACCTGGTACCCAGGAGCAGCTGGCAGGGGAGCAGAAAGGCTGAATGGTGTTTTTGCAGGAGAAAACTTTCCCACTTCTTTGGCTGTTACAGAGGTGACTTTCCAAGGTAGAGAGGAGATTTTCTGAGAAGTCCAACTATCAGCATGACAGCATTCAACTTCTGGATGTCCCTGTTCCCTGACAGCAGAAATGTCCAGCCTTGTGATAAGTTTCAGCACTCCTGGACACTTTGAGGGAAGCAGGATGAAATAGCTGTCCTGGAATGACCCTACATGCTCCCAGTGTCCCTGTGGGGTGATGGGGTCCTGGAAAGACCTCAGTTTCAGCTTGGGGTAGTGGGGTCTTGACACTGTTGTCCATGCCCCTGTTAACTCCTGGATAGAGAGGGAGGAAACTGATTCTGGAGCAGATCAGAGATGGAGCTTCATGTCAGGAAGCTCCAAGGGACACTGATAGGTCTCTGCTGGGCCTGAGCCCTGGTTCAGCCTTCCCCCCTCTGGCAGTAGCTGGTGCACAGGGAGGAGGAGCTGGGAGGGAGCTTGTGCCCACTCTGGTTGGGATTTGTGCTGCTTCTCCTCTGGTGGGGGGGGGTAATTATCTTTCAATAATTGGCCTCTGCATCGTTGTGGGTGGGTTCCTCTTTCAGGCTTGAAAGTCAGCAGCAAACCCAGCCCATGGCTCTGCTGATCATCCAGGTTTTGTCCAGATGATCATTCACTGTTCCATGTGGCCACCAGGTACCTCTGGTGACATCTGTGGCCTTGGCTCTGCAGTAATATGTTGTACCATGGGTGGTAGGATAGAGCAGTGGCTGCCCCCAAGTAGGGGAAATAGAGTCCTAGTGCCTGGTGCTGGCCTGGCAGGGGTTTGTTCTGACTGCAGCCCTTTGCTTGCTCTGAAAAGGCATCAAGTCCTTTGCCCTGGGACTGAGCCTTGTGATGCTCCAAAAAGGAGGTGTGGACCAGTTTCCTGGGAGCCTTTCTGCTGTTAAGCCCATGGGAAGGATTTGGGCAGGAAGCAGGAGGTGTGCCTGGAGAGCTCCAGTGGGCTTCAGGTGAATCCAGCCTTTCCCCAGAGCTCTGGCTGCTCTGTGGTTCTGTGTGCTTTTACCAAGAGCCTCAGGGTGACATTTTGTTCATCTCATTTCTGGAGAGCACTGCAGAGGCTGCCCAGAGAATTTGTGGAGTCTCCCTCACTGGGGATATTCCAAACCCACCTGGACATAATCCTGTGCTGTGTGCTCTGGGATGACCCTGCTTGAGCAGGGAGGTAGGATCAAGATGATCCCTGCATTGGTCCTTCCAGCCTGAACTGTTCTGGAATTCTGTGACAATACTGGTGGTCTGATCCAGCTTTCCTAACCTGCATCGAGCCTGTCAGGAGGCACCTTCTCAGGGAGGTGAAGCCCTTCTGCCATCCTTCATCTTCTTCCTGAGATGGCTTTGTCACCAGAGAGCCTTTGGGGGTGATTGTGTATTGCCTGGTATATCAGCAAAGCTGCTTTGGCATCTGGGAAGCCGCGTGGGCAAACTGCAGATCTCCAGCTTGAGTGTTGCTGTGAGTGGATTAATAACTGGAACATCCCTGGGCACTGCCTGCTCTGAGTCCTACAGGACACATGGAGCTGGAGCAGCTGAACATGGTGTGACCACAGCTCTGTCAGCTGGGCACATTCTCCTGGAGGTGTCAAACCAGCCAAACAAACTGGGTTTGATTCCCGACACATTCAGCAGATCGGTGTTTTCCTTACCTACCGTGGCAAAAGGCAGCCACAGCTGATGCCACTGAGCTCTGTGGTGCCGTGCCTGAGGTCATTCTGGGGGGTGTCTGTCCTCCCTCTGGGATGGGTGTTTGTCCAGCCCAGGCCCTGCCTCTGGGTGCCTGTTCTTGCTTACAGTGCTGGCTGGGAATGCTGAGCTGCAGCCATCTGTGTGTTTGAGGTAGATTTTCATGGGAATGCTCAGGAGCTGTGGTGTGGTAAAAGAGATCCACCCCAGCACATGTGCCAGGGATACAGATGGACCTGTTTGTTCTCAGGGAGTTCCTTTCAGCTTTACCAGGGTGAACCTGCTTCGTTCAGGCCTGCAGCACTTGAGACAGCAACAGGCACAGCTTCCTCTGGGCTCAGGCTTTGTCCTGCCTTGTGGGAGCTCTCAGGGGAGCGTTCTGGGCTCTGCCAGGCAGGATGGGCAATGCTTGGCATGCAGAGTCCCTCTGCTGCTTTTCCATCCCAGCCACAGTTGGTTTGGGTTCACTCTCCTTGTTTTCTGTGTGTGGGTAGGAAAAGCCTGGTTGCCTCCCTTAGGAGAGCGTTGGGGCAGCCACGAGAGCCACAGGAGCTCCAAGTGTGCTGCAAATTCTTTATTGAAGAAATCAGTGCCCTTGCTGAGGAAAGGCAGGTTTTTCATCCTGGCAAGGAAACAGATAACAAAGTTACTGTCACAGAGTGGTGCTGGAAAAATATCCTGCCTTTGGAGACCTCTTCCAAACAGTGACAAGCCACCTCTTTTCTGTGCAGGTCTCCTTGGCCACAGAAAAGCATTTAGATCAGCAGCAAAGGCAAATCTTGGTCCAAGGATTTGAAGGGTTTTACTTTGCAGGTTCTTTTTGCATAGGGCAGACCTTTATTTTGTCTTGTTCAGCAGTTCCCATCACACACAGACTCGCACCCTCACACCCGTGGACATGTCTCCTTTCTCCAGGACCATCCAATGCCCCCACGGGCATCACTCCCCCTTCCCAAAAAGTTATTGTTCCTAGAAAACAGAGCAGCTGTGCTGGAATGTTAATTGGGGGAAGTGAATAACCAGGGCTCCCCTCTGCCTAACCTTCCCCAGCCCCCTCTTAATGAGCAAATTGCATTTATTTAAGCATTGAAGGTCCTGTCTCTCCTCCCCAGGGCAGACTGAAGTGTCCATTGTGCAGTTCTGCCTTGGGATTTGCTGCCATTTGTTCAAGGAATGCTTTTTCAAAGAAAGGCAATTTTTAAGGAGGGTGGGGGGTACAACACCCCTTTCTCTCTTGCTGCAGCGAGAGATGAGTTACGGTGGGCAGAGGTGGGCACAGAAGTGGGTTTGTCATCGGTGCTGTTCCCTGGGTCACTCAGGCTTCATGCATGGGAAGAAATGTGAGTGTTTCCCTATCTTTCCTTGTTGAGGCTGTGGAGGAGACAGGGAATGTGAAATCCAGCCCGTGTCTGTGGTAGGAAGCAAATGGATCACGTGTGGGTGCTGAGGGTGCTGCTCCCTGCCAGCTCTGGGGCCTGGGTCCCCATCCCTCCTCCTGCCAGCCCAGTGTGGCACTGCAGGGCTGGGACCCAGCCTGTGTCTGTGGGGAGAGGTTTTGGTTTTCCTGCGGTTTGAGGCCGTCCCTGAAAAGCCATTAAGCCCTCCCAGGGGACTGTGGGTTTGTGTCTGTGTTTCTCGGTGGTGAATGCCCATCGAGTGCAGCCCTGCCAGCGCCAGGCTGTGCTTTGTGGCAGAGGTGACAGTTCCCACAGCTGTGCACAGCTGGGCTGGGCTGGGGGAGCCGCCCCTTGTCAGAGCTCAGACACCACATGGGGTAAAGGCTGCAGGTCAAGTTTGCCTACAGGCTTGTAGGTGTGTTTATCCATGAAAACATCATAATTTTTGTTTTCCTGCTTTGGATTCACCAGCTGAACCATTGGAGGGGTTTTAGAATCACAGAATGGTTTGGGTTGAAAGGGACCTTAAATTTCAACTCATTCCACCCCTGCCATGGGCAGGGACACCTGTCACTAGCCCAGGCTGCTCCAAGCCCTGTCCAGCCTGGCCTTGGGCACTTCCAGTGATCCAGGGGCAGCCACAGCTTCTCTGGGCACCCTGTGCCAGGGCCTCCCCACCCTCAGAGGGAGGGATTTTGTCCCAATATCCCATCTATTCCTGCCCTCTGGCAGTGGGAAGCTGTTCCCCCTTGTCCTGTCCCTCCAGGCCCTCATACAAAGTCTCTCTTCAGCTTTACTGCAGGCCCCTTTAGGTTCCTGGAAGGGTCTCTGAGGTCTCCTTTTGGTGGTGGCTGTAGGATGCAGATGCCGTTTGATCCCCACCTCGTTCTGGCTATGTCACAACTGTGCCAGATGTCCCAGCCCAGCTGGGCTTGGGCTCAGGACCTGCCACATGTGCAGCAAGTGCTTTGCTTAGATGAAACGCTGAAATTTTAGATACAAATGGGATTGGCTGGTGGGGCACCTGTGGTGCTGTTTATTTGACACTGAGTTTGTCATGCAGGATGTTTGCACAGGTAATTCCAGTCCCACAGCAGGCTCCTGTGGTACCCTGCTGGTGTGGGGCTTGCTGAGAGGGTTATGGCAGAGAGGGAGCTCCTGGCATTGCCATGAGGTGTTTCTGATGATGAGCTGTACAATCCTGGAGGCTCCAGATTGGTGGTAGTGGAGGGGAGAGGCTATTCCTGTCTGAATCTTTCCATTATAGGGAACTGGCCTTTTTTCTTACATCCAGTGATTTTTATTGTCATCATTCTGCATTTGGTGTTGTTGGTGGCCCCGGGGTTGTCTTGGGAACCTGATGTAGTTCTGGAGGGAGCTTTGTCTTGTGCTCCTTTGCTGGAGATGGAGGGGAGGCATGGGGTTGTCAGGAGTGGGCTGGTCCTGCAGGTGCTCCTTGGAGCTGGGCTGGTGAGAGGGAGAGCACCAGGAATGGTGCTCTGGGGGTCTTGGAAACCTCAAAGCTCAAATATCCCCAGAGAAATATCAAATACTGTTGGGGAATCTGCAGAAGAGGATACAGAGACTTTGCAAGTTTATGGGCTCATGTGAACCCCCTGGAAAACCTCTCTCCCTCCATGTGCAATCCTGTTTGGGGATCATGGAATGATAAAGACTGGAAAAACCCTCTAAGATTGAGTCCAGCTGTTAACCCAGCACCACTGTGTTCACCACTAACACATGTACCCATGTGTCACATCCCCCAGGGATGGTGACTCCACCACTGCCCTGGACTGCCTGAGCCAGTGCCTGACCACCTTTTCCATGAAGAAATCCTCAATATTCAACCTAAACTTTCCCTGGCACAATTTGAGGCCATTTCCTCTCATCCTTGTTCCCTAGGAGCAGAGCCTGACCCCCATCTGGTTGCACCCTCCTGTCAGGGAGTTGTGCAGAGCCAGAAGGGCCCTGTGCAAGAGAAGAGGATGGAGCCCCTCCTCACATGGGGCAGCTGGGACCCTCCCTTCTGGAGCCCAGTAGATGTAAATGCCCTGTTGAGATCCAGGAACTGCACTGCAGTGGGCAGCAAAATGGATTTGATTCTCCCACTGCATGAGAATATGAGCACCATGTAACTTTGAAGCTTGATGTGGAGCAGTGTTATGACACAGGAAGGTGTTGCTGGGACTCACTGCTGGAGCCATGCCTGGCACAGATTTTGGTCTCCCAAGCTGCCAGGACTGTCCATGTGTCCACCCTGATGTCCCACCCACAGCCCCAGTGCAGCCTGGCAGCCCAAAGGAGAGACTGGGTGTGCTCTGGGAGGCTGAAAACCCGCTTTTTTCCCTGACTGGTTTGATTATTTTTATTTCTAAAGCTTGCACTTTGGGAGCACATCACCATCACCCCATCACTTCTAGGCAAGTGATACTCCAGACCAAATGAATAATTCCACAGAGTGGTTAGAGTTAAAGCAGGTAATTCTGCAGAAATGGCATTGGATTGAAAACTGAGACCTCAGTCCAGATCTTTGACATGATGTCCTGCAGGATCTCAGGCCTTTGGAAGCAAATTCCTCATGATGTGTGCTGAGTTTTGGCAAGCAGGGCTGGGAGGTGGCGAGCACTGCACAGCTCCCAGCTGCAGGAGAGATGAGTTTTGTGCTGGGCTGATGCTCAGCCCTGTCTTGTACTCAATCCTTGCCCTTTTCACAGAATCACAGAATATTGGAAAGGACCTGAAAGGATCACTGAGTGAAACTCCTGGACCATCACAGACACCCCAGCAATCCCACCCTGGGCATCCCTGGCAGTGTCCAAACACTCCTGGAGCTCTGGCAGCCTCGGGGCTGTGCCCATTCCCTGGGGATCCCGGGCAGTGCCAGCACCCTCTGAGGGGAAGGATCTTGTCCTGAGAGCCAACCTGACCCTCCCCTGGCATAGCTCCAGCTGTTCCCTGGGTCCTGTCCCTGTCACAGAGCAGAGATTGGAGCTGCCCCTCTGCTGCCCCTCCTGAGGAAGCTGTAGACCTGATGAGATTCCTTCTGTGAAGCAACCCTCTGGAAGCTCTGGACAGCTCCTGCTTCCCAGCTCTCTTTCCTGTGTGGCACACAGTGCTCTGCACTGATGGCTGTCACTGCCTGCCCCGTGTCCTGTTGCTCACCAGCTTGGGAGCATCTGAGAGTGCAGAGAACGCCTGAGAGGCAGCAGAGGCAGGTGCTGGATGCTTGGGAAGGGTCCTTGGCCTGCCTGGCAGCAGCAGCCCGTGCTGGACTCCTCTTGAGCAGGGCTGGTGTTTGATGCAGAGATTGGAGCTGGCAGTGCCTGCCTGGGGACTTGCACCCCCTCCCTGGGCTGCAGCTCTGGGAACCCCCCTGTGGTGCCACCCCCACGCTCTGCCTGGCCAAGGCTGCACAAAGGGAGCAATTCCCATCTTCTGCATGGATTATACACCATGTTTTTCCTTCCCAGCTCCAGTGAGTGTGCAGCTCCAGCCCCTCTCTGTCACCCAGCCTCTCCTTCCCTCCAGCCCTTGCCTCTGGCTGCCACCCCTCGCTTCTCCCTCTCCTCTCCCTTTTGCTCCCCTCTTGCAGCCGCTGCTCCCCGCTCAGTGCTGGGCGAGCTTTGTCAGAGTAGGGAGAGGTGCAGGCAGCATTCCCATGCCTGGGATTCAATGGGAGAGGCACTGTGGTGGCAGGAGGAGGTGGCAGGTCCTGGCTTTACCCATCCCCTCCTTTCTTCAGTGCAAAGGAGGGAGAGCAGCAGCTGAACCAGACCGAATTCTGGGCCTTGTCTGTTGCGTTTGGAGACTCTTTGTTGTTCATGTGTTGCTGATTTGTATATTCATGATTAAACCTGCAGCTGTCCAGTGCCGGGAGGATTTGGGATGAATTAGAATGAC
The DNA here is from genome assembly GCA_013400435.1 of Pycnonotus jocosus. NCBI lineage: Eukaryota > Metazoa > Chordata > Aves > Passeriformes > Pycnonotidae > Pycnonotus > Pycnonotus jocosus. The sequence goes on along the minus strand of VWYP01033066.1, from coordinate 181,775 downwards.
AAGAGACATGGTCTTTACAAATAAAGTAATCATTTCTCCCTGCACTTCACATTCATCCTCTTTCAAAGGGTCTCTGTGTGACGCAGATTTGCTGCACTTTGATGCTGGGACTGCTGGGAGATGTCTGGATCTTGCAGTGCTCTTTATTCCCGTGGCAGCCGTGGGTGCAGTGACGTGGGAGGAAGGGGCAGTGTGTTAAATGGTCTGATAGTTTCTAATGGTGTCAAATTCTGCCATTTAAATTGGGACTTTCATGCTAGAGAAGAATTGAAAGGGGAAGATGGGCGTGAAAATTGCTGCCGTGGGCCTCCATTCCTCCTCAGCGTCCCTGTCGGGTGCTTGTTGATCAACCTCCCTCCCATGGTCCCGCTTCCCCTCCCACTGGAGCTTAATCCTCTGCCATGGCATCCCTGTGTTGCCATGGAAATTGCCATCTGCCTGCTGGAGAGCTGGAGCTGGGGCTGACCCGGTGGGGAGGTGGCACGGTTCCTGCTGGACCTGTGGTTGGTACTGTGGTGGCTGGAGGTCAGCATGTGCCCTGCAGCAGCAGCAGGGGACTGGGACACGGGTGGCATCAGCAGTGTTCCCATCTGGCACGTTGCAGTTGTGGCTTTGGCTTTATGTTGGTGTCCGAAGTTTTACAGTCAGGAGAAGTGGTGGCCTGTGCTGCTGGTGGCAGTGTGGGAGGTTGGTCACTCCCTGGCCCCTGTTTTCCATGACCAAGCAGTTCTGCCTCCTCCTGTTCCCAGGAGTTGTACCCTACATCCAGTCTGCCATTGCTTTAGGGTGAGGTTCTTCCAGTCATCATCCACAGCTCATGGTAAAGGTTCCTGAAGTGACTGCAGCTTCTGGTCCTCACCCTCCTGGAGTCTGAGAGTGTGAGGAATTGTCTCATTAAAAACTCCCCTGGGATGCCTGGCACCTCTCCACTGGGTGCTGGACAGGTTCCTGATCCCTTCCTGAGGTGCTGACAGGGGCAGTTCCTCTGTTTTCCTGGCGGGGCATGAAGGGTTTGTGTGGGAGTGGTGGCAGAGGGCAGGTGGAACTTGGGGTGAGCCCTGGCCCAAGGCCATGGGGTGGCAGAGGAACCACATTCCCAGGGCTGTGGGTCCTGCCTGCCTGGGGAAGCAGAGGAGTGTGGATGTGATGGTATTCAATGTTTCTCCCAAGCTCCACTGAGGAGCATTGAAGTCTCAAGAATTCCAGCATGAGAGGAGGGCTCAGGGGGGGACTTGAGGCTTCTGTTGGCCCCTCTGTAGGGGTGGTGGTGTCTGGGAGCTCTCAGGGTGATCTCTGAGTGTCTTCTGCTGCACGGTGGTAGCAGGGGCTCGTGGGCACATCTTGCAGGAGGTTGGTGGTCATGCCCAGAGGCCAGGGCAAGGGCAGCTCTGACACAGCTGGCACAGGCTGTTGTGGCATTGGTGGGTGACAGATACATGGGGCAGCATTGTCTTAGGCACCAGGGCTGGGTGGAAGGAGATCCACTGCACCGTGGTCTTACTGGTATCCAAGGCCAGGCTGGAGAGGACTTGGAGCAACCTGGGCCAGTGGAAAGTGTTCCTGCCCATGGCAAGGGTGGAATGAGATGGGCTTTAAGGTCCCTTCCAACCCACATCATCCTAGGATTCTAAAGCAAAAATGGATAGGGCTGCATGGAAAAGCTTGAAGTCGTGGAGCAGATAGGACAACGTGGAAAGTGCTTTTATTTCTGTGTTTTCTAATTAAAAGCCAAACAGATTATAGTTTTACAGTCATCCACCTGATTTAAATGAAACAATAAAACATCACCATTTCCCAATAAAAAGCTTTTGACAAAGTAACTGCAAAGCTTCCAGGAACAAAAATTCTCTTTGAATGAAATGCAGGGCACACATTTGGGAAGAGTGGGTTAAGTAAGCCTCCAAGCTCTTTTTTCCTCCTTTAAATAGCACATTTGGAAGATAAGAAAGTAGAAGAAAGGTTTTTTGATAGTAGGTCTGTTCCTGGAGGGAAGCACATGGAGCATGTGGGGTGTTTGGCTGTGGTATAGAGTTGGAAGGATGTGTGCTGGGGAGGGCTGGGCAGGGCCGAGATCTTCGCCCCCCTTTTTAGGCAGCACATGTGTTGTTATTACAGGCTGGCTTGGGAAGCCATAAACAGAGCAAAGTTTGCTTCATTGCCAACCCAGATGAGATAAAATAGTTTTATAGAGATTTATGGGGATAATAAACGATGTAGGGAAGTTTATGACACATCTAGCTGTGATCAGTGAACCTTTAAAGGGTTTATTGGGCAGGGATGTTGTATGCCATGGACAAGCCTTGTGTGGTGTTGGAATAGTTGGAATTGTGTTGTTGGTGTAAAATATTTTGATTTAAATCATGTATTGGCCTCTTCCCAGAGCCTCTCCATAAATGAGCCTGGCAGAAACTGTGAGCAGGGGGAGGACTGGTGGTCAGTCACCTCCAAATTTTCATCCTAACAAGAGGTGAAGCTGAGGGAGATCAGCTGCAGGAACACATCACTGAGCACCTTGTGCACCGAGCTTCTAGTGCTTAAAACTGGTATAAATGGAATTTCTGTCCCTAAGCCATTCATTCAGGGTTTCTGATTGCCTATATGAGCGTGTGTTTTCCTGCAAGTAACCAAATAATACCATATATAAAGTCCTCTTGTCCTGGAAAAAAGGGAGTGGAAAAGTGGAGATTGTCAGAGTGCAGGACAGCCCTGCTGTGGGAGGACCCTGAACTGAGCATCTCCTGCTGTGCCAAGGGAGCTCAGATGTGAGAACAATCTGAGATTCTCCGTGTAGGAACCTGGACCTGCGGTGCACAAGAGATCTGAGAGTGAAACCACTGACTGGCAAATCTGAGATGACAAATGTGGGGGATGGCTGTGGTAGAAATCCCAACTCCCCTTTTACTTCTAGCAAGTACTACCTGGATACTACAGCTTTGCACAGACTTGGTCTACTAAATGGTCTCTGAAATCTTGAAGTAAAGGCAGCCTGTGTTGGGTTGTGGGTAGAAGAAGCTGCTTTACATTTAAGTGACCACAGGAGATGAGAGGTGGCTTTGGAATGGGTCTGTGTCCTGAGGTTGTCCCAGCTCACCCCTTGCTGCCTACCAGCAAAGTCCCAGTGGGACCCCCAGGCTCTGCAGCAGCCTGGACACACCAGCTCTCACCTTCCTCACCCATGTTCCATATCCAGTGAGCTGTAAGTGTCATTCATTGCTTTGATTCTTGCCCACAGCTGGGGAATTTTATGGGGAATCGTGTTCCTTTCCGCCTCTTGCTGTCTGTCTGTGTGGAGCAGAAGGGAACTGGGAAGGGAAGAGGCTGCCATGGCAGTGACAGGGTCATTGAGCTGAGCTCCTGAGCAGTCATGGGGATGGAGTCAGTCTCCAGCTGTGCTCCCTGTCCCCAAATGCAGGCATGCCCTCCTGTTTCACTGTCTACCTACACTGTTTCACCTCACTTTTCCTTATGCTTGGTGCCTTAGGAAACCTTTTTCTTCCTCTTCTGTATTTTTCAAGCAAGGCAAAGCTGGCCCTGATGTCCCCAAACTGAGGCAGTGATTTTAGATCACATTGTCATTTCTGCAGGAGAGTTTTGCACAGATGAGCCTGTCCCTCTTGCACCCACTGCTCACCCAGGGTACAGGTGCCCATGGACAGTGATGGCCTGGTCAGTGCTGCCTTCCCATCAGCTGGAGCTTCCCTGCCCTCACAGTGTGCTCCTGGTGCTTGCTGATCTGTAGCTCTGCAGAATTCGTGGTGCCTGCTCCTGGCAGGATGCCTGTTCCTGCTGGTCTAGGACCATAAGGTATCTTTAGCTTTCTAAACACAAAATTGATTTAAATGAGAAGATTTCCCCTCTGGCTTTGGGAGGTGAGCTCCACTCATGATCTGCAGAGTGCCTGGGCGGGGAAACAGAGCTTGCCTGAGGGTTTGACAGTGCAGGGATGGAGCCACATCCTTTGAGCCTGGCAGGGCTGAGGCAGGATGAGCTCCACAGGAATGGTCCAGTGTGCAGCTGGGACCTGAGCATTGGCCAGGGGAGACAGAAGTAAAGAATGGAGTTGGAAGAGACCTTAAAGTTCATTCAGTCAGTGAATGAACCATGCACCCTGCCATGGGCAGGGACACCTCCCACTATCCCAGGCTGCTCCAAGCCCCATCCAGCCTGGCCTTGGGCACTTCCAGGGATCCAGGGGCGGCCACAGCTTCTCTGGGCACCCTGTGCCAAGGCCTCCCCACCCTCAGAAGGAAGAATTCCTTCTCAATGTCCCATCTAACTCTGTCCTCTGGCCATGGGAAGCCATTCCCTGTGTCCTGTCCCTGTCTTCTCTCATGGAAAGTCTCTCTCCTTTCTTCTTATAACCCCCCTTTAGGCCCTGGCAGGGACTCTGAGCTCTCCCTGGAGCCTTCTCCTCTCCAGGTGAGCACCCCCAGCTCTCCCAGCCTGGCTCCAGAGCAGAGGGGCTGCAGCCCTTGGGGCATCTCCATGACCTCTTCTGGACTCGCTCTAACAGGTCTCACACACAGGCACTGAAGGATCTGGCTGGAAAGGCTCTGGGACTAGAAGGTCTAATTCTCNTCTCCTCTCCTCTCCTCTCCCACAAGGATTGTATGAAGTGCCTCCTGTGTGGTGGTCCCTGCAGAGGTTCAGTGTGTGCCCTGTGAGGAAGTGTGGTGGTGGTGGTGGTTTGCTTTGCTCATGTTGTCACGTCTTCCTTCAGTTATGGGATAAATATTAACACCACAACCACCCACTAACTAGGCACTGCCTGCCATGGCTTATCATCCCAGCCCTGGGCTCTTGGAAAAACTTTACAACACCCTTAAGTTTAAAACAAACACACGTGAAACCCAGTCCCTCTGGGTCTATTAGGGCTGACCAGCAAATGTGCATTTCATTACCCAAAATATGCTGGTAGACCCAGCAGAGTGAGTGAGCCAATGGGAAGTAGACCTGCAAAACACTTTGGATAAAATACAAAAAGTGTTTTTTTATTTTTCCACCCCTCCCCTTTCTCTTCTTGATTTCTCCTGCCATGAATTCCTGGGTAAAGACTTGCATTTCTGAGGGAAGCCCGGGCGCCAGGCTGGGAGACGGATTGCACAGCCCAGGCCCAGGAATGGCAGGAGCGAACCAGTGGGCGGTCAGAGAACACAGTGGGGTTTATTTTGATTTATTTTTTCTTCTTAATGGTGTCAGTGCTTGTCTCTGGTCAGGTGCCTGGATGGGACAGTTTCTTGGTGTTGTCCCTTCATGTGGTTCAGACTCTGTCAGGGTCCTGTGGTGGGAGCAGAGCTTTGCTGGATTGGCATCCTGGGGGAGCAGGGAGAGCACAGGGTGTTCCTGCTCTGCCTGGGGTGGTTGGCACAGCAGGGCTCTGCATGGCTGGGGACCATGGAGCTTGGCTCTGCCTGGGTCTGCCTCATCCACCGCCAGGAATTCTCTTCACCTTCGTATGTGGGAGGGAACAGTTTTAAACTAAAAGAGGAGAGATTTAGATAAGATACTGGAAAGAAATTATTGGTTGTGAGAGTGGTGAGGCCCTGGCACAGGATGCCCAGTGAAGCTGTGGCTGCCCCTGGATCCCTGGAAGTGTCCAAGTGTCCAAGTCCGGGCTGGACGCGTCTTGGAGCAACCTGGGATAGTGGGAGGTGTGATGCCAATGGCAGGGGGTTAGAGTGAGATGAGTTTTGGGGTCTTTCCCAACCCAAACCATTCTGGGATTCTGTGATTTGCATGTGATCAGCAGGTGTGGCTCCAAGGTTGGCCCCATCCACTCAGAGTATCTGGGATGAGAACTGGTAACACCCAGCCCTCCATTTATCCAGCCTGGTGCAAATTACAGCCATCAGGGCTCCCCTTTCATCCCTTCTTGGTGGGCTTGGCAGCAAAAGCGCCTGCCTTTTCCAGTGGGGTTTTGAAGGCATTCATTACTTTGCAGTGTTGATGATATCTCCTGGTGCTTGGAAGGATTTTGTCATCCGAGCTGTGCTGCACAAGGATCCTGTGTTGGCCTGATGTGCAGGGAAGGCCGAGGCCCAGCCCGTTTCCATGAGCTTCGAAGAGCCACACAAGAGCCAAAAGTGTCTAAAGAGTTATCTGCTTTTTGGGGGGAAATATTTTGCCTTTGGATGACTGGCTCGTTGTTCATGTGGAGCAATGATTTTTTATTCAGTAATGTCCACATATCCCACTGCTCTCCCTCCAAGAAAAACACAGCGAGCTGTGTCACCAGTTCCAGCAGGCTGGTGTGACGGAGCGGAGCTGGCTGGTGGCTCCACGCAGGGGGTGTTATTGCATGTGAGAAGGTGAGTCACCAGCGGGGCTTTGGGCATTTTCTCTGCCTGCTTTGAGACAGTTTAACAGAGACATGTCAACTCTGCCCCATTTTTCTGATGGGAAAATAGGTGGGAAACCCATAGTTGATCGAATTAAAGAAAATTCCTCCATTCCAAGTAATTTGAAGAATGTTAGTGGCCACGCTTGTGAGCTCTACCATCAGCTCTTTATTTTGGTGGTACTGGGAAAGGTGGAATTTGGTCACAGTTGGGGAAAACCTGCAGAAGAGAGCAGTGATGGGAGAGCACCTGGGGATGGCTTCAGGAGAGGCAAAGCAAAAAGCAGCCCCCAGGTGTGCAAACATCATGGAAGGGTGCAAAGAGCCAAGTATCCCAGTCACTTCCCATCCCGTGCCAATGGGAATCACCTTGGATGGGGCTTGGAGCAGCGTGGTCTGTGGAAGGTGTCCCTGTCCACTGCAGAGGTTTGGAATGGGATGAGTTTTAAGGACCTTTTCAGTCCAAACCAGTTTGGGGTTCTGTGATTTTTGGCTCTGCCCTTTACTCTGAGGGTGAGGGAGATGCTGAGCTGCACCAAGGCAGAACAGCCTGTCCCTGTGGTGAGACAGCTCAGGCCTTTGTCTTCCTCCACAGAGGATGAATCCCTGGAGAGAGAGCCTGGCCTGTCAGAGCTCTGAGCTGGGCTCTGTGCATCATCACTGGCATGGGCTGTGGGAGAAGAGCAGCCTCTGGATCTCATCTTGCAGTCCTGCATGGCTGCTGTGAATGGTCCAACCCAAGCACTGGGAGCTGTGCAGGGATCTTCAGTGCCCTGTGTTCAGCTGGGTGAGCAGGATGTGTTTGACTGGCTCTGGATGGCCCCACTGCTGCTGGGGGGCTGCCTGCCATGGCTGAGCACTGTGACACTGATTTTTCAGTGGCTGCAAAGGGTCCCTGATCCTGCACTGACTGCATTTGTTAAAATGAACTAATCTAATTCAGGGTGCAGAATTCCTGACAAACTGCTTTTCAATATTCACCTGCAGTGTGTGATAAGGTGGTGATCTGCACACCTTAGCAGGTTTCTTTATTACAGATGAATTAATTTGACTCACAATCCAGCTTTCAGTATACACCTCAGTCTAAACCCTCCACACTTCCCCGTGCAGCATTGGGTGACCTGGTGCAGACGTCAGTGCTGACCCAGCTGTTGGGTGGGTGGTCCCACGTGATCCTGGTGGTGGCTTGTGTTGTCCCCAAGCCACACCAGGGGCTTTGCTGGTGGCAGCAGGAGCTGCTGTGCTTTTCCTTCTACTTTTAGGATTTCTAGTTCAGGAATATTAAGGAGCAGAATTTGTGGTTATTTTTTTCCTGTCTGTGGAGTGGCCATGCCAAAGTGTTTTGAGTGGAAGTGGGAGGAGAAATGGAGACTGGGATACTTCCCTGAGTTAATGCAGATGGAGAGCAGAGCCCAGGGATGGAGGATGTGCATTGCCTTCCTCTGGAAGTGGAGCAGAGGAGCTTTGTAATGGTGGGACTGGGGAAGGAGAATAAGAGCAAAGGGCAGTGGGGCTCAGTGGGGTCCCCAGCAGGGGCTGTGGGTGTTGGGGCTCATGACTAATGGTAAGATAAAGCAACAGGTCTTATAGGATTCATCTTTCCTAGTGTAGGCTGTGGAAGAGACCAGTATCAAGCCCAGTCATTTTGAATGACAGAATGATGATGAACTGATAACTTTTCATGCAGCTGTTTTCAGTCTTTCACATTTGAGAGTGTTCTCTTGGTAACACTGCAAACAGCAACTGTGCAATGTCCTACCCATGGTTCTGCAATAGCCAAAGGCCTGCAGCCCTGTCACTGAGGAAGAGCTAGGAGAATTAACTTAGGAGCAGAATTTTATAATGGAAAAAAAATAGATCTCTCTTTTTCTGCTAGAGTTTCTACTTGAAACCTGCCTCTGTCCAACATTGCTAACCTGTGAAGCCTCAGCTCTGAGGCCAGCATTGGTGGGGGAGGATTTCTGACTGACTTGTGCTGCAGAGGGGGAAGAGGTTCTGGAAGCCCCAGCTGGCTGGTGGAAGCCTTGCCTTGGCTTTGGAGCCTGTTTCTTCCCTTGCTGTCTTCACTCCACTCGTGCTGAGACCAACCTTCTCCATGCTGGCAGAGCCTCCTGATCATGTTCCCAATGTCCAGCTTTCCTGTGGCCTCTTACCTTTTCCTGCACTGCTAGAAAGGGAAGGGTTTAACCCCTAAGCCAATCTGTGCAACAGGTGGTCCTTCTTTCTTCTTGTTCTCTCTTTGCACATCCTTCAGACCTCCAATGAGCACCTCCCCTCTGCCAGCCCCTTTTGGAGTGCTGGGCTGGTCCCTGTGCTGGGAGGAAGATGCCTGTATTGGGGGCACAATCCCAGGATGATTTGGGTTGGAAGGGACCTTCAAGCCCATCCTATTCCATGCCCTGCCGTGGGCAGGGGCACCTCCCACTAGACCAGATTGCTCCAAAGCCCTACACTGATAAGGCTTCCCCGGTGGTGGAAGAACATCACTGCAAAGGGTTGGGCTTGTTGAGGACAAAAGATCCCGCCCTGCCCTGTGTGACCCAGAGGGCTCAGCAGCACAGCTGTGGGGCTGGTGTGCCCCTGGGCTCATGGGCTGACATCCTGCCCCGGGCCGTGTAAGCGGGTCAGGGACTTGGAAGTGATTTTTGGAAGCTGGATTCTCCTTTGAGGACAATACAGCAGCAGAGATCTTGATGGCTTCAGTACATGTTTCTTGGAGAAGCACATAGGCTGCTGCCCCACCAAATTTTAGCTTTTTTGTCTAAGAAACAAAGTGCCCCACACTAGAGCCTTCCCAAATCTCCTGTTGGGATCAGGAGCCTGTGTCTCCTCTTATAAAAGCAGAAGGGATGTAATTTTTCATGGGTGCAACCACAAAATCTGTCCCTGCACAAAGTGGTGTCTGAGAAATTTCCTCCTGGGTCTCTTCCCAGTGCTGCTGCTTTTCATGTTTTAACCTGGCTGCATCTCCTGCCATCACCTGCTCCTCCCTGCTCTGTGTGGAGAAAGTGGGGCCTGCAGGTGCGACCACAACAAGGAAAGGTAGAGGTGCTGTGGTCTGACCTGGTTTTTGGGGTTTTCCCAAAGCAAGTAATCCTGCATGGTGGGTAGTGGGTGCCCTGTTACAGTTGCACAAGCTGGGGCAGGATAAAAAAGGGATTTCTTCAGGGTTTTTTTCCAAGGGATAGCTGTGGCAAAGACCAGCCTGGAGGCTCTGTCCCCACTCTGAGCTGCCCAGATGTTGTCATTCCTTGTGGGAGAACATGAGCTCAGTATCTCACCCGAGACCACATGCACAGAGAGTCCAGACTCAAAGTCTCCAGGTGCTCAAGATCCAAGTTTACTCAGCAGCCTGTGCTGCCTGGGGGTGGCTCCCTGTGTGCTCAGAGTTGGTTTAGTTAAACATCCTCCTGCAGGAGCTGTGTATGTGGCTGCTCCTGTGAGCCAGGAGTGTCTGAGCAGGGTGGCTGTGTCTCCAGGGGTGTGTTACCATGCAGAAATAGTTTCCTATAAATAAACAAACACAGAAAGGGGTTGCTGCTGTGGGATGTCCCTGCACACAGGCTCTGGTGTGTCTGCAAACTCTCGTGTGTAAATAACCTCCCTGACAAGAGCAGGGCAAAGTGGCCCGTGTGGGGAGGGGTCTTTGGAGGGAGGCTGGAATGGTGGAGCAGGTGGATTCCTCCAGAGCCCACAGCAGCTGCTGAGCCTCTCTCCTCTCCCTGGGGTGGATGGAGGGTTCATCCGTGCTGGGGATGGCCTCCAGTGCTGGCCCTGCCTCTGGACACACCATGGCTCAGACAGAGCCAAAAAGGGAGAAAAGGGACTTCTGGTGTCCAGCTTTGCTGGTAGGAGCTGGTTTGTTGGGAGCTGCTCCTGCTCCCACTGCCCCTCACAGGGATGTGGCCGTGACTCAGAGCAGGGTCAGGGCTGGGAGGAGCCCAGGGCCAGGTCTGCCAGGGGCCAGGGGCAGCTCTGCCCCAGCTGTGGCCATGGCTGTTGGATCAGGAGAGACACAGCTCACAGTGCCCAAAAGGAAACCTGCTTTGGCTTTGGCAAACACAGCTGGACTTGAGGAGAATCACAGAATCACAGAATCTCTAGGGTGGAAGAGACCTTCAAGATCATCGAGTCCAACCTATGCTCTAACACCTCAACTAGACCATGGCACTTGAGGAGAATCACTGGATGGTTTGGTTTGGAAAGGACCTTAAAGACCATCTTGTTTCCCCCTCCGATGGTCAGGGACACCTTCCACTGTCCCAGGCTGCTCCAAGCCCCAATGTCCAACCTGGCCTTGGACACTGCCAGTGATCCAGGGGCAGTCACAGCTTCTCTGGGCACCCTGTGCCAGGGCCTCCCCCCCCTCCCAGAGAACAATTCCTGCCCAATCTCCCACCCAGCCCTGCCCTCTGGCAGTGGAAGCCATTCCCTGTGTCCTGTCCCTCCATCCCTTGTCCCCAGTCCCTCTCCAGCTCTCCTGGAGCCCCTTTAGGCCCTGGCAGGGGCTCTGAGCTCTCCCTGGAGCCTTCTCCTCTCCAGGTGAGCACCCCCAGCTCTCCCAGCCTGGCTCCAGAGCAGAGGGGCTGCAGGCCTTGGAGGATCTCTATGGCCTCCTCTGGCCTCTCTCCAGCAGCTCCACATCCCTTCAGTGCTGGGATCCCAGAGCTGGAGGCAGCTCTGCAGCCAGGGTCCTTCCAGATGGAGCAGAGGGACAGAATCCCCATTTGGGCCTGCTGCCCACAGTGGGGTGATGCAGTGTGGGGCTGCTTAAGGAGGTGAAATGCAGATTCCTGGATCTGGAGCCAGTCTGCTCCTGTGCTTCCCCTGCCCCGTGCAGGTGTTTGTGCCACTGCCAGATGGAAATGGTGGCTTTGCCTGGGACCTGAGGGCAGTGCCTGGGCACTGGTGCAGGAGAGCTCTTTCCCAGCCTGGAGCCCAGAGATCTGGGATGTCCTGGTGGTTCCTCCCAAAAGGGACTGAAATCGCTCTCCCTCCCAACCTTGCTGAGTGAAGCCAAGGACCTGTTTGGCTAAAGCAAGCTGCAAGAGCAGGGCCTGCTGTGGATGGCTCTGGGCTCTGCTGGGAGAGTTGGAGAGAGGTTTGGAGGAGGAAAGGTGGGAAGAGAACAGGGAAAGGAGAAAGGTGGCTGAGACTGCAGGAGCCCCTGGGGCAGGAGGAGGACAGGGGCAGAGGGGCTCGAGATGAGTAGGAGGAGCACCTCACATTAGGAACCCCCATGGAGGGGCTCCCATCACTTCTCTAGTGCCACTTGTCACTGCATCTTTCTGAACCTTAAGAGGGCTCATAGAAATGAGGGAAAGGAACTTCTTGTATGGGCAGATAGCAACAGGACAAGGGAGAAAGGTTTTAAAACTGCCAGAGGGCAGGGATAGATCCAGGGATAGATAGAAGAAATACTTCCCTGTGAAGGTGGTCAGGCCCTGGCACAGGGTGCCCAGAGCAGCTGTGGCTGTCCCTGGATCCCTGGCAGTGCCCAAGGCCAGGTTGGATGGGGCTTGGAGCAACCTGGGATAGTGAAAGGTGTCTCTGCCCATGGCAGGGGGTGGAATGAGATGAGGATTTAAGATTTTTTCCAAACCAAGCCATCCCATGATTCTATCTCAGGTGTTGGGAGCTGGCAACTTGAAAATGCCCCTTCCCCTCCCTGTGAGTGGGGCTGTCACAGCAGCCCAGCCCCTCTGCTGCCACAGGGACACAGCTGGGCCCTCTCTCAGCTCCAAGCTCTCTGCACAGTCCTTTATTCCCCTTTGCCACTTGTGTGTCTGTACACTGGGGAGCACTCTTGCCTCTCCCTGCCCGTCCCACACAGAGCGTGTGCAGCTCACTCTGGAGGCACAGGGACACTTTCCCATCAGTGGTGCTGCTTTTCTCCTGCCCTTCACCAACTTGGTTAGAAGCAATTTTGTGGACAAGCCACAAGTTCAGTTTGTAATTTGTTTGTCAGTGGCTCCGTGGGCTGGAATTCCTACATTAAATGCTTTTCCCTGGCTAACTGTGTGTGTTTCAGGGCAGAGGGAAGAGCTGATGCTCAGGTGTGCTGGGAGCTGTGGACCTGTGTGCCCACAGGGGTGTTGAAGATCCCTTACCCAGAGCAGCTGCTTGACTTCAAGGCTCCATGTGCTCAGTGTGAACAAGTGAAGAGGCACTTTGATTGTCCTGCTCTTTCCTTCTCCTTTTTCAGGAGAGATTGGAAGGAAGAGAGGGTTAGATGACACCAAGTGTGCTCAAGTGGTTGTGGAGCAAAAGCCCCCCTGTGGAAGAGCTGACACAGATTCATTTTCTTTGCTGGAGCTGCAGAGCCTGGCAGTGCTCAGGTGCCTTGACACAGCAAAGCTCTCCCTGGTTTCACACTGCCCCCTCCTGAGCTGTTCCAGGACGCTGTTTCAGAGGTGACCATCTTCATCCCACAACAAGTGTGGATATGAGCTGGATTCTGGCTGGCAATGTCCCCCCTGGCAAAGGGTGGGTGCTGGGCTGTGTTCCCCAGGCTGCTCCCAGCCCAGAGGATGCTCCAGGCTGGTTTTCCTTTCATGGCTCTACTTTTCTGCCACAGTGAAGGGAGAAATGCTAAGTTACAGCTCTCCATGGTTGTGCTGATGGATTTGGCTCAGCAGAGGAGTGTTTCTCGAGCTGGGCATTGCTTTGGCCCAGGGGACAGTGACCTGTCCTCCTCTGTGCCTGCATGGGTGTGTGGCAGCTGCTTGACCCTGCTCCAGATAAAGGCTCTGACAGTGAGCTGGGATGAGAGCAGCAGCTGCAGCCTGGTGTGCCAGAGCTGCCATCTGAGGCTGTGGGTATCTGCCACCAAAAATGTTTCCTTGGAGCACCAAGAGTGGGGCAGGTTGCTCGTTCAGATGTGTTCNTGTGGGTATCTGCCACCAAAAATGAGTGGGGCAGGTTGCTCTTTCAGATGTGTTTCTTCTAAGCACATGCCAGGGTTGTGGACTTGCAGAGTCCTGGACAGAGGGGAGAAGGGGGTGGGATGTTTTTCCCTTTGGCAGTGCCATTGGTGGCAGAAGGGCCATGTCCTGTGCCCAGCTGCTGGTGCCAGCAGTGTGTGGAGGAGCCATGTGGTTTATGCTGCCCTGAGTGGGATACAGGAGATGTGCTGCTGTCTGTTCCTGGAGTTTTCCAAATAACATTCAGCTTTCTGGACTGTTCTGGGAGAGGAGAAACTTCCCCAGTACCAGCAGAGTCGGCTTGGGTGCTTGCAGAGGGGGCACAGAGGGGGATCTCCTTGGGAGAGGTGTCCTTGGCAAGGCTTTGGCTCTCCTGTGCTCCCAAGGTCCCACAGCCCTTTCTCTTCCCATCTCATTCACTGATTGCTGCATTTGAATCTCCCTGTTATTCAACCCCTCCTTTTTGGGGAACACCCAGTGACAGGGGTCCTTGACAGGGGCTGGGGGCAGAGGGATTCCGTGGGGCTCAGAGAAAGCTGAGTGTGGATGTGTGGGACACAAAACACGCTGCAAGCCCCGAGAGCTCCAGCTGCGATGTTCAGAGCTGTCATAAGCTGATCAAAACCAGATTATCTGCATCCATCGGAGATCTTAAAGGATCCTTCTCACTTCTTGGGACTTTGTTGTGAGGCCATGACTGCCATATCCTTGTCTGGTCCAGGAGGAGGAAACTCTGAGCTGAGGGGAGCAAGGGGTGGGAATGAGAGCCGTGGGGAAAAGCGCTGGTGGTCCCGCTCCGAGGTGTTCCCGGCAGCCCAGGGGAGCAGCGTGGTGTTAAATGTCATTTTAATGGGGACAGCAGCCCCCTAAATGCAGCAAAATGCAACACGAGATGAATCAAAGCTGTGTTAATGGTGGAAAATGTCCATGGCTTTTAAAAATGAATATTGCTGCAGGACTCGGGCTGTGTGTCACAGGACACCCAGAGAGGTTGGCCCTTGGCTTGGCCCTACAAAATGGGAGAAAAGCTCCTGGCTTCTGGAATGTCTCTGCTGAACTTAGGGTGTTGGGACAGAGGAGGGAGGGAGAGAAACAATCACACAGGATAGGATTTGCTTAAAGGATGCTCTACCCTTGGATCAGCAAGGATGGAGAAAAGGGAGCAGGGAGAGGGGAGGGAGAATCTTTCTGTCACCATAGTTGTGGGGGGTAAAGGGAAAGCCAGACCTTCCTCCTCTTTTAGAGTACCCCATCCCGAGGGTTTAAACTCTGGCTTTAAAAGGAGAATAAAAAATAATGAGGACATGGATAGATGGTTTCTTTTTATCTCTACAACTGAAGAGATAAATGTGACATTAATTATGTGACACAGCTTTGAAAATCATTATGTATCTCTGGTTTTTTTTAAAAGGGAGTTTCAGATTTCTGTCTGGGACTAATAAAGAAGGACAATTTGAAAGAAAACCCCCCAACTTTAAAGATGATCTGTAGGGAGAGTTGATTGTCTTAATTTTCCCTTCTGTAGATGAAGCTTGTTCAGCTCTCCCGTCTCTTGCATGGAAGGAGCGCGGGTGTGCAGGAGCTGCTGAGGGAGCAGGAGGGAGGCCTGGCAAATTTCATAGGACAGAATGTGCTTTGGGCTGGGTGGGGGTGAGATGGGACCATGGGAGGGGGAAGCACTGAGCTCTGCACCGCTCTGCCCTCACGAGAGAGGAAATGACAGCACTGAGTCAGCAGTTTGTGATGTTCCCTCCAGGTCTGCAGGCAGCTGCCTCCTGAGCTGGCCCGGGATAGGGCAGGGAGACCATCAGGGGGATGAGCTTTCTGCTGGCATTTGGAGTTGTGCTTGTAGGATCCTACAATCATTTTGGTTGGAAAAGCCCTTTAAGATCAAGTCTAGCTATAAACACAGGACTCCAAGGCCACCACTAAACCGTGTCCCCAAGTGCCACCTTGTCATAGAATCACCACAGAATCCAGGGATGGTTTGTGTTGGAAGGGACCTTAAAGCTCATCTCACTCCACCCCCTGCCATGGGCAGAGACACCTTCCACCATCCCAGGTTGCTCCAGCCTGGCCTTGGGCACTGCCAGGGATCCAGGGGCAGCCACAGCTTCTCTGGGCACCCTGTGCCAGGGCCTCCCCACCCTCCCAGGGAACAATTCCTTCCCAATCTCCCATCCAGCCCTGCCCTCTGGCAGTGGGAAGCCATTCCCTGTGTCCTGTCCCTCCATCCCTTGTCCCCAGTCCCTCTCCAGCTCTCCTGGAGCCCCTTTAGGCCCTGGCAGGGGCTCTGAAGTCTCTCTGGAGCCTTCTCCTCTCCAGGTGAGCACCCCCAGCTGTCCCAGCCTGGCTCCAGAGCAGAGGGGCTCCAGCCCTTGGGGCATCTCTGTGGCCTCCCCAGGACTCACTTTCCTGTGCTGGGAGCCCAGGGCTGGAGGCAGCTCTGCAGGTGGGGTCTCACCTGGCCAGGGCAGAATCCCCCTCCCCTGCTGTGGGATCAGGCCAGCACAGAGGGGTTTCTGGGTGCATGGCTGGGGCATGGCCAGTTTCTGATCCATCAGCACCCCAAGTCCTCCAGCTCAGGGCTTCTCTTGATCCATTTTCTGCCCTGTTCTTATGCTTGGGATTGCCATGGGCACTGGATCTGTACAGTGCCAGGCATTCAGGCTGCAGGGATCAGCACATTTCATGAGCTGGAGCTCAGGAGCTGTGACCTGTGTGTCTGCAGGGCTCGAGCTTGCACAGCATGATGCTGCCTAAAAACCAGACTACCCCATGGTTTACCAAAACTTCCTTGAGGTTGAGCTTGGATCCCACTGTATCCTGCTCCACACCTGAAGCAGTCTGTACAGGGGGAATTGCTGTTTCAGAGGGCAGAGCTTCCCAGAGTGTGGTCCTGGCCTAGTATCTTGTCAGTGCTGTTTTGGTGAGGAACCTGCTGCCCTGTGCTCCCTCTATGGGGCCAGGGGAACTGTGGGGCAGTGCAGGTTCTGCTCCACTGCTGGGGGATGTGGGAGCTCTGAGTCTTCTGCCCAGGCTCCACCCAGGCTCCCCTGGCCCTGCACCAGTGCTCACCAGTGCAGCCAGTGCAGCCCTCAGCTTGGCATGAGCTCTGCTGTGAGCCTGTGCTGGTGGGATCCTCCTGTCCCCTTTCTCAATCTCTCTATGGATGGGCATTTCTGTTGGGCAAACGTTTGCAAACAGAAATGTTGGGTGAAGAGCAGAGAAGGCTCTTGGGTCGCTGCTGGCCATCAAAGCCCACCCCAGTGGCAAAGGCTCACTGCACTTTGCAGTCACCATCAGTCACGTGCAGGGTGAGGGGACACAGACAGGACAGTGTCATGGTCACTGCATGGAAAGGCAGCAGGGAAACACCCTTGGGAAAAACAGGGAGGCTCCTTCTGGTGTCAGTGCCCTCCCTCCAGCACCAAATAAATTCTGGAAACATGTGCCAGAGAAATGCACCCCTGAGTTTGGGTGGTTTGAGTGTCTAGAGTCCATGGTGGCTTTGGGATTTTTATATTCATCTGCATGCTGCGTGATGGAAGGCTAATAACTCCTGGATGGGAGCTCTCAAGGGAATTCCATCTTGCTGCCAGAGGTGGGCTCCAGGGAAAACCAGGCAGCTCAGACACCTTCTCCAGGGGGAGCTTTTCTCCTGCCTTACACATGGTGTCCGGGAGTCTGGTGCAGCCGAGCCTGTTCCACCTTGGCATCTTCCCAAGGCAGGATCGTGCCATGCTCTTCCTCCTTGTCCACCCTGATGGATGGTGGCTGGGCCGCTGCAGGACCTGCAGGATTATGTCACCCTCTGCGGTGGCTCCCGCTGTGTGGTGGCTGTGGTGGCCCCGCTAATATTTGCTTTATGACACATCTCTGATAGTGCTCGGTGTGTGCTCAGCCGGGCCCTCGAGCTCAGCAGCGCCGGCGGGACGTCAGACCAACAATAACAAAAATAAATCACTCCACACTTTCCATCGGGTGTGTATTTAGTGGTTACTGTGCACGAGCCCCCAGGAGACCCCGATGTGTTTATTGGGGCCAGCGCTGCCCGTGCCAGTGCTGCCCCCACGCTGGTGCTGCTGCAGCCCCCAGGCTCGGTCACTGCAGAGCCCGGCTCGCCCCTCCTGGTGCCTGGCAGCATCTCCCTAAATCCTGGAGCTGCCGTGCCCTCGCCCCGCGTGGGCTTGAACTTTCCTTGGAACACAGGGAATGAGCAGAGCCCACCCAGAAGGTTTGGATGAGGGAAAGGGGAGAGGCCCAGGGATGCCCCCTGTGTGGTGCTCCCCCTCCAAGCTCCAACACTGGCTCTCATTTACGCTCAGGAGTGATGTCCCTTCTCTCGCACTGCCTCCTCAGCCTCCTCCCAGGTGGAATTTTAAACACTCCAACCTCAGCGACCACCTTTCAGCTCCAAAGTTTTCTGAAGAAACAGAAGTGTGTGAGCTGTGGAGTCGTTCTCCCTGCTGCCCTTCCCTGCACACGCTGTCTCCAGCCTGTGCTCCATGGCAGCTCGTGGCAGTACCTGCTGCTCAGCTGAAAAACCTCAGCCCTGGCAGTGTCCTTGTCACTGGGCCAGCTGCCCGTGCCACAGGGACAGGTTCCTATCTCCTCCTGAAGGATTCTCTCTGGAACAGAGAAGGTAGGCAGGTGCTGTGGAAATGGACAAGGGAAGAGAAACCTTCACTCCTCTTACACTCACCTGAGCAGAATTCCTGTTCCCTGTGTGCCAACCTGGCAGTTTTTTAAAGGATCTGGTGGTATATTTTTTTCTCCAGTAGAACTGGGCATGGTAGGAGATGATAGAACCCCCTTGAAATGCAGAAACCTCTGTGCCCTAAGTCTTCCATTGCTTTGGGATACATGGATGGGGAAGTCTGGGAGAAGAGGTGAGACATGGCCATCTCTGTGGGCAGCACCTCCATTGAGAAAGGCTCTGGCCTTTCCTAGGGGAGAGCTTGTCTGTGGTAGTGCTTGGGCTGCAGGGATTGAACTTCTCCAAATGGTGACAGAGGTTTCTCTATTGTGAAGGTCTGGTGTGTTTTTTCTCCCAGTAGGATACAGACAAAATTGTTCTTTAGTTTCTCTCTCATGTATGGGACGAGTCCCAGTGCTCACACCAATTCCCTGCCCTATTTCTTCTTGGCTGAAGCCCTTATTGCCAGCTTATGGCACATCCAATACCCAATTGTTTGGCTCATGGTGTCAAGTCAAGTAATGGGTTTCTGATGAAGTAATCTCCAGGTGGCAGTGTCCTGGCACACCTGGCTGTGATCCNAAAAACCTTTAAATCACTACGAGATACCTTTATTCAGACAGTTGTGAGGCAAAATGAGGGATCTGCAGTCCGTCCACTACACCATGGCACATGTGGGGCTGTGATCCCCATGGCACATGTGGGGCTGTGATCCCCATGGCAGACCTGGCTGTGGCACACCTGGCTGTGATCCCCATGGCACAGCTGGCTGTGGCACACCTGGCAGTGATCTCCAGGCACACCACACCAACACACCACCTCACTTGTCCTTCCTGCCCAGAGACTGGAGTGTTACTCTGGGCTTGAGCTCTGCTGCTCCCATTCCTCTGAGCTGCTGGGATCCTGGAGGAAGCTGCAAAGGCCTTTTTGCTCTCCTGTTTTCCTCACTGGGGCTGAGGAAGGGGCAGTCCCAGCCCTGCCAATGCTCTCAAGCTGTTGTTGGTACCTGTGCTCATGCCCAGTGCTGTCTAAAGACAGTCTCTTTGTGGTTTACCTGGGTATGGAGGAACCCCTGTGTATCCAGAGGAAATTCCCACCAGCTCCCAGCTGGGCAGCTGCAACAGAGGGTGGGCAAAACAAACCAGTGCCTTGGGTTCTGGGCTCTGGCTCCTTTCTGCATACTGCTCCCCAGGTGGGCACTGGTGGAGCTGGGCACAGGCACATCCCTGGTGCTTGCAGGGCAGGCCAGGGCTCACTCAGGCTCTGCTTCACCCCACCATGGCCCCCAAACATCACAGGACTGCCCACCCAAGCCTGGGAGAGCACTGAGGGTTGAGAACAGCCTGGGAGGGAACAGCCCTGGGATGTGGGGAGGTTGGAGCCCACAGCCCCGGGGTGTGCAGGGAGGAGGCAGCAGGGTGATGCCTGCAGGAGACATGGCCAGCTCAGGCTGGCTCTGCTGGTGGCCCTGGGCAGCCTCTTGGCTGCTGAGGGCTGCAGAGCTGTCTCCACACTCCCACACCGAGCCCGTGGCAGCTGCCTGCCTGTCCTCATGTCCAGCCTCAAGCTGCTGCACACTTTGCTGGGGTGGGGCAATGCTGGGTGTGAGTAATCATCCAAACCAAACCAGGACCTGGCTCTTCTGCCTGCAGGGAGTCTCTGGACTGATCTTGCTCTGCCCTCTGCAAAGTCTTTTTCCCACTAGGACACCCCTCAGGACATAATGCAGGAGTGCTTTGCAGCATTTTAAGCTCAGTACAATGTTAAGACCAGGCTTAATGCAAAACTTCTGAGGATGTTTTACCCACCATGCCACCAGCTGCTCTTCTGAGTCAAAATCTTTGTCCCACTGCTGAACCTTCTTCACAGTGGAGATTGTCACCTGCCTTCCTTGACCCCCAATGGGACCTTGCTGTAAGACCTTGCTTTAAGGTACTCTGGCAAGACAAAGGGGAATGGCTTTAGGCTGAAGCAGGAGCGATTTAGACCCGATGTTAGGAGTAAATTCTTCCCTGTGAGGGTGGGAGGCCCTGGCACAGGGTGCCCAGAGAAGCTGTGGCTGCCCCTGGATCCCTGGCAATGCCCAAGGCCAGGTTGGAGGGGGCTTGGAGCACCCTGGGACAGTGGAAGGGGTCTCTGCCCATGGCAGGGGGGGGGATGGGATGAGCTTTAAGGTCCCTTCCCCCCCAAACCATCCCAGGATTCTGTGATCTCCTGAGGGTCCCTCAGAGCAGAGGGTGGCAGTGGACAGGGCCAGCTCCCCTGGGCAGTGCAGGGCCATCATTTGCTCGTGGGCAGCTGCCAGACACGGCCACCCCCCCTGGGGGGGATCATCACCCTGAGGGGCCAGCTCAAGGACAGCAAACACACCCTGAGGAAGATTTGCTGGTGGGAACATCTTGCTCTGAGGTCAAAGCAGAGGTTGTCTCAGGCACCCAGTGGATGAGGAGGTGGCCATGGCCTCCAAAGCCCCCAAGAGCCCCATGGGGTCATCCTTGAAAGTGGCTGTTCTTTGGTTCCCTTGGGGCTGCTGTGCACACAGAACAATGATTGTTCTCAAGCATCTCCTGGTCTAGGCAGCTCAGCCTGGATCATGCCATGGGCTGCCTTACCCTGCTGCTTACATGGATCATCCATCTTTGCTCCAAGGCCTTGGCAGGGTGGGCAGAGGCTTTTCCCCAGTAGCCTGTGCAAGCCAATGTCAAGGTTTCTCTTGGCATCAGCGCATTTCAGAAAAGCACTGTAATTGCTGCTCAGCACTGTAAACCTCATCTCTCTGCTCCCAAACCTGAGCCTGCCTGCCTTGGACTGGGAATGCCATGGAGCAGAACATCTGCATGTGCTGCTTGCTGCAGGGCTGCTCCTGAGCACTGCAGCCAGATATCATTCAATCAGCACAGTCCCAGCCTGCCAGCAGCAAGGCTGCTTGGCTTTGGGAGCAGTCTGTGCCCTGGGATCTGGCAGTGCAGCTGCTTAGAGCCACTGAATGCTGCCCTGAGTGGGTCCTTCACTGCCAGAGCAGGCAGAGCTAATGCCATGGGCTGAGGGGCTGGGCAGCCCCAGCCACGGAGGATTGGTGTGCTGGAGAAATGTGGTTGTGCACAAGAGGCAGCATTAGGCAAAGGATCTCCATGTGGTAGGAAAGCAGCCCCTGCCGTGGCAGAGAGCATTATCCCAAGATCCAGCAGTCTCTGAGGTGTCCCAGGAGCCAACCCACACAGTCTGCTTGGCTGGGGGCAGAGATGCTGCAGGATCTGCGTGGGTTGTGCTGAATGGGTCCTGCCATCGTAGGAGATCTGGCCTGCAGCTGTGCCTCGCCCAGCTCTGGAGCCTCTGGCTCCATCCCCAAACCATGGGCTGATTCCCAGAGTGGCTCTGCCCTCATCTCTGTGGACCTGTGCAGTAGCTCCAGGCCTGATCCTGCCCCTGACCGTGGCTTAGTGTCCCAGCATGACCTCAGAGATGCCCCATCCCACCAACTCACTCCTCCAGACTCCTGTTTGAACTTGGCCATGGCCTGCAAGTCTTCCCTGCCTCCCACAGGGGAGTGACAGTCCTGCCCTGGCATCCCCCCAGTTCTGGCCCTTGCTGCACCCCAGCACTTCCCACTGCAGCCTGCCAGCAAGCTGGGAGAGCTGCCTGGGGCTGGCAGCAGCCTCGTCAGCATCTGCTTCAGCAGAAAGCTGTGAAACCACAGGGGTCACCTTCCAAACACTTCCAGAATCCCCAGTGTCGTGGGAGAGAAGGTTCTGGTGCTGGGCTGTCGCAAGGTCTGCCACCTGGAAAAGGTGTCCCAGGTTTGCTGTGGTGTCATCCCTGCCCACAGCTGTGCTGGACACTGAGGATGAACACAACTGAGCAGTGCTGAGGGGCAGCTGGAGCAGGGAGTTCTCCCCATCAGACATGGTCCCACCTCCTCGAGGTGCAGAGAGAGCCAGGCCAGCAATGGAAAGGAGCACCTAAACGAGCATGGAACTACATGGATACCATGATACCTGCTGCCTACTGCATCCTGCTGGCCTCCTCAGACAGGACCTGCTCTTGCCTCTCGCCTTAGATGGGAGCAGGAATGCTGCTGGAGAGGCATGCACTGATCCTGCTGGAGCAGATCTGGAGTATTCTGGCTGCTCAAGGCTTTGCAGGTGACAGAACATCCCAGGGAGCACAGCCAATGGACAGGAGTTGGGGATCCCACCTGAGCTCTCAGGGCCGCTCCCCTTGGGCCAGGAGCTTGGGAGCATGAAGCAAAGAGCTGAGGGTCCAAAGGAAAGCAAACACTGCCAAACTCACAGTGACTTTGTGGGAAGGAGCCTGTCCTTGTTGGGGAGCACAGGGACAGGCAGGGGCCCAGGGTCCCACAGTGTCACCCTGCAGAAGGTGCTGCTCTTGCACCACAGAGCTCTCTCCTGGGGGTCTGGGGAGGAAGATCCTGTTCCCCACTGTGATGAAGGACCAGACCACCCCACTGCCTTCCCACCTGTCTGGGGTGGAGGGACTGCTCCCTCCATGGCCACTCCAGCGCTCTTGGAGCAGCAGTCCTGAGTGTGCACACCCAGGGCAGGCTGCTATCTGCTCTGCTTTAAAAATAACCCGTGTGCAGCTCTCTTCCCACAGTCTCCATGGGAGAGGAATTTGTCACCAATGTGCCTGTGAAATGAGCTGAATGGTGTTTTTACTCCCCATCATTTATATGATTGTGGCAGTGACAAGCAGGAAGGTTTGGTTCCCTCAGGAGCAGATCTTCCCCATCTTCCCCAAGTCAATGAATTTGTGCCCCTGACAGACCACTGAACCCCCAAAGCTCCAGAGACACCCTTGTGCTCTGCCACACACACTGTGGGAGGGGCTGCACTTGCACATGTGTCCAGGTCAATAATCTGGCCAGAAAGTGTAATTTACCTGTGTATTGGTTCATGTGTGTGTGCACACACTTGCTTTTACACTAGAAACATGCCTCTTTTTTTTCCTTTCTGCCTCTTTTTTTTCCCTCTTCAATAACTGAGAAAGACCCTGAAGATGGGGTGGGGGTTTTTTGTTTTGTTTCTAGCTTTAATGAATGAAAAGTCATAATTGTTAAAAGTCTCTTTATTCCTGAAATTAGGTTCTTTATGTCTTTAAGAAAGATCCAAAGGGTCAGGTTTTCCCTCTTATTCAGTGTCTCATTCCAGCTGGAATGTTGCATCTGTTAGTTCTTAGGAGTGTCTGTGGTTTTTAAGTGCTCCCTTGCCCAAGATTAAGCCAGGAGTGAAGACAGAGTGGTTAAAAGACATCTCACCTGTGGGAGAGTTCAGCAGCTGGGCTGTCCTTCAGCCAGGCAGGGTCTCTCACACTCCTGTCTGTTTCCTGGTCCAGGATTTTCACCAAAGACCTGGAAAGTGGTGGGTTCTGGTTTCCAAAGGCACAGGAGAAAGGTTTCTCCCTTCAGCTGCTCTGCTGCTGCAGGACACAGCAACCCTGTGGTCCCAGCAATGCTGGTGTGCTCCAGCCTGGCGTGGGGCTGGACCCTTGGGGCCTCTGCTGTCCTCAGCCAGCTGAGCAAGGTGTGCACTGCTTTGTTGGGTGTTCTCAGGACCAGGAAGCTTTACCTGAGGAGAGGTGGGGCTTCAGGCCACCTATGCTCATCTAAAGATTTCTTGGAGCAGCAGGTGGAGGTATCCCCCCTTGGTCAGAGCAGGAGAGATGTGTTTCACCTGGCTGTTGGGCCGACTGCCAGAATCCACCTGAGGGCTTCTTTGTTCCTCCTGGGCTGTGCTCTCTGGGTGTCTCCTGCTGCTCCTTGTCTGTGATGGATGTGGAGCCACTGGCTGGCACAGCCCACGCCTCCAAGCTGTGCTCTGTCCAGTCCTGACTGCAGGGGTTCACTTCTGGATTTATGGGCTTTTCTGGCATTTTCATGCTGGTTTTCATGGCCTTTGGCTGCTGTGTTGGAGGAGGCTCCTGTGAGTTCTTCTCAACACAGCCCAAGCACTTTCTGCCTCCTTCCCCCAGCCAAGAGCTGGGCATTACCAGACACCTTCAGCCAGCAGGAAATGGCTCCCTCTCAACCCCTCTCAAAAGGGGCTTTTCAGGCCCTTATTCCTTTCTCAGGTGCCTGTCTCTGCAAACAGGCTCTGCTTCACCCAGCTGGCTCACCTGTGGGACAAGCAGGGAGCAGTTTTTTGGGAATGCCAGCATGAGCCGCGGGCTCTGTGCTTGAGTCACCGCTTTTGTGGTGGGCTACAAGGTCTGCTCTGGATGCAGCTGTTTCATAACATCCTTTCTGCATCCCTGGGTTGGTTTTGGATTTGTCAAGGCCCTTGGGGCACCCTGGCTGTTTACCATTATCTGCATTTGGGCAGGAGTGGTCTGTGGGCAGGAATGAGTGGCCACCCTGAAGATGCCGTGGCTCCCATGGCTGAGATACAGCAGCTCAGGCAAGCTGGGATTGTCAGTTCCTACATTTCTTTAGCACTCGGCCCAGTGAGAACAAGATTTTAATTTAGGCACATCACCTGGCCACCCTAAACCTGCTGAACCCTGCAGGACTGTCACCTCACCCCTCCCTGCATGTGCTGATGACTCTACCTGGGCCCTCATTTCTCATGCAGAAGATTTGCTCTGCAATTTGTTTTGTTGCAGTAGCTCTTGCTCTTAATTACAGGGAACCTGCAATCAAAGTGAAAGTGTCACAAGCCTTGTTGCTGTTCTTGCCTGTGGCAAGCAATGGCAGCAGGGCAGCTTCTGTGTCCCATCCCTGGAAGTGTTCAAGGCTAGGCTGGATGGAGTTTGGGGCAATATGGAAGGTGTCCATGCTCCTGCTGTGGTAGGGGGTAGAATGGGATGAACTTTAAGGTTCCTTCCAACCCAAACCCCTCTTTGATTCTGTGATTCTGTTTCCACTTTCCTTTGCTGGTCAATGAAAAGTGCAGGAAGATCCCTTGTCCTCCAGGCTCTCCTGGATCTGGGTCGTTGGGACCAGCTGGAAACCAGGCACACACCTTTCCCAGGGTGTTCCCACCTATTGCCTTCACAGGGGCCTTCACAACAGCTGGGTGAGAAGAAAATCCCATTTCCCCATTAAAAGGAGATGTCTGAGTGCAGGTGCTGCACGTCCTGCTGCCGTGTCTGCAGCTTCCCAAGATTTGGGGTTAGAGTAATTGATGAGTTTAGTTCAGCCTGGAGTTCCCACCCAAATCTCAGCTGCTGGATTGCCCAGTGCTAACCACAATGTGTGGGGATACCCAAAAACATCTTGCTGTGAAGGTGGAGAACCAAATTTATCCAGACAACCCAAGTGTGGGGTGTGAAAGCAGTGTGTGCTCAGCTGTGCTCTGCTTGCTGCCCCTGGGTACCAGCCTGCCTTGCCTTCCTCTGATGATGCCTCTCAGAGAGGGGGAAATGGGAATGGAAATAATGGCTCGTTACAGTTCTGCACAAACAAAACTGGACTGCTGGGTAGCTGCAAGATAATGACCAGAATTTGGTGGTGGTATCATGTGGAAGCATCTTGCTGTCATAGATAAGGATCCATGACAGCACCTCCCTGCCTCTGGTGCTGGGATCTCTTCAGCATAGCCTGTGAGCTACAAGGCTTATCTCAATATTAAAACTGATAATGATGAGTGTTTTTAAATCCACCTTCAAACACACCCATGGTTTGGAGTTCTGTAGTGCCTTTCAGCTGAGCCAACTCCAAGCTGGCAGCAAGGGGAGAGGCAGAGAGCCCTTGTGCTCCTTGGGAGAGGAGGCAGCTCTGCAGCAGGGTTGGGATGTACTCAGAAAACCCATACAGGTCTGGGGATGGGATCCCTCTCCTCTTGCCATGTATGGCTCAAGTATTCCCCACTTGTAACACAGCAGGAGTGAAGTCATTGGATAGAGCAGATGAAACAATTCCAGATTGAAATAGAAATTACGAGTGCAGCCCTCAGGTACCTAGAGAGGCTCCAAGAGAGCTGCAGAAGGACTTTGGACAAGAGCCTGGAGTCACAGGACAAGGGGGAATGAGTTCCCAAAGCCAAGGGCAGGGTTAGATGGGATATTGGGAAGGAATTGTTCCCTGGGAGGGTGGGCAGGCCCTGGCACAGGGTGCCCAGAGAAGCTGTGGCTGCCCCTGGATCCCTGGCAGTGTCCAAGGCCATGAACAACCTGGTCTAGTGTGAGGTGTCCCTGCAATGGGATTGGAACCAGATGATCTTGAAAGTCCCTTTCCATTCACTCCATTCTATGATAGATGTTATACTCTGGGTGTAGGTTTGTCCTTATTTCCCAGAGGTGAAGCTGGAAAAGGCTCCTGAGGATGCTCTGCTCTGTCCCCAGTGACAGGGCTGAGGCTCAGGGGCTGTCACTGCCCAGGGTGGGTCTGCAGGCACTCCTTTGTCCCTCTTTACACAGGCTGCCTCCCTGCTGGGGCTGCTGTGTGGGGCTAATGAGGTGGAGGTGGATTTAATCAGAGTTAAGCCCTGCCTGGCCTCCCTGTTGCAGGCAAATGGATTTTCAGCTCCAAAAGTATGTCATGACTGCTGGGACACCCCCATACTTTTCTCCTGCTCTGTGGGTGCCAGAAAAAGCTTTGTGTAAAACAGCTTCCCATCAGGGAAGGATGGGATTCGGCATGGCCTCAAGCACCAGTCTGCAGCAGGACTGAGTTTTGCATTTATTTTTCATCTTCACTGAGCATCTGCTCAGATTCTTCTCTGAGGTTGTCAGACAGTAACTGCTACCTTCTCCAAAATGAGATCACATCCCCGCCTTGAATGTCATGGAATTCAGGTTCCAGCCTGTTCCACGCCAAACTGCAGCTGCTGGGAGTCCCAAAATGAAGGGGGACAGGATGACAGAGGGCTGATTATGGAGGGGAACTCTCCTGTAAATAAGTGTTTTGAAACCCATGCTGGATACCAGGAAATCCCTCACCTCCCTCAGTCTGGGTCTTTATGAAAGCAGGTGATGGTTTTGCCCCACAGGGAGCACCTGCAGCCAGCAGGGTCGGGGTTGTCCCTGCAGCAGCCATGACTCCTGGGTGGCTGGAATGTCCCCACAGCCCTGGGACTGGAGCTGTGCAGTGTTTTCTCTGTGTGGAGGGTTTCCCTGTGCTGTGCTGCAAGAGGCTGGCCAGGAGCAGGGCCTGGGGCCAGTGAGGTGGCATCGGGTTGCCCAGGAATGGGACAGAGCCAGACAGCTGCTTTGGAAGTAAAGGCAGGGAAATGTGCTGCTGCCTGCTGGACACCCACCTCTCCTGCCCCAAATACCCCCGAAAATGAGCTGGTCCTCAGTGCTCAAGGTGGGGGTGGAGCAGTGCTGCAGCACCCAGCCAGGAGCCTGGATAATTTCAGGGTCATTTTGTGTTTCCCAAATACTTTTCAGCAGAGGTTCCCCAAACACATTTCAAATAATAGGCAAGTTTTCTTTTTACTGCCCCTTTCAGGCTACTAAATGCTATTTTCCTTTTCCACAGAAGCAATTTTGGGCACACGGAAGCTGCTTGGCCTCTGCAGACACACAGTGCAGCTGAGGCTGGGAGAGTCATTTAAGAGTCCCAGGCTTGAGTTCTCCTTTTTATGCTGTTTCTGCCAGATTTGGGTCTACGATTCCCCACAAAAGGTAGCCAAGACAAAATAAATGTGGAATTAGATAGTACATGGAAGCAGACTGGGTGATGGGTCCCAGCCAAGCTCCAAATCTGCTCCTGATGCCAGGGTTTATGGATTGCTGTTAATCTGAGAGGTAGCATTGTACACTTAATAGATGTGTGACTGATGCTGGTGCCAGGAGATTGGCCGTTCTCATCAGGTCATTCTTTATTTATAACCTAAAGCAGCTGGAAGTTTCCTCCTGGAGGGAGCAGAGGTCCCGGAGCCACACTGGCAGGGACGTGGCAGGGTCGGTCCTTCTGTTGTCACCAGCCTGCTGTGAGTTGGCCTCAGGGCGAGTCCTGGAGCCGTGGTGGCTGGAGCTGGGATCGCCCTCCCTTTAGCTGGGGAAGGAGCAGAGAAGCAGCTCTGGAGAAGGACCTGCAGCTCCTCTCAACCCACGGCCTCTCTTGCAGGGAGAGGCTGTGCTGAGAGAGACAGTGCTCAGGACGGACAGGGACTCCCCTCCCTCTCTCACCCAACCCTTTCCCACCCATCCATCCGGTTAAAAGCCTGGCGGGGGTCTCCTTAATGCCAGAAGCCTCCGGCTGGTGGTGAGCCTGGCTGGGAAGGGGAGGGAGCGATGTGCCTGAGCGTGCACTCACTTCAATTAACCAGCACCGTGTCAAACACCACTAAGCTTCCCGTCCCCCTGCCCGGGCTCAATTAGCTCTCCCCTTAATGAGACCCTGCCTCTTGCCTCACTCAGCTAATTAAAGAGCCCATGCCAGTAAGCCGTGGCACCAGGTTGAC
The DNA here is from genome assembly GCA_013400435.1 of Pycnonotus jocosus. Classification (NCBI taxonomy): domain Eukaryota; kingdom Metazoa; phylum Chordata; class Aves; order Passeriformes; family Pycnonotidae; genus Pycnonotus; species Pycnonotus jocosus. The sequence continues at coordinate 153,452 of VWYP01033066.1, read as the reverse complement.
GGTGGAGAGCTTTTCTGAGCAGGATGTGAAGGGAAGAGGGATCACGCTGGCAGCAGCTGCTTGGCTGGGGGCCCTGTGGATTCAGCTCACCCCCACCGAGCTACTGGAAATGGAATATCAGGTTTTAAACCCTGGTTATAAATACCAGTGCGGGAGCTGATGCAACCCTGGCAGAAAGTGAGGTGTTTGGAAACAGGAGAGTGCTGGCAGGGCAGGCAGAGCTGCCCCACTCCCCCACTCCGGCTGGGAAAGTGCTGAGGGGGTCCCTGCCCCCCCCTCCCACCACCCCCACTGACCTGGGGCTTCACTGAGGGAATTAGCCGGGGTAATTTGTGGCTTCTACTGGCTCCTGGGTCTCTTGCCCCTTCTAATAAGTTATTCAGCCTGGAGAAATCTCTGGTGTGACCTTAGAGCCTCTTCCAGTTCCTAAAGGGGCTACAAGAGAGCTGGTGAGGAGCTTTGGACAAGGAAAAGGTACTGGGAGTGACAAGATACATTTCTGAAGCACTTGGGACATCTTTGTTCCCCCCTCCAAGGGCAGATCTGTGCCAAACTGGGTCAGAGAGGGACTGGATAGGACTGAAGCCGAGACAGGGTGTTCACAGAATCCAGAATGGTTTGGATTGAATGGGACCTTCAGGACCATCTCATGCCACCCCCCTGCCATGGCTGCTTCAAGCCCCATCAGCCTTTCCCCGCAGGAGAAGTGTTCCATCCCTCAGGTGTTTCAGGACATGCTGAGCCCTGGCAGCACCCATGGGTGTTTTCTGGCTGAGGTCTGGTGTCAGAACTCTGTCTGCAGTCGACTCATCACTGTGGGGATGTGGGAGTGGAAGTACCAATCCAAATTGACCTGTGCTCCCTGCATCTGTGGCTGCTCCAAAAATCCTGTTCCCATTAACAGAAGAAATATTCTGCTCTGAGTGGGGCAATGGGGGTCCCTGTGGCTTAGCTGGAGTGAGACCCCTGCACTGCAATCTCTCAGCTGCTTCACAGCAATGACTGTAATTTGTTAGGAATAGACCTTTGTTTGGAATTCAGGAATGTTTTTTGCACCTGCTGAGTAGTACTTGGGGCTGGTATAGGAGACGAACAGCAAAGACTCTCGAGAATAATAAACTGTAGGTTTCAAAGGAATGTCTTGAGCAGCCTGATGGTTTGATACCTGTGAAGTTCCTTGCAGGACTTTGCCACCAGAGAGTGATGGGAAGCAGGGGAAGGCAGGGCAGGCAGAACCTGAAGTTTTGGGTGTGGGGGCTGCTCTTGGCTCTGTGCCCACACCTGCTGTGTTCTGCACCTTTCCACCTTGCCTACTTTCCTTTTCAGTAGTGGGTTTGTTCCTTGCCTGAACTGAGAGTGTGGCATCAGCCCACGGCTCTGTAGAGGATAAAAGCAGCCCCCGCTCTGCTCCTGCAGCCTGAGCCCTGCTCCTCACCTTCCAAAGCATCCCGCGCCTCCATCCCTAAGCTCTGGGATGCTTTGGCCAGGTTTGGATGTGTCTGCAAGAGGCAGAGCTGCTGTTTCTGCATCCCCTGGGGAGGGCAAAGAGCTGATAAGGAGATGTTGGCTCATCCCTGCAGCCCCCGCACCCTCGTCCCCTGTGGGGCTGAGAATCCGTGCTGTTCTCGGCGCATTCTGTGCAGTCACTGCGGGGTTTTAGTGCCAGCACCGTCTCTGCTGCTCCAGCCGCCCGCGCGTGTCCAGCCGCGGTGCCTACGGCCGGAGGGATGCGGTGGGAGCGGGGATGCAGCCGGGCAATCCTTGCCGTGCACCCGCCTGCGGAGCCCTTTAGATGTCGCGCTGGAGCAGCGAGTCCCCCGTGAGCCCTCGGCCTCCTCCTCCTCCCGGTGCTCCTGGCCGCGGCAGGCTCCGGTAACTCTGTCTGCTGGCGCCTGGCTCCGGACGAGTCACGCGGAGCCCGACTACCACATCGCCTGGCACGCACGGACAGGGCTGGCACGGCTCTGGGCTGTGGCTTGGAAATAGCTTGGAGATCTGTTGGGATCTTTGGGAGCTCCTGGGGTCTCCCGGGGCGCTGCCCGGTGCCGCTTCCCCCACCCATGGGGGGCTCCCGCTGCGCCCCGCTCTCCCGGGGAAGGAATAAATCACGGTCCCTGCGGGAGCCGCCGGGTGTCCGGTTACCGCGGGCTCCGCGGCATCCTCCTCGCAGGGCCGGGGCTGTCTCACATGCCGAAGCATTGCTCAGGGCTCTTGGCCGGCTTTGGGGAAAATCTCATTTCGCTGGCGGTGACACGGTGTGGGCAACGTCTTGGGGAACGCTGAGAACTCCTGGGACACTCATCTGTTGCTCCGTGTCCCGTGCACTGGTGATCGAGCAGAAATCCAGCTCTGGGATGAGATGCAGGATTGGAAGGGGTCAAAATGAGGAGCTACCCCCACTGTGCATCTGCTCCTACCCCTCTCCCCCGGGGCAGGCTGGTTGTGACCTCTGCCACGTCTCTGTCTCCCTGGGATTTCCCCCCACTGTTGTGTTACCTCTCAGCTATCCATTTTCTTGGCCTATTTTTTCATTTTCTTGTTCCTTTTGCAGTGTGAGCCTTGGTCCCTTGTCCTCCCACTGCTAGCTCTCTGCTCACCCCTGGGTCCTGAGCCTGCTCCTGGGTGATGCTGCCCCATGGAAGGGGAGAGCCCTGCCTGGAGGAGAAGATGGAAGCTCCAGGGGAATATGAGAGGGAGGATTGTCCCCAAGAGACCCACAGGCCAGTGTGGCACCTCTTTGAACAGAGCTGTCCAGGTGTAAAGTATCCTTCTGCTGGCACAATAAATTGCATTTCCAGTCCTCCAACCAGAGGAGGACAGGTTATGGACCCAAACTCTTGTGCCCTGCCTGCATTTTGTCTTGGTTGAGCCGTTTTTGGGCTGATTCATTTTGTTCCTGCCCTGCCATTTCCAGGGTGAGTGACATCAGAGGCTCCAGAGCTGAGCCACTGGAGAGGGAGGGATTTGGCTGTGGAAAGATTGGATCATTCAGTTCAAAGGTAGAAGATCCTGCTTCTCTGGAGGTAGTTCAAAAAAGCCTGGAACTGCTTCCAAAACTCCAATTACCTGACCTTGGGCATAAATGCTGTGCTCCCTGCAAGGCACCCCTGCCAGGCTGTGGAAGGGATCTCGTCCCAGCAGGATGCAGCCCAGCCCTCAGGACATGCTGAGGTGCTGTTTGAGGAGCTCAGTCTGGTCACCCTAACCCGATGGCCCTTGGAACTCCCTGGTTCACAGCAGTCCCTGTGCCAGGTGCAATGCAGCTTGAATTCCTGCCGTGAAGGTCTGAGCTCTTCCTCCACCTGTGGTGGCTTTGTCTCTCCTTGGTTCCCACCAGGAGATAGGGAAGCTGCTTTCTGGAGGAGACACCTTGAGGTGTGGAAGGGGCAGGCATTTGATTTTCACTTGTAGGTGGTCCCCAGAAAAGCCACCATGGGCAGGAGGTGTCAGTGCCTGAGCAATGACGAACGTGTCCTCTGAGCCAGTCTGGCTTCCCGCAGCAGCTGGATGTCTCCCTGTGGAGCATGGCTAATCCTCCATCAAAGGTCAAGTCCTGCTCCGTGGGGCTTCTACCATCCCTTTCAGCAGACAGCAAGGTCTGGGCTGATGCATTTGGGAGATGGAGGAACAGAATAAGTAATTATTATTTATGGGTCTTCTGTGGGTTATTTGCTGCTTGTGAGAAGGAAGCTGTGTTGGGTTGCTGGATGGTTCCCAGGGAGAGGGGGCCTCCATGGTTTCCAGCTTCTTTCCACAAGGCTGACTATGGTGAGAGGGAAAGGCAGAGAGGCAAGGAGAGGAGTTGCATGGACGCAGTGCTGTGAGGAATGGTACAACACCTAATGGTGACCAGCATGCTTCCAGGGCTGGAGCACAATCCCTCCCAGCGCTGCTGGGCCCTGCTTGGGTGCATGAAGCACCACCAGCAGCCAGATGTGGATGAAACAGGGAAGACATTCTCATTCCCTTTCCCAGCAGGCTGGAGGAACAGAAGGAAGCAGGTTCAGTGCTAGGAATGTGGGAGCACAGATGCCTCTCCCCTCCTTTTCTTTCCCCCTGACTTTACAGTACTCTGTGGGGTTTCTCCCGAGCCCCTCTGCAGCCCTGCACAGGGAGGCTGCAGCACCAGGCACAGCTTTGGGACCCGTGCACTCCCAGGGTGCAGCGCGTGATCCGTGGGAAATGTGGGATGGCGGCAGCAGGGAGAGGGAAAGGAGCAGGAGCAGGGTGTCCCCCTGAGTCCCCCTGTAGCACTGAGCGTGCGGTGAATTCCTGCTGGCTGGGCTCATGTGAGAGCATTATCCCCAGGATGAGCTCATGCGCGAAGCGCGCGGGTTATCCGTGTGATTCCGGGTGCTGGGGCACCGCTGGCGGATTCCCTGGAGTTATGTGCAGTTGCCATTTCCACGCATTCCTGGGTTAACAGCCGATCAGGTTTCGCTGTTCACATCCCCATTGAGTGCTCAGGGCTGTGGCTCCGACGCTGGTGATGGAGCGAAATCCCTTGGCTGTCTGGCTTTTCCTTTCCCAAACCTGGCCTTCCCCGTTCCTCTTCCTTGATCTACTCCAGGCCCTCCCTCCTCTCTCCCATGGCATTGACCACATTGCAGGTTCTCCATCCCCTCCCTCATTTTAAGTTGAGCTTTAGTTTGTGATGCTGCTAGACCTTGGCTGGGGCCATTGCTGTGTGGGATTCTTGGAGAGCTCCTATCCCCTCACTGGTGTGTGGATCAGGCTGGCGATGAGCCACCACATCCATCAGAACCCTTGCTCTGCTCCAGTGGGGTGTCCTGGCAGAAAACCAGAGTCTGGAGCAGGGTAATTCCCCCCTGTCCCTTTGTCTCTGTTTCCTCACTCATGGGAGGACCTCAGGGAAGGTGGGCAGCTGAGGAAGGAAACCTGGCTGTGTTCAACCAAGAGACTTGACTTTCTGTTCATCATTCAGTCTCCTGTGGGTCAGTCATGGGACCAGCCCTGGAAGAGTGTTTGTGACTATAGTGGAGTCAGGTCATCTCAACCACTCCAGGCCATGAGAGGGTCTGCCAGACTCTGGGGTGTCTGCACGTGGCTGATGGGTACCTGTGGCAAAGGACACTCTTGGATTTGCTCAGCTCTTGGCTCTTTCCCTGCTGAGGAAGGAGTGGAGGAGCCAGGATGGCCATAAGTTGCAGAAAGTTAGGTCTTCTAGATTTGGTGGGTGTCCATGTGCAGTAAGGGGCTCAGGGCTGAGACCAGGCTGGGCTGTGTCCCAGCCCACAGCTCACTGTGACAGTCAGGGTTGTGGCCCCTCAGCTACACCATCCAAGGGAGAGTCCTGGGGGAGCCTGGGTGTGTCTCCAAAGGGTGGAGCCAATGCCTGTAGATCAATGTCCATCCCATTAGCATCATCACAGAAGTGGCTGGAGCCTGTTCCTCTGCTTCCCAAGGTCATCCCAGTTTTGAGAGAGAACATCTGCATGGAAGCTCATGGCTATGCTGGCATCTGCCTGTAACTTCAGGGTGTGAATTTGCTGCCAGTCCATAGCACAGATGACTCTGCAAGCCTTGGAGTGACCTTCAAAGCCAGGGCCAGGCAGGGAGACCATGGAGGTGATGATGGGGAGATAGCACTGCTTAGATTTCCCTGGTTCCAAGTCAGGGAGTGAGGTGGGAAAGAGCCTGATCACCCAAAATGGGTTTCCATGATGAATCCAGGGGCCCACAATACCAGGGTGGAATGAGCTCATCCCTTGGGACTTTGCAGGGGAGTGCTTGGAAAGAGAACTGTGGGAGGGCTGGACCAGCTGGAGACCAGGTGAATTTTCTGCTCTGCCGAAAGTTGAAGGTGTTGGCTGAGTGTCAGGGGTCAGGCAGGTGCTCTGCAAGTGTAAGTGTTGGTGCTGGCTCTCGCAGTCCCCAGCCCATCCCCTCTCTCCTACTCACCCGTGCAAGGGTGGGAACTGTATCCCACTACAGCAGGGAAGAGCTGCTCTGGATGCTCGAGGAAGTAGCCTTTAAAAAGAAAAATAATGCATGAATCGCCCTTTTCTGGAGAGTTCTGTGCTGCCAGTTTGTTAGGACGTGAGCAAGAGGCATTTATGACAGCAGCTTCAAATAAATTGCTGAAACTGTCTGTGCAAATGGGGGAGAGGACTAAACTCGGAGATTGATTTTATTGTTTTTCCGTCTTCTGTGCCTTAAAAAGCAAAAGATGGAGTGACGTGAATAGATATAAAACACGGTAATGGCCAAATTTGGAAAAATCTTAGAAAAAACTGGAAGGACACAGCTGTGATCATGGCAAATGTGTGTGCTGCCTTCTCCTGTGCTGATCCTGCCCTGTGTGGATACAGGCACCGGTGTGGTCCTGCCCTTCTGGGGAGGGGCTGGTTTGACATGCTATTTTAAAATATATTTTATATACATCCTAGCTGTGCATTGAAGCTCTGTTACTCTTGTTACAAGAACCTTTTTCATTTCCTGCCCTTTTTTTTTTTTTTTTTTTTTGTGAAATAATAGGAG
>VWYP01033066.1:119574-146787 GCA_013400435.1 Pycnonotus jocosus | reverse complement strand
AACCTTTTTCCTTTCCCTCCCTTTTTTTTTTTTCCCTGTGCAAATATAGGATGCTGTAAGTGAAGTTCCCTTTGTTGGTGTGTGGAGAAAGAGGGAGGGCTGAACATGAATGATTGGAAAGGAGGTGCTCCCTTCCTTGGGAAGGGGACTCGGGGAGATGGGGGCACACTGGGCTCCCACCCTGGAGCAATGGAGGGAAGTGAGATGGAGAGAAAACACAGCCAAGGATCAAACACATGAGTGTGCACTGAGCTGTGCTGGTTCAAACCTTCTTCTTGTTCAGCAGCAGTGAGGTGAAGGGTGTTGACATATTAAGTGGTGGCAATTAGGCCGGGAGTTAACACCTTATTAAGCGAGACTGGGGGCAGTTGGCACCTCCAAGCCTCTGTGTCTGGAGGCTCGGCAGGGACACAGCATGGAGAGACTCGTTCCCGACCACTGGGGCTGTGCCAGTCGTTTCTGAGATCCATCAAACTCTTTTGGCTTATGGATGAGGCAGCAAACCCTCGGCAAACCCAAGGGCAAAATGGAAGTCTTTGGGCTTGCTGTGGGGCTGGCAGCCTGGAGGAAGGGCTCATTCCTCAGTGACTGTAAGAGGGAGAGGAGACACCAGTCCATGAAATGCAATAAATCCTGTCATGTTGCACTTTTTATCGTGATTACTGGGATGCATATCCATAAGGGCCATTCATGAGACCCAGGCCCTATTTGCCAATTGGCATTTACTGGCCTTGTCTGTCCTCCTCCTGATTCAGCCCATCTGAGAAATTCCAGGGATGCTGGGCTTTCTTGGGTTGTTGCCCCATTTGGAGGGTGAAACCCCAGCCAGTCTCAGGGGTGGCAATGGGGATGCCCTTGGAGCCTGGTGTGGAACAGGACATGGCCCATGAGCCTGAGGATGTTTTGGAGTTGGCATCTCTTCCACCTGGGCACGGTGCAGGAGGGGTTGTGCCTGCTAGGACATCCCAGGACATGGCAAGGGGAGCTGATTTCCCTACACTGGTGTTGGCTGGCGTTCCCAGATGCAGCTTCCGAGATTGCTTCCAACCCCTTTCCTTGCAGGTTCCTTCAGTGGGATGACTGCATGGCCTGGGGATGGGGTGAGGTTAGTTCCTGCTTGGACAACCCAGGTGCTGCTCTGCACCAGCCTCTGCTGACATCACTGGTGCAGTCAGCATCCCTGGAAGTGTTTGGAAAACGTGGATATGGCATTTGGGAACAAACTTCAGTGGGGCACCTGGCAGTCCTTGGTTAGTGGTAGGGCTCGATGAAGGCTTTTTCCAGCCATAACGATTCCATGGTTCTGTGATGTCCACACCATCCTCTACCCTTTTCCCCTGCTTTCTCCCCTTCTTCCCGTGCTTGGGAAGGGGTTAGATTTGCCGGCCTCTGTGCGCTGTGATGTCACTGCTGTCACCGTGGCACGGAGGGTGATGTCACAGCAGCGTGATCCCAGGGAGGAGGAGGAGGAGGAGGAGGAGGCTCCCGGCAGGCGCGAACATGCGGGAGGGGGTGCGGGGGAACCATTGAATGAACCGGGATGGAGCAACGTCAAACTGAGCAGGCATCAGAGCTCCTCCACTGTCAGAGCCATGGCTTTCAGTGTTTGCTTTTATGTGACAGCTGCTTCCAAAGGCTGGCGGCTCTCCAGGAGCCCGGGCGGGGTGAGTGGTGTGGCCGGTCCTCCGGCAGCGTGCCCTGCCCTTCAGAGAGACGGGCTCCGTGCTGCGGACAAGAGGCATTTTTGTGGTTCTTGTGGTTCCCTGTGTTTTTTGTGAGAAGGGAAGAGGCAACTGGAGCACAGACTCTCGGCTGGAGCGCACTCTGGGTCAGGCAAGCAGCCCTGGGGGGTTTGCAGTGCCTGGCCTGGCACAGTGCCCTCAGCCCAGGGTGCTGCTGTGGGTCCCCAGGGCCGGCAGCCACGTCCCCAGCGCTGCTGGAAAGGGAGGTGTGCGCTCCCCAGTGCCATGGCCCTGGGCTCCCGTGCTCACTGTGCCCACCCTGTGAGCAATGGCATGGGGTAAGAGCCCCTGCCTTGCCTGCCGGGCCAGGGGAAGAGCCCAGGGTAGCCCAGGACACCGAGGCTTTGCTGTGGCCTGGGGTTTCCAAGTCTGCTGCTTTGGCACGGGGCTGTGTGAAGGCATCTTTTACCCTGACAGCAAACCCATGGTGACAGCTACCGCGAGGGGTGAGATTAAAACCAGATGCACTCCTCTCTCTCAAACGCTGGTGAAGCCAGAAACAGCCCTCTGGGGACGGATAGTCTGGGAAGGGCTTGGCTGTGCTGCTTTGCCCCTGCTCGGCCCTGGAGCCCAGAGGCACCGCTCAGCCCCGGGCCAGGGAGTGCCCAGCCGGTGCTGCCGGGCAGGAGTGGGCACCGTGGGGCCCTGGCCCAAGAGGCAGCGTGGCCTGGAGCACGTGCGGCCGTGGCTAATGAGAAAAGACATCGTTAATTAGAACAAGGCAGCGCGTCGTATGTGTGGCGCCGGCTTTGAAAGGGCTTTGCGTGTTGTCTTCGTTAGGGGTGTGAGAATGCAGCTCATTCGCTTTTTCTTTCTGAACAAATTAAGGACACATTTCACCCATCAGGAGATGAAATAAAATATGAGCAGGGAGGGAGCATGCCTGGCGAGCTCCCTGTGCCCATCCAGCCTCCTGTGCCCCATTCGTGGCTGCCCTCATGGTTTGCAGGTGCTGCTGGACCCTGCCTGCCCTGGCAGCAGCATCTGCTGGCCCCTACTGCCATCACATGTGGCCTTGTGACCTTCCCAGCTCACCTGGGGTGGGCAGGGGGACACGGTGCAGTTTGGGGTTCCCATAGGCTTGGCAGGGTAAAGATGCCCATGGTTGGAGCAGCTGGTGGAACCTGAAGCCCTCAGGATGCCCTGGCCTCGTGGCAGACCGGGGTCTCTACCACAGTGGGATTCCTCTCCTCAGTACTGGCCCTACTGCTGACACTCCTTAAATTATTTTAAAATTTTCTTTTCCTGCTGCTGGACTTGACCTCCCCAGAGAAGCACCATCACCATCATGGGGTCTGGAGTGGAGGATGAGGTGTAGGCTGGAGGAAGAGACAGGGAATAAGATACAGCTGTTCCTGTGAACCATCATGATGTTAGTGTTCTGCAATTAATGGTTCCAAGGGTCACAAAGATGCTCCGAGAGCTGGAGCCCCTCTCCGCTGGAGCCAGTCTGGGAGATCTGAGAGTGTTCACCTGGAGAAGGCTCTGGGGACACCTCAGAGCCCCTTCCAGGGCCTAAAGAGGCTCCAGGAGAACTGGAGAGGGACTGGGGACAAGGGATGGAGGGACAGGACACAGGGAATGGCTTCCCACTGCCAGAGGGCAAGGATGGATGAGATACTGGGAAGGAATTGTTCCCTGGGAGGGTGGGGAGGCCCTGGCACAGGGGGCCCAGGGAAGTTTCAGGTGCCCCATCCCTGGAAGTGTTCCAGGGTGGGTTGGACAGGTCTTGGAGAAACCTGGGGTAGTGGGAGGTGTCCCTGCCTGTGGCAGGGGCTGGAATGGGATGAGCTTTAAGGTCCCTTGGAACCCCAACCATCCTGGGATTCTGTGAAATTGGCACAGACAGCTGCCCGCCCCTGAGGCTCCGTGGGAACCTCGGCACTCGGAGCCAGCAGGGATGTGCTGGGCAGAGCACGTGGGCTGTGCTGGGAGAGGCCCTGCAGGAGCACATCTGGGGAGGTGCAGCCAGTCTGGGGACACGGCCAAGCAGCCATGAAGAGACTCCAGCCCCCTGCACCACTGTCCCGCTCCTCGTTTCAAATGGAGAGCATCAGAACTGCTGGAGCCTGAGAAAAAAACCCCAGTGCAGCCATCCCTCCCCCCTCAGTAATCCATTCCCTGAGCTGGATTTAGGGATTCACTGTGGCATTAAATGCAAATAACAGACGAGTCGGTTTCGCCCCAAATGGGGGAGGAAAATGAGTCTGGGAAAGGAGTTTGTGTGCGGTAACGTAACCGTAGCTCAGAGGGGCCCACGGCCCCGCGCTCTGTGTGTCTCTGCGTGCCTCTGTTTTACCCCTAATACTCGTGGACTGCTGGCTTGTAACGTGACGACTTTTCAACGTCAATAATGTATTGAATAACACTGTCAGAAACAGGGGAAGCGTTAACTCTTACCCTAGGCTGCAGCTCACTGTGGGAGCCTCTGTAGAGGAGCTGCAGTCCCGTGGGCAGGGCTGGGGATATTCAAAGCCAGCCCTGGGGGATTTCTTGTCCCAGGATTGTTCCCTGTGCCCCAGGCATAGGGACAAGAACGATGGGAACCTGGTCCCTCCTCATCTGATGGTAGCCTGGCTGAGGGGTGTAGAGTGTGGCACATTTTACTACAGAACTTTTGAATTAGTTAGGATTTACCAATTAAGTCACATTAACTGACAAGGCATTGCTTGCTGTTAAATTTGGCACATCTGTGATTTTTTCCCTGTCCTGGTGACTGAGGAGTAGCTTTTAGCATTCCAGAGGGGCTGTTCCCCACATGGGAAGTGCCTTTGCCTCGTGGCTGTACCAGCCCAGCTGGGACCACTGCCCACCTCACACTGGTGCAGATTCCTGCCCTGTCCTTGGTGACATTTCCTGCTCACCAGGACAGCTCTCCTTTTCCCCATTCCTTGGTGAATGTAATTTTTTCCCATCACAGAGACTCCCCTGCTAAGGCCAGCAGGCTGCAGTTGCTTTGTAGGCCATTAAGCACAGAATCATAGAGTCACAGAATCAGTAAGTTCAGAAAAGACCTTTAAGATAATCAAGTCCAACCATGAACCCAGCACTGCCAAGCCGCAAGTGGCACATCCACACAGCCTTTAAATCCCTCAAGGGCTGGGGACTCCACCACTGCCCTGGGCAGCCTGTGTCAGTGCCTGACCACCCCTACTGTTGAGAAATTTTCCCTGTATCCAATCTGGACCTCTCCTGGTGTAAGTTGAGGCTGTTTCCCCTTGTCCTGTCCCTGTTTCCTGGGAGCACAGCCTGACCCCTACCTGGCTGTCCCCTCCTATCAGGGAGTTGTGCAGAGCCAGAAGGGCCCCCCTGAGCCTCCTTTTCTCCAGGCTGAGCCCCTTTCCCAGCTCCCTCAGCTGCTCCTGGTGCTCCAGACCCTTCCCAGCTCTGTTCCCTTCTCTGACCCTGCTCCAGCTCCTCAATGTTTTTCTGCTTTGAGGAGCCAGAATTGACCCCGGGGCTGGAGGTGCCTCAGCAGTGCCCAGCACAAATCACTGCCCTGGGCCTGTGGCCACACCATGGCTGATCCACGCCAGGGGCCACTGACCTTCTTGCCCACCTGGGCACACCTGGGCTCAGATTCAGCTGCTGTCCCCCCCAGGGCCTTTCCTGCTGGGCACTTTCCAGCCACCCTGCCCCAAGCCTGGAGCTGCAGGAGGTTGTGGTGACCCAAGTGCAGGACCTGGCACTGAGCCTTACTAAACCTCATACGATGGGGCTTGACCCACTGCTCCAACAGTTATAATTGTTGAATCTGTGCTCCTGTAATGCAAGCAGAGAATTTCAGCTTTAGTGTTTGCAGCAGACACCCAGGCAGGAGGATGCCCAAGCTGGCAGCCCCTCCCCTGCTCACCCTGCTCTCACCCTGCTCTCACCCTGCTCTCACCCTGCTCTCACCCCGCTCTCACCCCATTCTCACTCTGCTCACACTCAGCTGCAGAGCAGCAGTGCCAGGGTTTGCCCTGGGGTGATCAGAGTTAAATTTCACAGCTCTGCCCACTGTGTGTATGTCTGAAAAAGACCTGTTATGGCAAGGGCACTGTGCCCACACTCCTCTCCTGCTGCCCCCAGAGTCCCTTGGCACAATGGACTGATGTGCCCGCATTGCTCAGCACTTGCTCTGCGTGGGGCAGCCCAGCACTGTCCCCTTTGCCCTGTCCAGGCTGGCACCTCTGCCCCATGGACTTGTGTGCTTTGAGCTTTGCTTTACTAAACCATGCAGCTTCTCCAGTCAGCTCAGAGCTGTTTGGGGTTTGCAGCTCTGGGGCTGCTGTTGAGGAGATGGAGCAAGAGACCAGTTTGGGGGTTGTTGGTCAGCCAAAGTAAACCCCACCCATCCCTGGCAGCTGGGGGTCCTCACGGCTCTGTGCTACTTTTCCTGCTTGGGGACAGGGCTCAGCATGTCCCCCTGTCCCAGTGTTTTGGAGAGTGAGCCTGCCCTCCAGTTGCATTTCACTGTGCTCTGTGGCAGAGTGGGATGGCATGGGATGGAGGATTTGGATGCTTGGTGACAGCAGAGAAGCTGTGCCCTCCTCCTGACACCATCCCATGGCTACCAGCCCTGCTGTGGGGTGGTGTGGATAGCAGGAGCCTCTGTGAAGGTGACAGATGGGATGCCACTGGCTCATTGGAGTGGCACAAACAGGGCTCACTTCAATCCCCATGTGGGCCATTTGCTTAAGAGCTGGACTCAATAATCCCTGTGGGTCCCTTCCAACTCAGAATATTGGGTGAATCTGTGTCCACTCTGCAGCCACGCTTGCTGTGCTCACACCATGTAGGGGACAGCCTCCAGATCATTTTTCATGTTCCTTGCAAAGCCCCAGAGCTCCTGATGTGGCCGTGGGGTCACACGAACATAACTGGTGTTATCCCTGGAGCTGCACTGTTCTTCCTCTTGCTTGCTGTTCCCGGGGAAGTCTCTAAAGAGGGACACCCTGTCTCCCTGTTGATGGAACCTGGTGGTGCTTCCCCAGCTCCTCCAGGAGCAGCAGTGATTTCCACGAGCCAGGAGCAGACAGTGGCCCTGTGTGATCACTGCTTTGCTCCATGGTGTCACCCCACAGTGTCACCTCACATGCCCTGCCCGCCCAAGGGCTGCTGTGGGGACGGGGCTGCAGGAACACGGCTGGAAATAGGGCTGAGAATAGGGCTGCTTTCCAGCCAATGCAACTTTGGCTAAGTGCTGTGGGGGACCCCCTCCTCCTGTTTGGCCTCAAGGAGAAGAGGGAATTAAAAAAAAAAAAAAAAAAAGAAAAGAAAAAAAAAAGGAAAATGTTGGTTTTGTTTTGGCTGGGGAGCTGGAGCCACAAGGAATGTTGGGAAGCCACAGCTCGGGTTACCCTGCTCCAGTGCACGACATGGTGCTCTGGCAGGGCGGCACAAGGGGCTTCTCCCGCCCTGCCTCGCTAAGACAGAGCACAAAGCCCAGGGCTGGCCTGCAGGGGCTCTCTGGGAAGAGGGATCGCTGCTGGCAAGTGGCAGCATCCAGGCAGGGTGGGGGTTGCTCCAGGTGGCAAACAGGGCTCTCTGCCAGGAGAAACCAGTGCAGGTGGCACTGGGACAGCAGTGCTCTCCCCACTGTCTGATGTGATACACACCCTAAAATAGCCAGGGCTCTCTTTTGACTCCTGATTTTGAGGGGTTTGGTCATGGGTCAAGCCTCTCAAGGAAACCAGAGCTACTGGAGGAGCACTAAGGCAGGAGATGTTCTCCAGTGGATGTGTATGGGATCTGAGCCTCCCAAAGAACCACCTTGGAGTCAGTGGTTCCTGGAGTGATGGTTGTGCTTCTGGACACCCTATGCCAAGCTCCCTGACCAGAGCCAGAGCTTGTACTAATCAGGACCCTTGGGGATGGTATAGGTGAACACCAGTACCACAGGACATAGGAACCTTCACCTTTGGCTGTTGTCCCCCATGGTGCAGGGATCTTGTGCCAAGCAGGTGCTTGGCCAAGCAAAGGGCTGAGGGCACTTGGTCTGTTCAGCTGGAGGGGCACTGAGGTCAGATCTCATTAGTGGCTACAGCTTCATCCTGAGGAGCACCTTCTGTCTCTGCTCTGTGACCAGGACAGGAGCCAGGGAGCAGCTGGAGCTGTGTCAGAGGAGGTTTAGGTTGGATATCAAGAGAAAGTCCTTCCCCCAGAGGGTGCTGGCACTGCCCAGGCTCCCCAGGGAATGGGCACAGCCCTGAGGCTGCCAGAGCTCCAGGAGTGTTTGCACAGCACTACCAGGGATGCACAGGGTGGGATTGTTGGGGGGTCTGTGCAGGCACAGGGGCTGGGCTGGATGATCCTTGTAAGTCTCTTCCCACTCAGGACATTCTGTGATTCTGTGATTTTATGGAATGCTCAGAGACAGCTACAGGCAGGATCAATGAGAGCTTGTGCAGAGCCTTAGATATCCCACTGAGTCTTTTCTGTTGAAGAACCAGAATTTGGCATAGGACATAACAAGAAACCTGTTTTTCTGGAGTGTGTCTGAACACAGAGACACTGGGAAGCAGGGCAGGGGGAGCAGTAGCTGTGCCTGGTCCAGAGCCCTGCGTGTTCACCATGCAGAGCCTTGAGTTGAGGGACTGGTTCAGTGCCAGAGGTTAGAGGAGAGTTTTACACTAAATACTGTAGGTTTTTTCCATCATGATAACCTTAATCCAGTGTGGGTCACCTATGGCACGCCTCTGGGGCAGGGGATGTTTTAAGGTCACAGTAGCTGTGTGACCCAGGGCAGAAGAAGCCCTGAATTCTTGTGCTGACATGCAGGCACAGTTTGTCTCCATGCAGGTGGGCTGTGATGTGGAGAGGGACCTTGTGTTGCAGGTCTGGGCTGTGTCACACACAGTACACAGTGTGACATGTCAGGTGACAGCAGTAACCTGTGGGACAGCTCTCACTGTGCAGTGCATTGCTGGAGGGCAAGAGGAGTTTGCAGACAGGAACAGGACCTCATCTAATGCTGCCCATGATGGGTGAGCAGGAGTGGGGGTGGAGCTGGAAGCACTGGCAGGGGCCCAGGAAAGTCTCCTGAGCTGTGGGATGTGGCATCTGCTCTGGGAATGCCCAGCCTTGCCCCTTGTGCCACTGCGAGCTTTTGGAGCACGACAGGAGGGACCTGAAAGCCCCTTTTCAGGAATGGAGAAGCAAATTGTTTTATCCTTTGGTCTCCAAAACCATCCAGGTTAAGAGGAAGGAAGGAAGAGTGAGCTGAAACCAGAGCAGGAAGTTCCTGAAAGGCGAGAGCAGCCTTCATCCCGATGTGCTGAGCTCTCCTCTCCAGCGTCATCGCCTGAGCACTGAGAGGTGCTAAATCCTAACTGCAAACCCTCCTCAAGTTCACATCCTCCCTCCTGGTAATAAATCCAGCCATGGCCATTGCTCAGTTCCTCTTGTGTCTCTTCTGAGTTTACCATGTCCTCTGACCTTCATTTCTGTGGGTCTATCCTGACTCTCCACGTGTGGTCCCCACAGATCTGCTGGTGCTGTTCCTGCAGAGGAGGCTGAAGGTGCAGAGGAGGCTGAAGGTGCAGAGCAGGGTGAAAGCCCAGGAGCTGTGAGCTCCTGGGAGGAGCAGAGCACTTTGGGCCAGGTCCTGCAGGTTCTCTTGGCTCCTTAGGTGCTGTGTCTGAGCACGTCCCCACTGTGGGACAGGGGACACAGCCTCCTGCACCAGGCACGGGCTGGGAGCCAGGGAGGCAGCAGCACTCAGTGCAGGGCCCCTGTGCCCAGGGCTTGGGGGGTGCTCTGGGATGTTCCCTGTCCGGACAAAGCAATTCAGCACACGAGGTACTGGCTGGGGGGGACAGTGGTGACATTTGCAGTGCCCAGGCAGGATGAGAAGGCCTTTTGGCCATCGAGGTGTGGGTGGCAGGATGACACCGTGGGCAGTGTCCCCAGTGCCAGTGTCCCTTCCCATGGCACCGGCAGGGAGCTGGGCTCAGCTGAGCTGTGGCTCCGGGCCTGGCTGATGCCTCCCAGCGCTCCTTGCTGATTCAAGGCAGGCAGGTGTGGGGACTGGCCGGGGTGGGAAGTTTTGATAAAGATAGCCTGGTTTCCAGCCCATGGATTAGGCAGGGGCTGGATGTGCTCTGTGTAAGTGTTCCTAAGCATGTGCCTTTCCCAGTATTTCCCAAGGCCGGAGCTACTGTTGAGTGACTGTGGAATTAAAGTATCGTTTGCAGTTTCTACATTCCAGAGCAATGTCGGGTTTTGGCAGAGGGCAGGCTGCGTGTGTGCCTGTGCTTCCCTGGCCTGCAAGCCCCCAAATGTCCTGGAGGCCATGCATGTCACTTTGGTCCTTGTGAGCTCTTGCTCAGGGGAGTGTGGGAGAGCCAAAGCAGGGAGCCCAAACTCCCAGCAGCTTGGCTGCACAGCCAGTTACTTCCAGTCTAACACTTCCAAACCAAAAACTTCACCTCAGCAAGATCGATTCATTTTCCCAGGACTCTGAACCACGGGAAGATTGGAATCCAAACACACACGAAGTGCCCGTGGCTTCAGACAGCTCTCCCCAGCATCAGGAGGGGGGATGTCTCCAGAAAGGCTGCCCACAAATGTAACTGAAATCCCAGTCTAAACCCAGTTAACTCCAGCAAAAAGAAAGAAAGAAGCTGTTTCACAGCAGCCGATCCATGTGCTGCCCCTTGGGGGGGCTGGTGGGGCAGTGGGAGGGCAGTGGGGCTGTGAGAGGGCAGTGGGGCTGTGTGAGAATGCAGTGGGGCTGTGGGGATGCAGTGGGGCTGTGTGGGAATGCAGTGGGGCTGTTGGAATGCAGTGGGGCTGTGGGGATGCAGTGGGGCTGTGTGGGAATGCAGTGGGGCTGTGTGGGAGGGCAGTGGGAATGCAGCGGGAATTCAGTGGGGCAGTGGGGCAGTGTGGGTTTGGGAGCCTGTCCCCATCTGCACCCCAGGGTTAATCAAACACCATCTCGGGATTTCCGTGGTGCTGGAGCAGGATCCCGGGCAGTTTGCAGGCTGGGCTGAATTCAGCCTTGCTGGGGCTGGGCTGGGCTGGCACCCACAGGCTGCTTTGCTTCTGCCACGGGGGAAACTGAGGCACGGGAAGAGGAGGGATGGGATTTGCCTGTCCAAAGAGAAATGTGGGGGTGTCTGTGCTGGGTGTCTGGAGTGCCATGGTGGGTGGTGGAGGGCACTGGGTGCCACCCAGTGCTGTTAGCTGGTGTGGGTGGGGCTGTGAAGCAGGAGAGGAACATGTTTGGATACCCTCGTGTTGCCATGGGTGCAGAAGATGCCTCTGCTGCAGGCAGGGAAAGGAAGATGGGCCTGGTGATGTTTCCCAAGTGACATGAGAAACATCCAGCAGAAGCAGAAGTGGGGTTTGGCTCTGTGGTGAGCCCTGGGTGTGTTTGGTTGTCTGACTCCATGGAGGGCTTGGCCAGCCCCCCCCCCAGCTTTGAGCAAGGAGTGTCCTGGTTGTTATGGAAGGAAACTTGCAATGGGACCTCTGTGGAGGCTCTTAGAGCCCATCTCTGTTATCCCTTATCCCACACATCCACCATCCCCACCTGGGCCCTCCTCTGTTCAGTTCTGAAGGGTTTCCTGGAAACACTCAAACTCAACAGGATGTGGCCTGGAGCCTCAGCTGGAGGACTGGATTGGTGGAAAAGGCGCTCCTTTCCTTCTTGGGAACCCTGGGGTTGCAAGGATACAAAGAGAAAATTTGAAGCAGGCAAACCCTTGTGTTTGTGCTGGAGCAGCTCCTGACGCCTCCCTGCCCCATGGGAGTCATTTGTAGATACCAAAATGCAGTTGTAGGTTGTGAGGCTCTTGTGAAGAGTTGATCAAAAATGAGATTAACTCAATCTAAATGAGCACTGGTTTCTGTCTGAATGAGGGGAACAAGAAAAGCCCAGCCCTGTCCAGTGGAGATGGATGTGCTGGGAGCAGATGTCTTGCTCTCCTCAGCTGGATGAGGGATCCATCTCCAGAGGTTTCCTCCTCACTCTTCACATCCCCTGACTTCTCCAGAATTAGACAGGACACATCAGGTGTGGAGCTGCTCCCATGACATTGTGGGGCACTAGTCAATATTCCAGCAGTCTCTGAGGCTCATTGAAGATGGAGACATCCCTAATCATCATATCCCTCAGACAGGCACCTCTGCTATCTCCTTCATCAGCTGTGTGGCTTTGAAGCAGCCCAGATGGTATCTCCTGGGCCTGCCTGCCTGGTGCTGGGGCTCCTGCATGGGAGGGAGGTGGTGAGGGTGAGGAGGTAGTTTGTGTATTTTTATATATACAAATACAGACACAGCAGTGCTTGGGGAAGGAAATGAAATCCAGCTGAACTTTTCCTCCTGGTCCTGTAATTTGGGAGCTGATAGAGTATTTTTGATGACAAGGTTACTCCATAAGTGTCCTCTCTGTGGAGGCAGCCTCTACCTGGCCTGCAGAGCCACCTGCCCAGGTGTCCTGGTTTAGGAGACACCAGGTCTGCTCTGAACTGCTTCCCTCTGGTTGAGGTTCTTGGATCTTTGGTGCTTGGACTCTCTTGGACTTCTCTGGTGAAGAAAAAATAAAGACTTCTCCCCCAAAGAAGCTGTGGCTGCCCCTGCATCCCTGGCAGTGTCCAAGGCCAGGCTGGACAGGGCTTGGAGCACCCTGGGATAATGGAAGGTGTCCCTGCCCATGGCACTGGATGGGCTTTAAGGCCCCTTGCAAGACAAACCATGCTGGGATTCCGTGACTCCCAGAGACTCTTGTTTTTAGAAACACTGAATAGCAGTGAGGTTTTCCTCCAAAAACATCTTTTCCATGTGGATATTTAGAACCTCCCTGATGCATAACCCAGTGTCTTGTCAGACACTGGGAATGTTTCCTTATCCCTTTGGTATGTCATTCATGGCAGGATGATGATTCACTCTTGGGACACGACTTTGGGGAAGAGCTTTGGTTATCTCCAGGCCCATCCAGCAGTTCCCTTGGGATGCTCCCTCTGTGCCTCTCCCTGGAGCCCCACATGCCCAGGTCTGACCCACCAGGGTCCCTCTAAGGAAGCCCATGAGCCCACAGCCCAGGGCTGCCCTGGCTGTGCTGGTGCTGAGCACACGCTCCAGGCTCTTGACTCATTTCCCAGGACTGAAGCCCATGGCACACGGTCTAACCCCGATTTCCCCAGCTGTGAGGGGAACAACAGAAAGAAAGGACCCTCTTGGCTTCCCTCTCTTGGTATTTTTCTGAGTGTTTGTAGATATTCTTGCTGTTCCTATTCTGAAACTATTTTCTTGTGCAATCCATGTGGGTCTGTACTGCTATATTTAATACTTTGCTAGTATCAGATTTTGCTTTCAAGGTCTTTTAAAACAAAACCAATAAAAATAAATCCTCTTGCAGGAGGTCACTGAGGTGGAACGGCTTTTTCCCAAGTGCTGACATGCTTTGGACTTTTCCCTGCTCTCTCTCCAAACTTGTTCCCCCTTTGCCTAGAGGCTCTTTCTCCCCCATCAGCTGTCCCTGTGCTGGTGAAGGAAGCATGAAGTGTGTGGTGCTGTGTGTGTTCAGGGCTGCCTGTAGTGGAGGCCATGGACGACACTTGTGCAGGGCAGTGACAGAAATATCTGTCCTTAGTCTGCTGCTGCTGCTGCAGGACTTGTGCTTCCAGGGCCCTTGGTTCTGGGAGCTCACTGATCCCTTGGCATGAAAACATCTCTTTGTTTCTAACATCCAAGCTTTGGACCATTGTGGCAAACAGGTTGCCCAGAGAAGCTGTGGCTGCCCCATGCCTGGAAATGGCCTAGGTGAGGTTGGATGGGGCTTGGAGCAGCCTGGTCTATAGAAGGGGTCCTGGCCTGTGGGAGGGGGTTGGAATGGGATGAATGTTAAGGTCCTTCCAAGACAAATCATTACATGATTCTATGAAGTCTGTCTCCAGCTTCTTCCAGGCACTGTTGTTTCTGCTGGGGAAACTGGTGGGTGTGGTGGACCACTGAACTGCCCCAGCTGGCCAGCCCAAGCAGAAAGGATGGAACTGTCCCATCAGGAGTCCTCCTGCCCACTGCTCCAGAGCTTCTGCCTTGAAGCTGGGGTAGAGCAGCTCTGGCAAGGTCCTGCTGATGTCCTGGCCTGCAGGAATGCACGTGTGGTACCCAGATCTCTGGAAGGAGGATGGTGATCTTGGCTCCCTATGTGGCCATGCAAGTTGCTGGGCATTGTGCAAGTGACTGGGCTGTATTCTGAATTTTCCAAAGCTGGGTGACACAGGAACCAAGGCTTCCACTGCTCTGCTTTATTTTTATTAGCCAAACCATTTAACCAGCAGAATTGTTTGCAGAAGCAAAGCACTTTGGTCCCTGAGTCGTTGAGCTTCCGCTTTCCATCCGCTCTCAGTAGGACAGTGATCGTGTGCTAAATCCCAATTAATCATTAAGAAGATATTTGAGGTTTAACAGCTATGTTATAAGATACAGTTTTTACTGGTTTTGACCTCAGTTAAATATGTTTTTAATAGTGGATGGTATTTAATTAAACATAAAATAACAGAGGCTTATTAAATCTAGAGAGACCTTTCCTAGTGATGGATATTGAATGTTAAGTAAATATCACTTGGTCATTAGAAGCATATTCAGAGTGGTTTCACAGCTATGTAATAGGCAGGTATCTGATTACCCATCTGCCCAGGTCCAATGAATAAGCTCTTAATAATCAATTGCCACTCATTTAATAAATCATAATAACTGTCCTATTAGACCTGAATTAGATCCTTGTAAGAGCAAACACAGGAAACCTGGTGCTCACTGGGATTTTGAGCAGATTTTGTTTTATTTCAGGTTGATGGTTCATTGAGATTGGGGTGGTTGGAGATTGGATGACACTGGGCTGGATGATGGACAAGGAGGTTTCACGCTGTGTTTGTGTGGGACCTGCCCAGCACCACCACCCCTGCAGTCAGCCCAGAGTGGGTCACAGGGGGTGGAGGGGCTGGTGGCAGCACTCAGGGCTGGGACCATCCATCTGGGATCAGAGGCTCCCAGAGCTGCACTGGAGGGTTGGTGGCTGTGAGGTGGTGACGCCGTGACTCCTGGTGTGTCCCTTGGGCACTTGGTCTTTCTCTAGGGCAGGACCTTACACCAGGCTGGAAGGAAGGAGATGCAGCACTGCCACACGTTCCTGTTAACCTGCAGAACTTGCTGCCATGCAGCACCTTCAAAGCCTAGTCATTAGCTGGTGTCAGGGGAGGTTGAGACTCGTCTGGGGGTGATATGATCAGAAAGAGGCACTTAGGGCACAGTGATGTTTGTAATTCAGGGCTGTGTTTAAGGACAGACCAGCAGCTGACCCTGTTTCTCAGGCTGATTCCCATCTCTCTGCTCCATGAATCCAGGTTCCAGTCCCTTGTTTCTCCCAGTTTTTGTGTCCTGTGTATCAGCAAAGTACTTTCCAGGTTGCCAAGTGTGTGGCTTGTGGGTGGACAAGGACCCTAAGAGGACTTGAGACACTCTGTCCCAAGCTCAGGAAGCAGGTTGTTGAGTGCAGGAGGCTTTTGCTTCATTTTGAGGTGAAATATGATTTCTTTTGCAAGGCCCAGCAAGCGGTGCCTGTTCACACTGCTGTATGGCAGGAGCTGTGCTGGGGTGGCAAAAAGGGGTTGGCACACTGGGCTGGAGTGGGACTTTCTCTTTACGTGGGAGAGATGGAGAACCCTGGCAGCCTGGCAGCTAGAGGTGATCTGGAGAGTTTGAGAAGGGTGGTTGTCACTTGCTTTGAGGCAGTACTTTCTCCAGGAGTTACTGTTTTCCTCATCCTTCAAAATCCCATCTTGTACTTTTGGAGGAAGTGATAGACCAGGACTGTGAGCATGGGAGCTGTGGGAATAGCATAGGTTTGGGTTGGAAAGACCTTAAAGGTCATCTCGTTTAACCCCCCTGCCATGGGCAGGGACACCTTCCACTATCCCAGGCTGCTCCAAGCCCCATCCAGCCTGGCCTTGGACACTGCCAGGGATGGGAAAAGCTTGAGATATCTGTGTGCAGCACACGTGCAGCCCAGCCAGGGTAGGAGGAACAACCAGACCACATCATCCAATTAAGATTGAACATAAAAAATTATAAATACAGAGGTGGCAGGTTTTAAGCAGAAAGCAAGCTGCTGCTGCCAAGCACAGTGGCCCTGGGAAGGACTGGGGCTTTGGATTTGTGGCGGGGGGAAGCTGGAGCCCAGAGCACTGCTTTTCTGGCACTCCGTGGGTAGCCCTATTAGCTTGCTTACAGCAACACTTCTTTTTTGATTTCACCGTGCTGCTGGATTTCACAGGCCACAAGTTTTGCTGGCTGCCATTGTTCCCTGCGCAGCAGCACTGACTCAGCGCTGGAACAATGCTCGAGCAGCCGGAGCGCGGTGATTCAGCTGCGGCTCAGAGGATGAGCCCGGCTCCTCTGCTCGCTTATTAATCTCTGCTAGTGCGTGAGTCAGGTTCTCCTCGCCCCCGGGCAGGAAAGCAGCCGCGGTGGGATTGAAGCAGGCAGCCGGGAAGGGGCCCAGGGGAGGGTGACAGGCAGGGGCTGCTGCCGTGGCCAGCCCGCTCCCGGTGCTGCCGGCCCCGAGCCACCCGGAGCGTGCGGAGGGAACGCGGCTGTGCCGCCACCGAGCACATCTCGGCAATTCCATTCTAACGATTGCCTGGCTCGCCAGCTTGGGGGTCTTGCTGCCTTCCTGTGGATTTCCCTGGGTGGTTTGCAAGGTGGGCTCATGGCCAAACCTGCTTTGTGCAGGTTGTGCTCTCCTGCTGCTTGTCACAGGTTTGGAGGCAGAGAGGTGATTGTGCCCCGCTCACCCCTCTTGGGTCCTTTCCTGGGCCCGTCCAGGTGTGCCCTGACACCCATTCCCTGGCCGGTGTGTTTGGCAGTGTTCCCTGCAGGCTGCATCCCTTAGCAGCAGCCGCGGGAGCTGCAGGACAGTGCTGAAACCAAGCAGGTTCATCACATGTGCAGCAGTGCTGCAGTGTGTCCCGGCAGCATCCAGGCCTCCAGAGGCAGCAGGATATCAGACCTCCAGGGTCAGCCCCGGCCCCAGGACAGCCCAGTTACAGCTGTGCCAATTACCAGCAGCACAGGCCTGTGAGAGCAGGCAGGCTCCAGCCTGGCAGGAGGTGAAACTGTGAGAGCAAAGGTGTGGGAGCACCCAGGTGCTGCCTTGGGCTTGGCTCTGGCCAGGCAGGCAGTGGAGAACCTGCAGGAATTCCTGCAGCCTCCAAAAGAAACACACCTGAGGTTGTGGGAAAGGAAAAGTCACCACGGCTGTTGTGCCACGCTTCCTCATCCATAGGGTGGGTGCCAGGGTGCCATCCAGTAGCTGTGGGGTGGGCTGGGGGCACAGGGGGCAGCCCCACATTGCAAGCCCCGGACGAGGGGCACCATAGCCTGACCCTGGGTGTTCACTCTGCCGTCTCACTCGGTTCTCCACCCTCCTCACAGAGCCCTGAGCCGACCCAGCCGCCTTGGCCAGGCTCCCCAGGGCCAGCACAGCCATAAAACGCTCTAATCCGAACAGGCTGGGGCAGAGCCGCCCGCTGCCATCGGGACAACTCTCTGTGTGTGGTTCCCATTTAGTGCAGATTTATTTCCTCTGGGTCGCCGGCTCTGCTGTTGCTCACTCCCTGGCTCTGCTTCTGGGAGCATCCAGCATTTACCTTCTTGCTGCAAGGGGCTTTGGGGGACTGTAACTTCATTGTACGTGTCAATTAGGAAAACACCCTCAGGAATTTCCTTTCCGATGCTGCCTGGCTCTACAATAACCTCTGTCTCCGTGGCTGCCGGCTCCCCAGAGCCCGTCCCGCCAGAGCAAACCGACGGGGAGCTGGGAGCGGGCTGGGCTCTGCAGATGCCTCCAGCTCCTGTTCCAGCTCCCTCCGAGCGCCGAGCCCCATCTCGTTTCCACTTCTCCTGCACTCCTCACTCCCTCTCTGGGCGCTGGGGTTTGGAGTTGTTTTGGAAACCGCTGCGACTCCGGCATGACGTCACCAGGGTTCTGTAGTATCTCTGTCTCCATCCTAGTTAGGCGCTTCCTGCTCCCTGGCTCTCACTCCAGCTCGCCTGGCGTGTCTATGCTCTTTCTTCTTCTCCACAATTCCCCAGGGATTTCTTTTCAACTTTTTCCCCCCCTTCCCTTCATCTCTTACACAGCGGTTTTGTCTTTCATTTTTAAATTTTTTTAAAAAATTATATTATTTTCTCTTCTCCTCTCAAAAAACGGTCCTTTTGTCCCAAAACTGGTTTTCCAAAAAAATTCAGTTTTTGTAGCAGGCATCATGCCCACTCTGCTGCTGCTGGGAATCCCGAGGTGTTGGGATGCTCCTGGCCAGCTCATTCCCAAGGTCAGGGGACAGGCAGGGGAGCAGGTGATCCCCAGCCCCAGCAGTGCCATGCTGGCATCGGGCAGGGTCTGTCTTGTGGTGAGGTTTTCTGCTGCCCCTCTCGTGCAGGGCTCAGGCTGCACCTCCCCTCTCCTCCCACAGCTCCTCTCCCACCATCTCATCTCAGCCCAGCTTTTCAGGCACAGATATCCACTGCTCTACCCCATATCCCCAGCTGGAGCTCCTCGTGCCCTGACACCTCCTTGCCTGTCAGCATCCACTCTGTTCCTGCTGTGAATACCCACATCCCTGTGCCACTCTGGGACCAGCCCGTGATTCCCAGCACCGCTGTCTGCTGCCTGGAAAAGCATATGTGTGGTTTCATCATGACTCTCTAGTGAGTGTTCACTAAGCACGAACAAAATACGATTTATTTCTTTAATTTCTTCCCTCACCACTGCTGAAATGCTGCCTGATTGCAGGCAGACCCCCCAGGGCCATGGCTTTCCTCCCTCCTCTTGATTATTCATCCCGACCCCCAGCCAAGGCAGTACGGGGCTGTGCTTCCCATGGGAGCTGTTCTGGGAACAGCACTATGAAACATAAAATACAAATACGTATATAATATGTGTGGGTGGGAGTGGGCCTGGGTGTATATACATGTCTGTATATATCTATTATATATTTATATATGTTTGCAAGGGCATGTAGTGATAGGACACAGGGGAATGGCTTTGAATTGAGAGAGAGTAGAATTAGATGGGATATTGGGAAGGAATTCTTGGCTGTGGGGGTGGTGAGGCCCTGGCACAGGGTGCCCAGAGAAGCTGTGGCTGCCCCTGGATCCCTGGCAGTGCCCAAGGGAGGTTGGATGGGGTTTGGAGCAGCCTGGGACAGTGGAATGTGTCCCTGCCCATGGCAGGGGGTTGGGATGAGTTGGGTTCTAAGGTCCCTCCAAACCCACACCATTCCATGATTCCATGATTCTGTGATATGCACCTGACCTCCCCCTGCTCTGCAGGAGCTGGGATGTGCCACACCTGCCCATGATGACTGGGTAAAGTGAGGCACATGGGGTGAGTTCCAGGAGGGCCTGTTGTGACACACACCATTAGATTTCTGTCCCTGGGTGTGCCTGTAGCTTGTCAGGTCACTTAATCCCTGGAGTATCGTTTTAATGTTATTTGGATTAAAGCTGGATTTGGGCAGTGGCTGTCCCTGGCTGTGTGAATGTGTGGTGCCCAGGGATGGAACCCCAGTGAAGATCAGAGGCTTTAACACAAACTCCTGTTAAGGTTTTGGCTCTTTTGGGAGAGAAATGGGGTCTGGATGCAAGAGTTTCTTTATGCCAGTTCAGCCAGTTCTTTCTCAGCCTTTTTCCTCCCCACCCTTCCCAAAGACCTATGCTCATATTTATTTCTAAGTCACTCTTTCCACCTGTGGTTAGCAAGATTTGGGTGCTGTTAACTCGCCACAAGCTTGTGCTGGACCAGAGGCTCCTGCATCCTCCCTGGTGTGCCCATCTGCCACATGTCCCTAAAATACTCAGGTGGACCAGCAGGAGGTGACCAGGGAACTCCTTGCACTGCTGCTGCCTCTGGGCAGTGGATGGAGGATGGGGGGTCCTGGTTGTCCTGCTTGGCAGAGAGGTGTGAGGGCTTTTGTGGGACAGACTGTGGGAGTGGGAAACACAGGAGCCTGTTGAGGGCACAAAACCCTCCTGAGGTCAGAGGCTGCTGTTTTCAAATCACAGGGAAGCTGGGGTGAGTCTGTGCTGAGCATTAATGTGGCAGGGCCAGTGCTGCTGGGCAGGGCTGGGAGTCACACGGGGATAAGGCAAGGGGAGTGATGCCTTCAGTGGCTCCTGGAGGATGGCACAGGGAGAACAATGTCATTTGTTGCTTGTGGAATATGAAGGGTTTGTTGTGAGAGCAGCTGTAGGTTTGCTGTACCTTGTATCAGCACTGTGGGCTTGGTGTCTGCTGCAGCTGGGAATTCCCAGCTTTGCCCTTTGGATGGGGGTTCTGGGCTTTCATTGTGATCACACCCAGGAAGTCAGAGATGAAGGGAGTGTTTGTGAGAGCCACAGCCACATATCACATATCAATCACATATCACATATCATATATCACATATCAATCACATATCACATCTATGCCCCACTGCCACCCCCAGCTGTGCCCCATTTGCGAATGGCTGCACCCTGAGCTCAGGGGTTGAGGCTTCTCCTGCAGCCACTGCCCAGGGCCCTTCCCTGCACTGCCCAGTGCCCCAGCACCCACACCTTGAGTGTGGCTGCCAAAGATTGTCCTGTGGGTTTTCACCAAAACCTTTGAATGTGGATGTGGCATTAAAGGATCACTTTGTCTTTGCAAATGCTGGGGTTGTGCAAGCTTTTGAGGTGGGCACCCCAGCCCCACAGGCCTGTCTGTGCTGGGAAGAAGCCATGGGGCTGGGGCTGGGGCCACTGGAATGATGTAGGGACTCTGGGAAACACTGAAACCCTTGTTTTCTAGGAACAGGTTGGTGTCTTTTGGTTTCCATCCATGTTGTTTGGGATCACCACGCTGCCAGGGTGTGCAGGGCGCTCCTTTTCCAACCCATTGCAGGCAGGAGTTGACAGGGACAGGTAGCCCTGCCTCTGAACAGACATTTCCATGAAGTTGCCTCGAGGTCTGTCATTGCTGCTTACCTGGGACAGCCGCAGAGGCCTGTAATTGTTGGGAGAGGCTGTGGGCGGCCAGATAGGAATCTTGGAATAGGCTGCTGCCCTCCCGGCAGGGAGAGCCTGCCCACCCAGGAGGGAGAGGAGGAAGACAAGGAAGAGAGAAGAAGGAAGAAGGAGGCGAGAACGATAGGGAAGAAGCAGGGACCTCTGTGCAGCTCTGAGTACTACAGAGATGGTGAGTGATTTCACATCAGACTAGGGGGGTGTCAAAGAGATTTACTGGGAAAAGGCAAAAATGCATTTGAAGGCAGTTGTTTTTTTCCTGAGGTTCATGAAGACTCTGTGGCTCTGGCTGTGGTGAAGGCCAGATGGGCTCAGCAAGCATCCTGGGGGACTGCTGCCCTGTGCAGTGCAGAGCTGAGCTCTGCCCAGAGCCCTGTGTGTGGGAGGATGTGCCCGCTGAGGGGCTGTGCCTGAGCAGGGACACGCCAGAGGAGGGATCTCTCCAGTGGCATTGGGGCAGCCAGCCCTGAGCTGCCGTGGCTCTGAGCCGTGGCTGAGCATGGTGTGGGTTTGGCCCAATCCTTACCCAGGTTTGGAGGGTGCCCGTGCCCTCCGAGCCAGAGCTGGGCTTGGTGGGATGGGGTGAGCACGAGGACACGGCAGGAGCTGCAGGGTGGGACAGGGAGTGGGTGCCACAAGGAAGGGCTGTGGGTGGCACGAGGAGGAGCAGGAGCCCTGCCCAGCCCTGAAAGCCCCAGCAGGTTGGAGATGTGCCTTTTGCACGCAGGATGTGTCAGCTGCCTCCCCAGCAGCTGCTGCGTTTCGGCACAGCCCTTCCAACTTGCCTCAGCTGCCGGGGAGGATGTCCTGCCTCAATGTAAGAGCCCTCTCTCCGTGCACGTTGCCTTGCCCAGGGATGCTGGGCTGGACTGACTTCTACAACATCCCAGCCCAGCTGGAGCTGCCTGGGGTTTTACTGGAGGCCAGGTGGGTCCTGTCTCCCTGGTTTCCATGTCCAGGGGGTGTGAGGACTGTCACTGTGCTGTCCCTCAAGTGACAGCGTGATGCCACTGAGGTCCTGCGTGAGGCTGGGCCTCTCTGGGCTCTCCCATCACCCCACTGTCCCACAGGCATTCCTTAGCCTTGCTTGGTTATGGACTAAATCTGGTTCCCAGGTCCTGAGTGGTGGAGGAGAAGGGGCTGTGTGGGTTCCCAAGGGGCCAGGCAGCAGTGTGTGAGTGGCTGGGTGGCTGCAGGGAGGTGGATTTGGAGCTCTGGACCATGGCCCCTTGGCAGAGCTGGTTGGGAATTTTTCAGAAGAGGGATGCTGGGGCTGAAAGCTCTGCACAGCTCTGACCTCACTTACTATGAGACAGCACATGTTTTATCAAACAAGATGTGGGTATGACGTGCTGTGAGCTCTCTGGCAGGATTTACTGAGGCTGTATCAAGTCCTGGGCATCCCTTCTGCTCCATCTGCAGACGGAGTTGGACTGGAGCGCTGTGGCAGTGTTTGTTTAGAGCTCTGCTGTGCTGCACTTGGCCAGGCTGACAGTGTCAAATCTCCTCTGCCTGCAGGAACAAATGCTTTGTAGTGGTGTGGGGCATCTCAGGGACCCTGTGGTGTCCCACACCCTGCAGCCTCAGCCCAGGGACAGGAGGGCACCGGTAGGGCTGGGGATGCCTCTCCTTGGGCACAACTGCCACCATCTTGGCATGATGTTGGATGAGTCTCTGAGGCCAGTCATTAAAAATACCATTTTCTGGAGGCCCTAAAAGGTAAAAATTAATAAAAGACTGTTGTGTGATAGGCTCTGGTGATACCCAACCCTGTGTGTGGTGTTGGGATCACTGGGCCCTGCAGTGAGGCATTGGGCTGCTGTTCCTTCACCTGGGCATGAGGGTCCCTCCCTGCCCCCTGGCACAGAGGTGCTGTCCTGTACCTGCTGTGATGTGGGGCCTGTCCCAGTCAGGCAGTGCAACAGGCGCAGGTGCTGTAGCAGGTTATCAAATTCTGAATTAATTTGGAAAGGTTTTCAAGCTCCAAAGAGTTTGTCAGTTGTGTTCTCGGTCTCACATCCCTGGTAAAGCTGCCAGGAGCCATCACATTGAGTCCAGAAAGGTCTGGAAGGTGGGTGCTCCCTCACACATAATTCATTCTCCCTGCTGACGGCAGGACTGCCTATAAAACAACTTTTTGTTGTCTGTGGTGGTTTGATGTGCTGCACTAAGAGCATGTGGAGCTCTTCCAGCCTCACCTCCCCGGAGCTCTGTGTGAACATGACGTGTGGCTTCTTGTGACCAGTAAATAGCATTTGGGGAATGAAAAGACAAACAGAAAGGTTGGTTTGTTATTCTTAGTGATATATGAAAGAGCTGTCAACTCCATCTTGAAATCATGAATCCCTGGGTATTCCTGGGACAGGGCAAAGGAATGCATCCTGCAGGTTTTTTTTTTTCACTTGGAACAACCATTTGGCTCTTCTTGGTCTGAAAAGTTAAACTTGGGCTGAGTAACAAATTAATGCCGTCTCTTAGTCACTGTCTGGCTGGGATGGAAACACTTCTCTGACCTGGTTTATCTGCATATCCATCCTGGTGGCTTGGACAGGGCTCGCTGTTGGCTGCCGCCTCCTTTCCAGGGCGCTGCCGGCTGCGGCGCCGCGCGATGCCGATGGCGCGGAGGGAGCTCGGACGTGGTGCTGCTGGTCCTCATCAGAGCCTCAGGGCATGACAAGAGGTGCTTTCTAGAAGGGTCTTACTTTTTAGGTTTTATTTTTTTTGTTTTATTTTGTAATGATTTTTATTCGATTGGTAGAGCTGAAGAAAGTAATTTCTTCTTCAGGCTGCTTCTTTGTAGGATCGTGGAATGTTTGGGTTGGAAGGAAACTTAAAGCTCATGTTGTACCAACCCCTGTCATGGGCAGAAGCACTTTCCACCATACCAGGTTTCTCCAAGCCTGGTCCAACCTTACCTTGAACACTTCCAGGGTGGGGGACCTGGAATCTTCAGGTCGATGACAAGGGGGCTCTGTGCCCAGCCCTTGGCTGGTTTAAAAGGTGATGAAAGATGGGCTGTAGCCCTCATTTCCATTTCCTGGCCCAGATTTCCATCTCCTAGCCATCCTTCCTGTCTTCTCACCTCCTGCTGTGAGCAGTGGCTCCCCAGATCTGGTGGGAGGAATATGGAGCTGCTGGGGCACTCACTGGGTTTTCTGCGCAGGAATTCCAAACAGGAAAGAAAACTTGGAAAGATACCACTTGTAGTTTGTGTATCGTTTGTGTAGTTCAGGCAAGGAACAAGCTTGTTGTGCAGTTCCAAACATGACAACACATTCCTGGGGGCTCAGGAGTGTGTGGCCAGATTCAGGGTCACATCCTGCCTCCCATGTTTTTTGTCACCTGCCCCTTGCTGCTGTGCCCCAGCCCACACCAGTACCATGTGCTCATGTTAACAGCGTTCTCAGTGCTGTGTTGCATCTGCAGAAATCCAGGAAAAAGGAGGATTTTTATCCACCTCAGATCCAGTGCAGGGTACGGGGGAGCTTGAGGTGTCCCATCTGGGGGTTCCTGCACGGTTGGGTGCCGTGGTCAGCACCCACATCCCAGGCTGGGGCTGGAGCACCTCCACAGGGGTCAGGCTGAGAGGACCCTGCCTGCTGCTAGCCCTGCCCTGAGGCATCCTCACTCCTCTGCTGCTCAGGGGATCCCAGGCAAGATGGGCTGAAAATTTATTTTAAAACCCCCAAGGAAGAGATGATTTCCTAGTGTTGGCCAAGAAACGTGACACTGAGCAAATAGTAGAAAATAAAACAAAAATAAAGTTCATATTGGATCTGGAAACGGACATTTAATTTGCAGCATCGATGGTGTCTGCGTGCAGAAATCTCAATTTCAGCTCAGGTCTCACAATGCAAAAGTCCCTGTAAATGATATTCCTGTGTGCACGTTCTGGAGCCCTGTGCCATGTCGTTAACAGAGCACTCCTTCTGGGAGTACATTCTTCTCTCATTTTCTATCCCCATACATTAAATTGATAGTTTGGGGGATTACTGCTCTTTCCAAGCTCACATGGGTGGAGTCCCCTTTATATGGCCATGCTGGTATGTAGTGAATTTGAATTGGCGCAGCAGAAAACTGGAAAATTTGGAACAGATAACTGTCTCCTATCTTTATATGGGAACATCAGAGTTCCTAGCTTTATTCTGGGGTTCTTGCCATTCCAAATATAATTTATTCTTTTATATAACTGTTTTCATATGATACACTCTGAAGAGCGGATAATGGTTTGGGGAGGATATAATCATTTTTTTCCCCCTCCAAGGCTGTCTTCCCAATTAATGAGATTGAGAACATGTTCCAAAAATCTATTTTTCCTCTCTGGGCTTTTTTCTAATGTACTCAATTTATTCTGTAGTGTGTCTGTGCTTCCTTTATGGAGTTTGATTCCTAAATATTTGGTGGTGGTTGGCTGGCTGGAGCCTGTGGAAATGCTCAGGGATGGATGCAGTTGTGGGAGCAGTGAGGCTGTCCCGGTCCCTTTCCACTTGGGAAGGTGGGCTTGGGGACATAGGAAGGTCATCATTGTCCCCACCTTACTGCTGACCTCAGTCTTACTGCCCAATGGGGTGGCTTTGTGGGAAGCTGTGTGCTTTGTGGGGTGGAGGGGTATCCTCGTCCCCTGGCTCCTTCTTCCCTCCTGTCTGGATGGGAAATGGGTGGCCAGGACTGAACCAGGGCCTCCATCCCTCAGGAAAGGCTGTTCCAAGAGAAATGTGCGAAGCTCCAGGGGGTCTTTCTTCTTAAAGCCTCACCTGTAACCAAAATAGATAAAATTCTTGTAAGTTTTTCTCTGCTCACGTTGGTGATGCTCCCAAAAACCTGTGGCATATTATCCTAGAATCATGGAGTGGTTTGGAATGGAAGGGACTAATCTCAAAGGGGCGTTAAAGCCTATCTCATTTCACCCCCTGCCATGGGCAGGGACACCTTCCACGATCCAAGGCTGGGTTGTTCCAAGCCCTGTCCAACCTGGCACTTCCAAGGATGGGGCAGCCACAGCTTCATGTGAATTTCAGAGAGCTTGCTGCTCCAAAATGGGTTGGTTGATATGTTACCATATTTAGCCTTATTTAAATGAACAAACAAACAAACAAATAAATACTTTTAACTTGAGAGTAAAAGTGAATTTTTAGGCCTAGAGGAGTTACCTTGGGCCAGTGATAGTGGCAAAGGGGTGCTCAGAACAGACCTTTCAGTGTTACCAGGTAGAGAAGTGGTTCCTGCTATGTCTAAGCTGTGGGTTTGCTCTGTATTGGTGGAGCTCAGGTGCTCCCTCCAAGTTACATCTGTCCCTGTCCTGACCAAACCATGTTTTATCTCCTGTTGGCTTGGGATAAAGCTGAGGCAAACCCCAGGAGCGTGTTGTAGCCTTCTGTAGCACCCAGCTTGGCCAGCCTCATCAGCTCCCTGGGGATGAGCAGTGCAGGAGGAGAAGGTTTCCCATGCATTGGGCTCAGTGCTTGGTACTGAGGAGGAAGAGGATGATGAAGAGGTGAGCTGTGAGGAGCATCCTTGTTTTGTGGCAGGCATGTTGTGCTGCAAACAGCCCCGTTCTTCCTCCAGGCCTAGGAAGAGTTAAGATCATTTTGTGGTGGCAGCCACATTCCTGGGAGTGGGGATTCACATTTACACTGATTGAGTCAGATGCTGGGTGACCTTGGGGAGCCACTTTCAGGGCCAAAAGCATGACAGAACTGCTCTCCAATGGTGTTTGGAACTCTGGGGGGATGTTGTTGTTCAGAGAAGCCGTGACTGCCTCTGGATCCCTGGAAGCATTCTAGGCCAGGTAGGACAGGGCTTGGAGCAACCTGGGACAGTGGAAGGTGTCCCTGCAGGGGATGAAATGAAATGAGATTTAAGGTCTCTCTCAACCCATTCCAGCCCTGTAGGATTCTGTGTCTTGTGTGGGGTTCTGTTCATGTCCCTGCAGGTCTCCTGTGTGCTGTGGTTGTTAATAACTTGTGGGTGGGTGCCCAACTGGGACCCCACCATCTCTACTCTGCTCAGATCCTCCCCATTTTCCACATGTGTTACCCCAGGAGTGCTTTGATGACAGGGGACACTTCCTGAGGGTGCTGTGCTTTGTTGGTCCTGGTCCCACTCATGGAGTTGAAGGCTTTGCTGCCTGCTTGGGGCTCTGTGGTGTCCAGGCTCCCCTGAGGGGCAGCAAACTCCAGGCAGTGGAGGTGGAACACCCCACTGTGGTCCACTGACATCTGGTGCCTTGTCCCTGTTGAGGGGCTGAGGCTGCTGGAGCAGAGGGACATTCCCATGAACTTGATTTTCCAGGCAGACTGGAGGGGTTCCCCCAGACCCAGTGCTGAGGGTGTATGAAGGCAGCAGGAGAGAAAAGGGAGATGCAGAGCTCTGTCCAGGGTGAACTGGGGTGACTGCAAGGACAGCAGGGATGGGATGGGATGGGATGGGATGGGATGGG